>CM040402.1:109214940-109662440 GCA_022702515.1 Ilyophis sp. 1 JC-2022 | reverse complement strand
TGTGTGTGACCCTGTGACCCTGTGACTCATGTGCCCCCCCCCCAGTCTGAGCTGTGTGTGACCCTGTGACCCTGTGACTCATGTATGCAGATGAACCTAATGGACTTCTCCAAGCGCAACCGCAGTGCCAAATTCCGCCTTGTGCCCAAATTCAAGAAGGAGAAGAACAATAAGAACAAGGAAACCAGTGCCAGCCTGGGGCTGCCAGGTACTGTGTTTACAATAACCTCAATAACCTCTCAATCTTCCTTTGTGTCTCTGTCAACGTCTCCCTCCTTCCTCTCACTCCTGTGGTCAGATTTCAAAACCCAAATGGTAGCTGTTAGGAAATGTGCCTCTGGTTTGGACCTCCTCAACACTCCTCTTAGTTTTCTCCTGAACACTCTGGGGTCTAAGCCTAATTTCCCCAGGTTTTGGTACCCTCGGATAGTTATTATTATATATATGTAAGCCTATATGGCACTATCGGGTGTTGCATATCTTTTTTTCAACACAAGCTGGTCCTGTGTGGTATTTTATCATAGATCCTTTTTAGGAAACTATATTTATGGCAAAATGACCACAAAAGCATAAAATTAGCATTACAGAACAACCTTAGTATTTTCGTTTTCATTTCACAAACGGTAAATAAATATACTTACAAAAGGATCTGCTTATAGTCTATCACCCTTGTGTAGGGAATGACAAGTAGCAAGGTAGCTTGCATCCCACTGCACAAACAAATGCCTCCAATCGGCTCGTCGATATAGATACACGGGGATCTACTTGTAGCTACAAGGCTAGGCTTCACACCGCAATTTACGGTAAGTTCCTATGCGAAATGAGAGCGAAGTTATTCGACAAAACATATGAGCACCGATTCGATCCCAGAGGATTAATTTACCTTTGGAACTGATTACTGTCCAGCTGTAGAATGTAGCAGTGAGTTTGGTTGTGTCCTCAATTAACCCCTAGAGATATGGGATTTTATATTGCTAGTGACACTCTTTGAAATAATTTCTTGCTTCTGATGTTTCAGATGTTGGTGCTTTTTAGTGGTGTGTTGTGCAGGCAGAAAGGCCAGTGGGGTGTGTTTGTGAGTGGTGTGTAGTGAGGGATTGAGGGATTACTGTACAGAGCATTACAGCCATGCTTTGTGTTATGTAATTCAGGGATATAATCTGTGAGCTCAGTGTTTGGTTTAGTGCTGAACTCTGTATCCCACTAGCCTCAGAAAGGTTTGTCTCTGTGATTGGTTCAGTTGATGGAATAAAAATGACTGTGGTAGTGCAGTGTGGTTTCATTCCAGAGGGAGGCGCTGTGGTGCGGTGTGGCAATGATATCTCTGGTGCTCTATCTCCTGTAGTGCACCAGTGGGGCACAGAGGAGGTGGCAGCCTGGCTGGAGCTCATCTGTCTCACAGAGTACAAGGAGATCTTCATCGGCCATGATGTCCGTGGTGCAGAGCTACTGCAGCTCGAGAGACGTGACCTGAAGGTACAGCTCACTCTCTATCTTTATACGTGTGCGTGTGCGTGCGTGTGTGTGGGTGTGTGCACATGTAATCCTTGAGCTCTTTTTTTATGTGTGTATTTAATCCTTGAGCTCTGTCTGCATGTATTCTGTATGTGTGTATACATGTATGGGTGTTTAATACTTGAGCTCTTTGTATGTATGATTTGTGTTTGTTTTACTGTGTTTAATCTTTGAGTTGTGTGTGTTTGTATTTGTATCTGTGTTGTGTGTCTCTGTATTTGTATCTGTGTTGTGTGTGTTTGTGTTTGTATGTGCATTACAGGATTTGGGGGTGACTAAAGTGGGTCACATGAAGCGGATTCTTCAGGGGATCAGAGAGCTCAATCGGAACAGTAGTGCCAGCGAGGCCTAGCGTCCACCTCCCTGGCCCAACCGGACCACACCAACCTGTCTTACTGATGGAGTGCTGCTATCCTCACAGGGACCAATCACGTTGCAGACCTCCAAAATCATGAACCTCAGCAAATGTTGAGTGAACCAATTAAATCAGAGTGCCTTTCTTGCCCCCTTTTTTAAACATCAGCACACGGGAAAGGACAGCCTGGAGCAAACCGGCCTACGGTGCACCTGACCTCTGACTCCAGTTCTCCCTATAATATGACCCATTACTCCTGACGCCAGGCAGTCTCACCCAAATTCAGCGTCTGCATTTCACTGACTGGTTCCCATTGAACACTGCCACCTGCTGGGAGATCAAGGACCTGTTGTCTTGATCAGAACAGGCAGTATTTCGATTGTTGGAATGGGAAGAGGATGTATTGAGTATCATTGACTGTAAGGGGAGCTGTAGCTCTTCATGTTCTCATTACATCTACAGACTGAACCTAGAAAATAACTGAAAAAGAACTGACTGAAATGTTTTTTATTAAAATATATTTATTTCTATATATATCATTGTACTGTGCCAGTTTGTCACATAAAACATCTTCAGATTCATCTTTGGAAACCCCTGGTCAGGCAGACATCCTCTCATGGTCTCACATTTAACCTCCGAGAAGCAAGTAAGCAGTCAGTCCATCAGCCGCCAGTCAACCTCCCGGGCTTCTTGTGTCTCATGCATTTTAGCATTACTTTCTCTATAGAGGAATGTACATAAAGAAGGATTTGCTTTCACTTATGTTTGATAATGACTAATGTTTAGTCTTTTTTCCCTGATCTTGAGGACATTGATTGTAAACTACACAGGAGTGTTTTAGTAGATGATTATATCGGATCCCAATGAAACCAGCTCAACAGTAGCAATGTATTTACATCTCAAAAATACTTCTTAATGCTCAGATGTCTGACTTAATCTTCAAATGAAATAATGATGAATCTCTTGGCTCGCCATTATATACACACACTAAAACAGACGAGGATTGTAATTGTAAGCATTATTTCCAAGCTGTTCATTATTGTTTCATTGTTACTGCTAAAAGTATATCTTTGTTGACTGATTTTTATTTATTTATTTTTAAAGTAACTCCTCTAATGCATATTTCCATAAGCCAGAGGCTATGCAACCTGCAGACCACATAGTATTACAGGAGAGAGTTTGCTCCATTTGGAAAATCTCCATCTCAGTGACAACAGGTAGCCTGTGTGTTGCCCAAACTCTAGCAGGGTGAGAGTAATTGTGTCCTGACACTATGGCCTTATAGCCTTCACTCACAGTGAGCGCCTTTACAAACTGAGCCACTTGGAGCCATTTATTTTTTTAGTTTTTAGACAATTTCATACATTTGAAGATGAAGATAAACTTTGTTGCTGCAGTCTGCAGATCCAACTGACATTCCCGAGCATATGTTGCGAATGCGTCTCCATGGTGATGACCCGCTTCCCCGTCCCACTACAGACACAGCGCATGAAAAAAACAAAGACAAAAGCCCGACACAACAAAACACATTCAAATGAACAAACACGAGAGACAGCTGGACTACATGTCGCTATTACAGCGCCACATTTGGAGACATGAATTATCAACCCATTCAAAATCTTTGTTGTGTCCAGGAATACTGCCCCTTCCACAGCTGTGCAATGCGCTGAACATTTAGCATTTTCTGACAGAAAGCAATTGCCAACATTGGTTAAGTAGTTACACTGCCTGGCCAAAAACAAAGTCGCCGTTGCACCCATCATGCATAGTGTCCACTGTACAAGCCTCTGGAGGCAGTGTTATGATCTGGGGTTGCTTCAATTGGTCAGGTCTAGGCTCAGCAACGTTATGCAGCAATAAAATGAAGTCAGCGTAGTACCTGAATGTACTGAATGACCAGGTTATCCCATCAATGGGCATATTCCAGGACGACAATGCTAAGATTCATTGGGCTCAAATTGTGAAAGAGTGGTTCAGGGAGCATGAAGAATCATTTTCACACATGAATTGGCCACCAGAGTCCTGACCTTAACCCCATTGAAAGTCTTTGGGATGTGCTGGATGTACGGAGTGGTTCAACTCTCCCGTCATCAATACAAGATCTCGGCCAAAAATGTATGCAACTCTGGACAGAAATAAATGTGACGTTGCATAAGGTTGTCGAAACAATGCCACAACGAATGTGCGCCGTAATTAAAGCTAAAGGCGGTCCAACTAAATATTATGCAACTTTTTTTTGGTAGGTCTAAACCTAAATAAGTTTTTTTTTTTTTTATAACATCAGTTATTCTGCATAAATCGTACACCAGGCTTGATAAAACTAGGGAATATAAATTGGCCAGGCTTGTCTGATCTGCTGTTAAAGCCACGGATTGCCAAGGCTTTCCCCCATACTTTACTGGGCATAGTACTAATTTACACATCAAATTAAAAGCAAGGATTACCAAGGCTTTTCCCACACACTTCATAGTATTAATTTACACATCAAATTATTAACATGCTTACTTATAAAAATACTCTTTATTGCATATATCTTTAGGTGGTATTTACTGAATGCTATCAATAATGTATTCAGACTTGGTGCACTCTTCCAAAATAGTTGGAATTTTAATTTTGTTCCAAAAATATGTTTGAAAAAAAAAACTAGGGTCTTCACAAACCCCCCACCCCCACCCTGACACACTTTACCTCAGTGTGTTTACCATGACAACAGCAGGGGGAGGATGAACAGGGTGACGCTGGGCCTCCATTCCTGTGTCAATATTTAAAATGCTGCTGAAGGTCAATTCGGGAACAGACAAATCCTAGCGTTTCTACAGACACCAGCACACAGTGGTAAGAAACATGCATTTCTTCATGAATTCAGAAAGGTATAAATCTTCAGATAGAGGTGAAGAAGGATCTTCTGTGGCCTATATTTGATATATGTATGTGTGTGTGTGTGGGAGGGTGATAGGTGGAATATCAGATGAAAATTAAGACCCTCTCTAAACTTTTTACACAAGAGTCCCTCCTGGATATTGACCTGGATTGGATTTTGTTTTTCAGCACCTAGAAAATATTTTTAATTTTATTCTAGTGTGGACTGACATTTGTGGTAACATTCTTGAAGTATGGCATGGTGCAAATTTTTTATTGCCGACATTTCCTCTATTGTGTAAGAACTACTCAGTGATCTACAGCCGAGTGATCACTGTCCCTTCTTCTATGGCAAAGTGAACACTGCTCTTTCACCTTTTGCAGAGTGAACATTTCTCCCTTCTTCTACAGCAGAGTGAACACTTCTCCCTTCCTCTGCAGCAGAGTGAACTCTTCCCCGACAGCAGTGAACAGGACTCCACAGCTTTATCCACAGCTCAACCTGCAGGATGTCTCCCTCTGAATGTGGGATCCTCGTTGCTCTGTTCCTGTTCTCCTTCCCAGCAGCATTTGGCTCTACAGGTGAAATATTCTCTGCTTCGCTCTGTGTGTGTGTGTGTGTGTGTGTGTGTGTGTGTGTGTGTGTGTGTGTGTGTGTGTGTGTGTGTGTGTGTGTGTGTGTGTGTGTGTGTGTGTGTGTGTGTGTGTGAGGCATTTTCATTGACAGTGTTTTTTGTGAGGTGCCTTCGCGAGTAAATTTATGTTTGAAAAATATCATTCAGTAATTAGGGAGTGATCTGCTCTCAGTGTTTTTAGAGCCAAAAAAAGCCATTCAGGTCCTGAGGGCTCGAAGAGCCAACTACTTCCTGGAGGAGATGCTGCCAGGGGACCTGGAGCGTGAGTGTTACGAGGAGACTTGCTCCAAGGAGGAAGCTTCTGAGATATTCCAGAACAAGGAGAAGACGGTACCACACTGGGCCTGGCCCAGATCGACTTCTTAACCGAGGGGTGGGGAATCATGTCCAATAAGGGCCGGTGTGAGTGCAGGTTTTTGATTTAGCCCAGCAGTAAGACACCTGATTCAACTAATTAACTAACCATGGTCTTCAATCAAGACCATTGATAAGTAGAATCAGGTGTCTTAGTGCCGGGCTAAAACAAAAACCTGCACCCACACCGGTCCTTTACAGACAGGATTCCCCACCCCTGCCTTAACCCTTATTGAGGATCAACTGTTACGTTCTTCACAATAAACGGCACTATGCTATGGTTATGATTATATACATTGGTGAATCATCTATATTGGTGTTCTACTATCATGAAAATCTTGGGGAAATATTTGTGTGCATTATTTAAAGAGAGCTGCAAATCCATTCAGGTCGATGTGATTATAAAAAGCATCTATACAATATTTGTCTGTGTTAATAGTATTTGTGAAGGGGGCTTTTTATTCCCCCCCACCACTAATTTTGTGTCCTTTATGATTTTCATAGTGTTTAAATTTTTTTACAGATGGAGTTTTGGTTTAGATATAGAAGTGAGTATTTCTGTTCTGTGACAACACACGAATCAAATATCGTATGAGGTCCTAACACAGGTCAGTAAAGCGCTGCACACATTGATGTGGGTTATGACATATCAGCTTATCACCAGTCTTCCCTGGGTAGAGCATCCAGCTGAGGCACTCGTCATAGAAGAAGAAGCGATTGATTGAGAGGTGTGAAGATGTCTGAGATCTGCAGGGTGTCATGTGACTGGAGCTCTCTGTGTGACTCAGATCTGGACCCATGCGAGCAGAACCCTTGTGTGAACGGAGGGTTCTGCACCATTGTCCGGAATGACTTCTTGTGCCTCTGTCCCCCACGCTTTGATGGGAAAAACTGTGAGATAGGTAAGACCTATGTTTGCGGTCACGTGACCCTGTCTCCTACACAATCACGTGACCGCAGTGTCCGCACTTCCCGAGCACGCTTGTGTCTTTCAGAGGTGTTTGAGTGTGAATACAAGAATGGAGGCTGTCTGCAGTACTGCACCAACAGGGGCCGAGTCACCAGCGTGCAGTGCAGCTGTGCAGAGGGGTACCAGCTGCAAGAGGACGGCAGAACATGCGATGAAGCAGGTACTCAGAGGTCAGGACGGTATCATGGACAAGGGTCATTTTGCCCTGGTGATAACATTTGGAAATAGACTCTTAGGAGATGAAGAATGGCTCGCAGTTCTTGGGTATTTCCACACTTTTCTTGCATTGTTACTTTCAATCTGACGTGCACGCTTGCATGCAACAGACATCCTTATATGTGCTGAATGGTGGTAACCACGGTGATGTGTTCTTAACTGTGTGGTTTCCATAGTGCCATTCCCCTGTGGGAAGAAATGGGCGCAGAATTCTGGATACCGCTCTCTTGGTGACGAGTCCGTCCTCCTGAACAACACCTTGGCTTTTGACCGGGGGGAAAACTCCACCCAACCAGCAGATAACTCCACCGCTCAGGTGGGCAACTCCGTCCATGAAGGGAACAACTCCACCCATCAGAAGGGCAACTTCACTGACCCCTTGAAGCTCCAGCTTCCGGTGGAAGACGATGAGAGCCAGCGCATTGTCGGGGGTCAGTTGGAGAGGCAGGGCGGCAGTCCATGGCAGGTATGGTGCTTCAGAATCCCCAAAAGCAAAAGAGCAGCAAAAAAAATTCTGAAGAAGGGGTTCAACAGTAGTCACAACAATAAACCTCACCTAGAGCTGGACATAGAAAACAGAAGCAGATCAGTGTTCTGTTCTCTTCCCGCTGTTATTCTGAAAACCACTGGCTGATCCAAGTTATAAAAGTTGGACTGGAGTTAGCTGGAGTTGTAGGTATTTTGCAGTCCCCATACTAATGTTGTCTGCAGACTCTATTTCCTTCACTTATATTATTATTCTGTCAAGCACTTGTTTGGATGTGGCTGTATTAGTATATGTTGTTATGCAACTTTACAAAGTTGCCAGTTCATTGTAAAGCCAAAGCAATATAAGGTCCTTACCATAAAGTATGTAAAGAAGCAGTCTGTATCTAACATGTAAACAGGTCCTGTTTGTAAATAGGTTATCCTGAAAATATCAGCAACACTAGAACTAACTGAACACTAGAAAGACTGACTGGTGAGCAGCGAGTCCTCTCATCTCTCTATGCAGGTTCTGATCCGCAGGAAGAATGGGTACGGGTTCTGTGGGGGCACATTGGTTAGCCCACGCTGGGTTCTCAGTGCAGCTCACTGTTTCCAGGAGACCCCTGATCATGTGACCATCGGTGAGAGGGTTGGTCTAATAAACAATCTTTAGGGCACATCTTAACTAAAATATATAGAAATACTATAGAATCCTGACATCATAACTGTGTCTGTGAGGTGAATTCTAGATAGATATTCCAGATGTGAACCATTTTATGAGTGAGACAGCAGATCTCAAAGGATCATGGAAGTGTGAGTGAGTTTGTGTCCATGATAGAATTTACCAATCATTGCACACAACTGTGTGGGCCAATCGAGAACATACACTAAAAATTAAATCATATCAGAGAAACCCAGAAAGTGAGCTATCCCTTTAAGAGTGTGTGCCTGTTTATTCCTGAGCTCAGGGGACTACGACAAGATGCGCAGAGATCTGGATGAGCAGAAGATCCAGGTAGAAGCGGTGATGGTGCACCCTCACTTTCATTCCTACACCTTCGACAGCGACATCGCACTCCTCTACCTGGCCGAGCCAGTGCAGCTGGGGCCCTATGCCACGCCCGCGTGCCTCCCCAATGACCACCTGGCACGCATACTCTCCAAGGAGGGCACCATGGGCATGGTGACGGGCTGGGGTGCCACCCAGTACATGGGCCGCTCGTCCCGCTTCCTGCGCAAGGTGGCGCTCCCAGTGGTGGACCACCTGAAATGTGTCGGGTCCACCGAGCAGGTCGTCACTGACAACATGTTCTGCGCGGGCTACCTGCAGGACAACCTGGACGCCTGTAGCGGTGACAGCGGCGGCCCGTTTGTGGCCAACTATCGCGGGACGTGGTACCTCACCGGGGTGATCAGTTGGGGTGAAGAATGTGCTGCTAAGGGAAAATATGGCTTTTACACCCGGCTGGGAAACTACCTGCCCTGGATACGAGATACAATCCAGAAGCACGGTCTGAACAGCACAGAGACAGTTCTCACATGAAACCTACCTGTGCTTTGCTATCTCAGCACATGAAACGGCTTTGACGCCACTGTGAAAACCACTTTTTTCTCGTATTTTAAGTGTTTATTAAGCCATGAGATGGATGAATACTTACTTTTATAATTCCTTTTGGTGTAACGTCCTTTGTAAAGAAAAGTGTGGAAAGGTCTGGTGTGGCATGTCCATCCTTTGTGGATATTCACTTCAACGTCACTTCTGATTGGCAGGTCACAAAATGGTTGCACCACTGATTGGTTAAAATATATATTTTTAAAAACAAAAGATGCAATTAATTATGCAATAAACAAAGTCTCCAAATGACCAGTACCAAACCATCCTGTGGTATAGGGGAGTATAAGAGCTTTGTTGCTTTCAGGATAAAAAATACACTTAAAATATCAACATAAACAAGCACGTTTGCACATGATAAGCTGCGACCATATGCAAAAGTATCTGTATGTGCGGGTATAGCCTATTGCAGAAATATCGGACAGGTCAACCTAATTACCAACAGCGTGACTTCTACAAGCTGCTGGTCACAGCTAAAAATTACTCCAGTAAAAGTAGAAAGTCCCCCATTCAATGACCAGTTGAGTAAGTACAGAAGTATCTGTACAACCTTAACGTTTGCCCCATCACCCAGTAACATTATAGCTAGCTAGCTGGGTTACATGGGCGAACGGAAACGCTTGCTAACACTTATGGCCGAAACATACCGCACGCAAATACGTGAATGTGGACGCTTCGAGCTACGCAAACAGTCTTTCTTTTCCAATGACATTTTGTGAGACAAACCAGAGGAAAGCACAGATCAAACAAGAAAGTTGTTTACTGTTGTTGCCTGCTATAGCGTCCCTCGCTGCAGGGCTCTGCTTTGTCTTTCACAAATGTCATGGCAAAAAAAAAAAAAACTGCTTGCATCCACGTTCACGTATTTCAGTGAGGTATGTTTCGTTAGCTAATATTAGTTTAGCTATAACTATCAGGCAACTCAAAAACACCTGCCATATTTAACGTTAACACTAGCTACGCAGCTAGATAAAAGTAACATGGAAACACGTGCTAAATTTAAGAGATAACGTAGTCAGTTTACGAGATAGCTAGCATTAGCGAACTCAAAATACCAACCTTATCATATGATTGGTAACTTAAATTTAACAGATCATCCGCACAATGTAACATTACGTAAAGGCCAGTTCAGACCAAGGATTCGCAACGCAATGAAACCGTTTTAGCATGTTGCAGAGACCTACTCCGTCTCAGAACATCCCAAGTCGGCGCAGGTGATTCACCCCATCTAATCGCAGGTGGCGAGTTTTAGAGCACAGTGCTAGGTTATTTGTTTTTTTCTAGCAAATAACTGCAGTCTTTCCCCAGAAGTGATGCCGTCTCTGCAATTCGTATTTTGTCTCCGAATCAACGATGACACCAGCTGTTCACAATTGCTACTTTCATATATTTGAGGTAAATATCGCAACTAGGAAGTAACTACGCCAAATGAAAAACACTGACGCGCTGCACACGTCACTCTGTGTAACCCGGATCAAGCATACTACAAAGCAGCCGGAAAAATTCGGACAGACAGACCGACCAGTGACTTATACTAGCGGCTGGTGCAGCTAAAAATAGGCTTATCCATACGTTTTATTTGGTTGTTTATGTTTGACTATAAAAATGCATTTTAATTGCGCAGAATCTTTAAGGCTTAACCCTTAAATATATGCTCTTCTGTAATAGATCACAACATACATATTTTAATGGGGAAGTTGCAGGTAAACTTGAAACAATTGAAATTAACTATTAGCATCTGAAGGGGACCAAGAGACCAATATCAAATATGAAAATGTTGCAATAGGATATTTTTAACATAACGAGAAGCAACTAAAAAAAACTACGCAGTGCTACCATCACTTTGGGTCACACTAGGTAGCAAGATTGGCTGTTCACATCTGGACTGGAAAGCCTTGAAAATCATGTGCATTTTTTTTTTCAAATTTAGAAAGCATGAAGCATGTAGGAAGCATGTTTGGGCTGCAGAAAGCTGGCCTGGTCTGAGCGTGATAAGTGACTGGAATGGCCATACACAATTTTAAAATAACTTCCTAGTTTCATTCCCATACTAGCATAATGGTTCCACCTTTCTTGTACCCAATTGTGTATGGCCCATGTGTTTTAAACTCAAAACTACTATCAAAATGTGTCTTTTACTTGTAAAATATCCACTGCCTATTATATTTCCATATTTATCTGCCTACACTCAAGGTGGAAATTGATAGCTCGACACAAATGCTGAAACATAAATACACACATGCATAGACAGACACATACCATATACTTGTGAAATATAGAAATAAAATTGAGAAAAGCCTTTATTATGACAGTGGAGACTGTCATAATAACTTTTATTTCTGTACAGATTTATCAGAAAAGTAAAATGAACATCACCTTTCTAACTGAAGGCCAGAATATACAGCATTTAGGACCTCAGTTTGAAAAGCTAAAGATTATTATTCACCAGACAACTGCGCTGGGTCACAACAGAGCTGACGTGGGGTGTGGGGAGAGTGGGAGACTAGGTAAAAAAAATAATAATTAAACAAAACAAGAAAAAAACAAAAAAACAAGACACGTTTAAAATCAGAGAGGCATGCGGTTTCCTTCCACACTGATCTTCACTGCATGGCCCGTCTTCGTCAGTCGCCTGATGTCAGCAAAGCGCCGCATCTGTTTGTCCACCCGAGACATTCCCTTCTTCATGGGTCCCCCCTAGTTGACACAGGAAGAAATCGTCCAATCACAACGCGCTCACTCAGACACACGCGTTAGACTGTGCTTTGTATTTTGCATGGCCAGTGCCAATTTAGCATGTTTCGTTTCTCCAAAAAGAAAAAATAAATGTACTAAAATAAGTTACCCATAAGGCACTGGACTACATGCATAAAATGCTAGATTGTCACTTTAAACGTTACATTACTCTTTACATTAATATTACATTACTGAACTGCACAAGCCATTAGACATCATGCCATCTATATTAACAGCAAAAATTAAAACAGCCAACCGAGCTAAAGCGACAAATTCAAATCTTGGTTACTGCAAACAGCACCAATAAAGACTTCTGCTGCATCTACCATCTATACGTGTAATACAGGTAAGTGTGTACACACACACACACACACACACACACACACACACAAAGTGCCTTCTGTGTGCACACATGCATCAGCTTGATTTCTCCCTCATTCCTTTCAGTAATTCAGTCATATCTATCGTACAGCCTACGTCGCCTTCACCTACGTGGGTAAATTCCAGGTTAATTTCACAGCCGCTCTGTGCTCACTCCTGGTTAATGCACACATACTGCAGGCACTCGCAGCACGCCAGTGCGTCAGTACTGTGGGGCACCAGGTGGGCACAGGTACAGTGGCATGCTGGAGGCACTTACAGCCCAGGTGGGCGTGGCTACTACAGAGGCATACGGTTGCCCTCCACACTGATCTTCACGGCGCCTTGCAGCTTGCACAGTTTCCTCTGCTCTGCAAAGCGCCGTTTGTGCTTCTCCAATCGGCTCATCCCTTTCTTCCAGCAACTCTATGAGAACCAATCAGAGCTCAGCTGCCAAACTCCTTAGCAAGTGCTTTCTGACAAGTCTAGCCCAGAATATTATCCCAGACTGGCATGAGGAAAAACATGCAAAACTACAGGAAACACGGCACTACCCTTACACCATGTGACAAAGTATGCAGTGAAGCAATGCACCCGTTTCTCCAATATGTATTTAATGCCTTAAACAAACGTTTTTACACGGAGAGGGGGAAAGAAGATGCGTGTTCTGAATATTTGTTTTTTTTAACAAAAACATACAGGACAAACCAGTAATGTGCAAACCCTGCGATGCAAAGCGATCATGTTTATATGGCAGAGCCAGAGCTACACTCAGTTATATGCTAAATTCTAATTCCAACTCGTTTTCATTCATCTTCTAAAAATTTCAATGTTACTGTAAATACACCTCGATCGTCAGGTTTCCCCAACTATCAATATAAGGGAACGACGTGATTTATAAAGCTCAATTCCAATGTGGCTTGGTTTCTGTTATCCTTCCCCCCAGCTTTTCCTGCATATGAAGACCGGCAGGTACACTCACCCGATTTGTGTCTACATCCACATTCCATTTGGGTCGAACCACGTAGTCCTTGTTGGACGGCATGGGCACCCTGGCACGGGCACAAAACCCGGGGTCACCGGGGCGGAGAGCCCTGAGGAACACAGAGAGTTAACCTTGCGCTGACAGACAGACGGACGGATGCACACAAACGCACACAGAAACTCACTTCTCCTCTCCCGTTAGCACCTTCTCCAGGTCTCTGCGTGGAGTCTGCCCTCCAGAGCTGTGGAGTAAACAAACCTGAGTCAGTGCCCTTCAGCAGCTGGGGGTGACCATCTGAGATCGAACAGCTACACACGAGAGGAGCTTCAATACAGCACACTGATTAGAGGAGCATGCACACCCACTGAAATGCACACAACCAAACTTACCCCAGTTAGAGAAGAAATATTCTTTCCTTTGAACATATTCTACAACCCCCCCACACCACAAATTTCCTGTCACCCACACACCCACACACTCAGCCATTTCGGAGATATTGTTGTGACACTGCTGTCATGCCTTGAGGAAGCCATATCCAGGACACAAAATACATGAAGAGCAGGGTTAAAAGTCAGGGATTAGAAGGAGGGTAATGTCGATGGCAATTCTGCCTGACGACTGGGAAAATGCTTCCTCGCCCGTGTTCATTCAACACAAACCACAGCATTGTATCACCTGATAATGTAGCAAAGGGAAAACCACAAAGGGCTTGAGAACTCGGATGCACTGCGATGTACCTCACTATAACACACTAATCACCCTGAAACGCACTGGGGAAATGAAGCCTGATAAAGCAAAGGGAGTCAGCAGCTGAGTGAGAGACTAAAAAGGGGGCGGGGGCAGAAAAAGAGTGATTACCCAACATGGGGGGGGGGGCAGACTCGTACAGTATATATGGGACAACACACATATAGAAAACACCTCTCTCACTCTCACACATTCATTGGGGGGGGGGGGGGGCAGAGAAAGACTGCGAGAGGGGGAGAGAGAGACATACACAGGCACTCTGGGAAAGGCAGAGCGAGTGAGGAACTGAGGCGTGTCACTCAGGCTGATGGGACAGGTGCCATGCAGTAACACTAAACCTGGTGAGAGGGGAGAAGACGTCGGGCTCCTCAGACCTATCCACCTTGGGCTGCTCACTTTAAGGAGGGGCACAGACAGACCACGGACAGAGGAGGAGGGAGGAGAGGGCAGGGCGGAGGAGTGAGAGGGATGAATGGAAGAATGAAAGAGGCATGAATCAATTCATGATCTAATCAATTAATGAGGACAAAGCAATGGAGGGACATGATAGCCATGTGGAAATGGGGACCAGCAAGAATCAGCAGTGCACATCTGTGTGTGTGTGTGTGTGTGTGTGTCCTGTATGTTGTGTGTATGTTTAGATTGAGAGTAATCATCTGTGTACCAGTAGCGTGTCTGGTGCGTGTGTGTGTGTGTGTCCTGTATGTTGTGTGTATGTTTAGATTGAGAGTAATCATCTGTGTACCAGTAGCGTGTCTGGTGCGTGTGTGTGTGTGTGCGTGTGTGTGTGTGTCCTGTATGTTGTGTGTATGTTTAGATTGAGAGTAATCATCTGTGTACCAGTAGCATGTCTGCTGTGTGTGTGTGTGTGGTACCTGAGTCGGCGGCGAGGGGCCACTTGCTGGTCCAGATCTCTCTGTTGCCGCTCCTCCCTGGTCATGCCCTTGTAGTTGGAGGTCAAGCCGAAGATTGGTCGTGACCATTCATCTACAGACATGACACCCGCCAGTCATCAACAGACATGTCCATCACCAAAAAACACTGCTGGCACGACCCCTGCACCAGTCGGAACTACTGAACGCTTCATAAACTATTTTGTGAAAGCCCCCCAGTGGCCATAGATACAGTTTAGTAAGCACTGAGCTTCTGGTTAAACAAGATGATTGAGCCTTACTGATGAGTTTGAGAGCGGCGTCTTTGTTGGGACGGGATTCTTTGGGGTGTTTGTACAGGAACATGACGGCTCGTCCAATGCCGCTGTGCTTCAGAGTCTCCTGACTCACGCTGGGTAGCTATTGGAACACCAGGGGAAATGTCACCATCACCTCCCGTGTCCTGTAACCACTCCCCTATCCTTCCAGGAGCCTGGGAGCTCCAGCTCATCTCAAAGCACACACTTACTTCCTGTAGAATCTTGAGGAGTTCCTCCCTGATCTTGAGTGCTGGAAGGCTCTTGTCTGGTAAAGGGCTTATCCACTCTTTAATGGCCGACATAACTCCACTGTCTATGAACGTGTCCTTTAGGTCCTGCCTGTAAAATGTGCCGAGAGTTTAAGGGGTGAGCTTAGGGATAACACTAGTGGAAAAGGTGGGGTAAGAAGATGGTGGGGCGTGAATATGAGCAGAACTGGGGTAAATTACTTCTTAAGATGCATTACCACAGTGGGTAACAAAGTCAGTTTTTTCAGGGCTGGCTTCTTCTGGCTGTTCAGGGTTCTGTCCTCCTGTGAAGAGACTCCGGGTTAGTACAATGGGGTCTGCCTGCTACGTGAAAACATACATCAAACGTTTCCAGTACAATCCCAATCGGCACCAAAGATGCAGACACTGTATCCATGATGCTTCCATTCCCTCTTCAACAGCGCATCTGCAACGGCATCAGCAAGGTTGTCGCCTCCGGTTGACTGGCGGTTTGGAACTCACCTCCGCGGCCTCGGTCATCTTGATGATCATGGCGCTGACCACATCATCCGCGTCGCTGATAAAGGTACCGCCGTCACGGTTCCGCCGCCGCCTGCCACTCTGGGCCTTCTTTTTCGCCAGCATGACGTCAAAGTCTGACATGAAGCTGATACTGAAGAGCAGAGAAACATTGGGACATTCACATTCTCCCCATTCCGCCACGGCCTCTAGAGAGACGTTCTCCTAAACGCAGCAGTGCGAACAGCATTATCAGTGCTTTTTAGCGCAGGGCTTCCATGTACCGGCAGTCCATCGCCGACAAAATTTCAAAAGCTTCGACGGAAATAATAAGAACCATCCATCCTTTGGTAAGAGAAGAAAGGGACTGCAATGGACTTTAACTTTACTAGTCAGCTTTCTTATTCACCTGCCTCCTTCCTCTGGGACCTATGTACGCTTCACATTCTGTCTCACACTTTATCACAAGAGGATGGAATGAGGACAGACGCTGCACTACAAATATACTGAGCTACTAACTGGACAGTGGGCTAGTGGTGTGGGTATAGCCAACCAATTATTTCGGCTTCCTTCCACATAGATACAAGTAGGCTCTAAACACCAATCTCAGAGCACTGTACATTTAATTCACGACTAAATCTCACAATTATTATTATCAACTAAAAAAATTAAATGTTTGCAGCATTGCGTTGCTTGTTTACAAATGTTCTCATCCGTGCTGAAAAGCTGGCAAAGCAAACTCATTTTGTAAAGTGGTTGCAAGTTACAATAAAAAGGGGGATTGGGCGACCCAGTGGAAGTGTACCACAGAGACACTCACTCTTTTCCACCCCTGTGTACGTCATCGTCTGAGTCAGACTCCTCTGCCACTTGCTTCTTGGCGGAGGACTCGGATTGGCTCCTGTCTCCCTCCAGGTCTTCTTGATTGAAACCCTGTAAAATGAGAGGCGCATGAGCGTTTCGAAGCTCATCTCCTCGCATTCGTATTCCAGAAGAGAGCTTTCAAATAAACGACCAAACACACGCACCGTGAACTCTTCCTCTTCCTCGTCTCCTGACTCCCCAAAGATGTCAGCAATCATTTTCCTGTGGAAGACAGTTTAAAATCTCTAAACTGAAATTGAGGCCTTATTTTCTCTACAAACCACAAATTACAAAACTGAAGCATACCCTCCCTTTCATATACAAAACAAACTGAGTATTAGGAGAATTATATATTTTTCAGTTCACTTTCATACTCAACAAAAAGGGTCATATTTTCAGTGCCTTCCAGATCGGCAGTTTGTATAAATGACTTCTATAATGTGCATGTGTAACCGAATGTAAAATGCCACACAAGGTTCTCAACAATGTACAATAGACTAATGATTTCTCTTCTGCTCACCAATTCTACAAATATAAACCAATTCTACATTGACCGCAAGAGACATAATCTAAACATTATCCAGAAATTCATCTTCTGACAAGCTTTGAATGGCACAATGATTCCCAAAAATTCCAAGCCCCAAGACTACCAACAGACCAACAGACTTACTCCTCCTCATCGTCAGAGTCACTGTCACTGCCAAAGAGGTTCTTTTCATCCTTCGTCCCTGCATCACCCTTCGCCCTGTCCTCCTCTTCCTCGCTGTCTGACCCCAGCTCCCGTAGTTTTGCAGCCATTGATTTATCAGGAGAATCAGAAGCAGCATCGCTGTCTGAGTTTTCTGCATCCACCAAAGCACGACTCTTCTTAGTGACTGAGGAAGAGGAAATCGGTCAGCCGCCTGCATCCTCAGACAGTGCAATTCAATCGTAAGAGCGGCCTTATTTTGGACACTGGCGACTTACCCGGCGCGTCGTCTTTTTCATCCTCGTCCTCACTGTCTGAGAGAACGGCTTTCTTTCTCTTAACTGAAATGACAAACAGTATTTCCTGACCACCTCTCCACAAACTCAAAGGACCTCCAGGAAACTATTACAGTACTTATTCTGCTTGGCTTTCATCGTGAACGCACATATTCATTTCCATATCGGGTGGCATACTGGCATTAGGCAAAATGTAGCAGTGAGTTTACACTTGTGTCACATCAAACAGTGGTACACTGCAAATTACCTTTAATCCCATTGACTACAGTTTCAGAGTGGCAATGAAGGAAACTTTCCTCTATACACCACCCCTTACCGAGGGACTATCCGCAAGGCAGCCAGTCCAAAGACTCGCACTCAGGACAGTACCTGGTTTGTCGTCTTCCTCTTCGCTGTCGTCTGGCTGCTGCTGTTTCCCACCCTCCTGCTCTTGGTCACTGATAACGGCTGGCCTTGCCGGTCCTCCCTCCTCTTCCTCGCTGTCAGAGTGCATCACTCCCGTCCAGTTTCCCTGGCCTTTCTCCTGCTCTCCCTGGTCCTCGTCTGACTCCATCTGTCTCCTTTGTTTGGACGTGTCATTTTCAGAGTCACTGCCTGCGTCCGAGTGTCCTCTGAGAGGTTTGGGCTGCTCCTCACTCTCAGATGCGCTCCCTCTCTGCTTGGGCCTGGCCTCCTCTTCAGCATCGCTGTCGGCGTGTTTGGGAGCCTCCTGCTCAGAGTCGCTATCGTGCCCGACACCTTTTTCAGAGTCGCTGTCGTGCCCGACGCCTTTTTCAGAGTCGCTGTCGTGCCCGACGCCTTTTTCAGAGTCGCTATCGCGCCCGACGCCTTTTTCAGAGTCGCTATCGTGCCCGACGCCTTTTTCCGAGTCGCTGTCGTGCCCGACACCTTTTTCCGAGTCGCTGTCGTGCCTGACGCCTTTTTCCGAGTCGCTATCTTCCGGACCTCTGGCATCTTCGTTCTCCGAGGCGCTGCCAATGCCATTGGCCTGCCCTGCTTGAGCTTCTCCTTCACCATCACTCATCCCATCCTGTAGGAGAGCCACATAGGAACATGAATATTGTCAGAGCTTAAATCTTGTTTTTCCAGTTGAATCAGCTATAAATCAACATTATTTTCTTTATACAAATCAGAGGTAATGCCAAAAAGAGCACACAATCCCATTTCTGATCTAAAAATAATAATGATCATAAGTACCAACACACTTAAGCACATACTTGATATCTCATATTTGACAAAAACTCAATCCACTCAACCAGCTCTTTCTGAACTGCAGTGATCAACTTCCCCAAAAAATCAAGTTGGAAGTATTCTGCCGGTTTATGCCAGTTTAAAGTTTGTGCTCATCAGATGCATTATTTTATACCTCTACACCTGACCTGTGGACACGTATTAGTCCTAAAACCAATACGAGGTTATTACACGTACGCGCCGATTTTCACTAGCTACTATGTGGAACCTATAAAAAGACGGTAGAAAGAAAAACACGCACCTCGGATTGCTGTGCGTCACTTCTAGCATCCTCTTCTCCGTCGGATGCCGGTGCGTGTTCATCTTGTACAGGGGTACCGCCGCCATCGTCTGAAAACAGAATAGCATTCCTCACAAAGACGCATCTGCGCTCACCTAGTTACATTAGTGTAGTGAAGAACACAACGTTAGTCGGAATTCTATTTATATCAGGACAGATTTAGAAACCCTGTTAGCTAGCCAAGTACGTTAATGTAATTTCAGTCCCAGTTTGACAGGTACGTCATATAGAACACAATCTGAGAATTAGGACAGCTAGACAGACAAGTTCCACAGATCTGTGTACTAGCCAGCATACATTACTGCGAATCCATCAGGTAGGTAATTTAGGTAATTAAAATTAGCTAGTAGCTCAACGTTAGTTGGCTAGTAGCCAGATGTTAGCTAGCTGAAATGTGCTGTCCTTAAGTGTCCTGATAGCGAACTAGCCAACAATGAAGCTCTGACATAACGTTACCCCGGAGGTATGCTGTAATCTATCAAAACAATTCATTAAAATGAATGACTGGGTGGCTAGCAACTCCATGAGATCTGAAGCTAGCTAAGTAACACAGTGTAGCTACAGACAATAATTACCCGAGTGATTTCCGGAAAAGAATTCGTCGTCTTCCCCGTCCATTCGCAATAGTCCTCACTTAATATTCAAGACGACGTTAGCTTGGTTAAATGAACAAATTGGTTAAATTAATATCCCTTCAAAGTAAATTAGACGGAACCTCGGGACGAATTTGATCCCTGGTTAAACCGATCTGATGAATTCCTGATAACATAAAACAAAATATACTCTCGCATCGTTTGGGTGCCCAAAATGGTGTCTTATTGTCCCCCCTTGTACGCATGCGTGCTTGTTTAGTCGCACTTTGAATGACGTAAGTACTGACCAAAAAGCCCATACAACGGTGGCTCTGAAGTGCCAAACACAAAAAACTTCCAAACGTTCGATTTTTAAATGAGCCATTTTTAAATTACAAAAACGTGTTTCACATGTTTGTCGCTGGCAATGGCAAAAAAAATCTGCTACAACTTCAGGTTTACCAAAGATTCTTCCCATTGGGAGTATGTCGCTCGTGTTACTTGTGTGGGGGAGGAGGAGAGACCAAAACATTTTGGACCAGAGATAATGTTTCACAATTAGGCTAATCTACTTGATTTCTTTGAATATTTTGAGTTGATTTTGGAATACAGATTGCCATGAGCATACACTGTGTTGTTTTGGTTGCTTTACACCAAACTGGTGGAGATTTATTTGAGAAGCAATGGAACAAAATTGCAAGAACCTGTGTATGGCGTTCTTTTTTTTCTTTGAATGCAATGTGTGCATCCTCGGTGAAATATTGTGCAGTAGGCTACGTAGCCTAATACAAGTGGTACTTTTATCCTTATGGAAGTGCTGGGCTTTTCAGTGTTTAATATCTAGGGATCTTTAACTCAGCAGCAACACATTAAGACGTTCTATATTAAGCTGGGCTCATCTACATTTTTCCGTGATCAGAGTAGGCCTACACATAAGTTTTAATTATGATCAACCTCATTAAACCACAAAATTAACAAATACAATGACATTTCTTTAGAAATGTATGTGTATATAGAAAATTTCAGATAATGAAACAGCTTTGTCTACAGCAAAAAGAAGAAAAAAAAGAGCTATGTTCACCAACTGGGGCCTAGTCTCCGTGAACGGAATGTGCACGTGCCTAGGAGCATGTGCCGCCATTGAAACAATGGGAGGCTCTCTCAAACTGTTCTCATACTTGAGCTTTTTTGTCATTGTTGTTGTAAAACTATGTTGTGAAACTACATTTCCAACTATAAGGATGTATAGGGTATTTCCTGTAAGCATGGCAATACAAAGAATCAACACAAATAGCGAGAAAAAAACATTTTATTGAAAAAATAGTAGTGTGCGTCTGTACGACGTGTGTGGGGGAGTGTGTCTTTGTATGATGTGTGTGTGTGGGTGTGGGGGAAACAAAAAATAAAAAGTCTTCTTAGTTCCAGGTCCTGTAAGAAATGGAGTGAGAAAAGAAGAAGGAAAAGGTTAAATATGTGATATTATACACAATAATTTAAAAAAAGCAATGCTAGCTACACAGCAAATACCAAGCATCTTTATATCTTTAAGTAAACATAATACACAATTAGCATTTAGTTTCTATGAATATGAGACCACAAGTTGTGAATACTTACAGCTGAACTCTGCTTCATAAATTAGCTGGTGAATTTTTAGTTTCACCTGCACCTTGCGCTGAGGGTCCAGCCTCTGTAGAGCAGGCACCAGGCTGTTAAAAAATTGCTGGTCTGGGTCAGCTGGAGTGGGAGAAGTCAGGGAAGCGGCAGCCTCAATTGCCCCAACAATCCTCCTCTCAAAGGGGGATAGAGAATTATTATCTATCCTCCTGCGCATAGCTCTGGGCTCCTGTGCTTCTCCAACTACTGTGTTCTCCCCCTCCACCATATCATGGGCCACCTGCTCTACCTGTCTCTCCTCTTCCTCTCTGCTCAGTCCTTCTCTCTCATCTCCCTCTTTTTCTCCTCTCTTCTCTCCCTTGTCTCGCTTCATCTCTCCTCTGTTCCTAATCTCTCCATCCCCCTCTCTCCCATCCTCCTTCATGTTACTTGATGTGACCCGTGATGTGATGAAGGGCAGGAGAAATGACATAATTTGGCTGTAACGCCATGGCCGTTTATGTGAGGCTGCCCCACTGGCCTTCTTCCTTTTATCGTCCCTCTTCTCCCTCACGTAAACGTCCCGGAGGTCTCGCCAGCTCCTTCTGCATTCTTCTACTGTCAACCATAAAATAAATGACTTGGAAAACCACCTCTTATGTCATTTCAGTGATATTCTAAATTAACGTTAATGTTGACTGCATAGTCAGATATCGTTATGCAGTTCAATAAGACTGGATAATAATCAATTTTAACCTGCCTCATGCCAATATGTGAGGGTACTCACAATGATTATTGGTTGTATAACATATTAGGCATGTATGTACATTTTAAACCGTATAATTTAAAGAAATGTCAGCCACATACCTGTGTGCTGAACCAGAACTCAAGACTGACCGTGGGAGGTGGACCTATCCTTTCCCCCCGATGGTTTACAGACCATTTCAAGATTTAGAAATGTTTTGAGACTTTCATGTGAACAGTAGATACTAGAAACTGGTAATGTTACATGCGCCTAATCTTACATCTAGGTTTTTAGCTAATGTTAGCCAACTAACGTACTGTAACGTTAACGTTAGTGAAGTAACGTTAGTACTAGTACGTTACCTAAATTAACGTCAGCTAGCTAGCTCAAACGTTTCATATCGAAAACAAGTTAACGTTAATGCAAAGTGCAATTTTTACTTTTTCAAGAAAGCACGTAGCTACACAGTCGTAGTATGAAGCATCATGGACGTAATTTAGCTAGGTTAATGTATCAATTTCGGTAATCCGTCACTAGTGCTGCATTTAGTGCTCATATGGTCCGTGCGGTAAAAAGCACGTTTCGTTAATGTCAACCCCGGTAGAACTAAAATTGGTATGTTAATCTTGACTTTTAGTCCGCTAACGTTATCTTAGTTAGTGCAGGCGGGGCAGACGAGACGACTACGTTATCGCTACTTAGCCAGTTTAGTTTATGAACGTTAGCTAAACCTATTATATGCCCCTAAATCAAACAAAACTGTTCTCAAACTAACCTGGCAGTCCTGTGTTCTCACTCACTTTTCTCCACGCTGTATTTTTTATTATTCTGTCTCTGTATCCTTCAAAATTCCGGTCATAAATGACCGGATGCTCAGACACTGCCAGGATCAGCTTCTCGCCCATGGTGCTCGACAACGACTCGATACTGCGAGCGACTGTATGCGAATCTATAGATGCATATAGGCTACGGCTACTACGACGGCCGCTAGAGGGTATATTGCGACTGTCGCATTCAGTGTGATGGCGGCTTCAGGCCCAATCATGAGCATGGAGGGCCAAGAGTATGCAGGATTTAATTTCAATCAATCACTTCAACTGCTGATTTCACGAATTAACTTCATCCAGAAAAAGATGCATACTCTCCCTCCATGGCAATTTATTGTGCACCGCTGCTCTAAATAATCGATCAAGCTCAGATGGAACAAAATCAGAAACATCACTGGCACTCCGGGATCAGGGTGTTCTACCCCCTGTACTACCCTACCCGAATTGTGTTAGGCCATGACCGAATATGATCCCTTCACCCCTTTGAAGGCACATGAGAAAGCTTTGGAGTGGGCAACCTTTTATCACAAATGGAGGCACTTAAAATCCCAGGATGAAACCCTTATTTCCAGAGTTTTGTTAAGGGGATTCAGGAGCACACTCATCCACAGAACTGTGCAGTCATCTGACAATTTCGGGAAGTAAACCGGAAGTGACTACAACTTGTAGTAGCTACAAGAGCGAGACATATTACGAACTACTCTCTTTTTTATTTTTGTTAATTCTATCTTCATTCATAATCTACACTTTGTAACCATTCCAATTCCAATTTTAAAACCAGGGAAATATGCTGCAAACCCAAGTTTGTACAGACCAATAGCGCTAAAGTTGGTAGTATGCAAAATTATTGCGAGAATGATCACTCAGAGACTAGTGTACTTTTTATAGAAGAGGAGGTTTTTTTTTAAAGTGGGTTTAGAAAGGGTCGCTCCACCATGGATTCAGTTTTGGTTTTGGACATGGAACTGAAGTAGAAAACAAAGAGTCTGTGTTTGCAGTCTTCCTAGACATTGAAAAGGCACACGATTCATTGTGGAAGGAAGGTTTTATCCTTAAGTTGCATGAAGCAGGAGTTAGGAGGCGAATGTTCAACTGGATTCAAGACTTCCGTAAAGACCGAACAATTCAAGTGAGAATAGGAGGGGAGTTATCCAAGGTAGTCTGTGTAAGGAAGTGTAATTAGTCCAGTTCTGTTTAATGTGATGATACATTATATATGTCAAGAGATAGAGGCTGGTTATGGGTTATCACTATTTGCAGATGACGGGGCTACAGTGCCCTCCACTATTATTGGCACTCCTGGTAAAAATGAGTAAAAATGGTTATAAAAAATTCACAGTGTGGTGAATTAGCTTAATCTCACACTGAAAAATTTTGAAAAATCCAATTGAACTAAATTTATTATGAGAAAAAAAAATCCCTCATCAAGAAATAATTATTTTTAACAAAACCACGTGTGCCACAATTATTGGCACCCCTGCATTTATATATAGAATAAAGTTATAATTTGTAATATTTGTTCACATATCCTTTACATGCCATGACTTCCTGATGTCTGTGACCCAACAACATCAAAAGACTCTTGATATCTTGTTTTCTGGTACTCTTACAAGCGATACTATAACGTCTCTGCATTTGAATGGATCTCTATGGGAATTGGGGGGTGGGACTAGATTTAGCTGTAAATTATGCTGGAACAGTATGGAATACATGCTTGGTAAAAGGGCTCTAAGTCATCAAGGGTCTGAGGTATCAAACGAGCCTCATACCATCACTCTGCTGCCAGATATGCAGTAGATATGGATGGATCACTTTAAAGGTTGTTTCTCCTGACAAATGTTTCTATTGAACTCTATGGAAAAATAAGTCAGAAGAAGAAACCCTTCAAGTTATCCATTATTTCACTTATGTAGCTAAAGAAAAACTTATTTTGTTTTAGCATTTTCCCAAAGTTTATTTGCATTTGTGGCACTTTATTTTGACTTACACTATAAAAATAAACAAATCTAAGTTCATACTGTAAATGGTACACCTGTCTTGTTTCATTTAAGCCATTTACCAAGTTTATGTGATGCTCACACCTGGAGTTATAAAGCCTTAAACAGAGCACCCCCTAAATAGATGAGAATTGACCAAATTTGCCATCTGCGCGAAGAGGTTAAGAATGGGGCATTGCGGGCTGGGGAGTGGGCTAGTCATGGTGGGGAAACATCCGAATGGGTTATGTGGCCTCTGTAATGTCCTTGAGACAGTACAGCACGTAATGCTTAATTGCAAAAAGTACAGAGAGGAAAAAATTACTCTCCGAGAGGGTCTTGTGGAGCTGAGGATTGCTTCCTGGGATTTGAGGACTCTACTTGGAAAAAGCAAAAAAACAAGAACAAATAGCTAAATTGATGGGAAAATACCTAGTGTAGTTAACAGAATGGAACGGTGGAGGGCAGCAATGCGCTCACAAGCGTTCCGTCTGCCGGAAAGATAAAGAAGGCCGTTTCTGGATAAGATTAAGGACCCCTGATTTAAATGATGTCTTCTTCCATGAGGCAATTTTTGTTATATGAAACTTTGATGTGACACATTTGAATGACCACATTCTCTTCAGATGGTAAAATGAAAAAACTCAGGGCCAAGTTACAGGAAACACTAAGTTTAGGAAACACTGGGTAGCATTGCTTTGGAATCGAGCTTGTTTAATTTGTGTGAGCTAAGATAGCCAATATTGTTTGTTGTAATTTGACCTTGTTTTGATATACTTTTAATGGCAGGCCTAGATTCTGCACGTTTTAATGATGTATAGACATGAATGTGTGAGTACCTTGGCATTTTTTTTAGGTTGAAAACATTTTTGTTCAGATATGATTTATTTTTGTACTGTTTGTTATGAGTAACTGATACATTTATGAAGCATGATTAAATCTAGAGAAACACATATACACATGTATGCAAACGCACATACATTTCAGCTAATAAAAAATGCATAGGTCTGGATTCAGTCATTTTTCCTTTACCATGAATTACAGATGAAAGCATTTGTAAAACATTTAAAATGGATTGTGGTGTTTTTAACGGGTTATTGATAATTGGAGGTATGGTGAAACGTGACATAACTCTCAGTGCTGTGTAGGTGTCATTTAAAATAAATATAACGTATTGTGTATGCCCATTATCCCATATAACTTGGCGGATGGCTTACTTGCAATCCCAAGTTGAATTGTCCGACATCATGAAACAGTATCCCACTACAAAAAGATCTTGCAAAAACGTGTAGCACCTGGTGTTCCCAGGCAGTCTCCCATCGTAGTATTAACCCAGACCAGAGCTTGCTTAGCTTCCAAAATCAGGAACATTCCGTTTTTGTCCAAAATAATTATTTTGCCTGTTTATCCTGAATTTGGCTACTTTAATCCAATGTTGATATTGGTTCTTATTGGCAGATGTATAGCTGAGCTGAATCTCCAATGGGGAGAATTGTGGGACGAGAGCATTTGTGATGACATAATTGGCAGTAAGAAGCTTACAGCATCGGGGAATCCCAGGCTGTCTCCCATCCAAATAATAAACAGGCATGTCCCTGCTTAGCTTCTGAGTCAAGGCATAGTCAGTGCAGTACAGCCATAAGCTGTACACAAGTTCGTATTGTTTTTGCCAAGATACAAATTTTGCCTGTGTATCCTGTGAATGCAACTTTGATCACATGTTGCTATTGGCAGATGTATAGCTAAATGTCCAATCGGAAGAATTGTTGATTGTGGAACGAGAGCATTTATGATGATATAATCAGCAAGACGAACAAAATGCAAAAAATAAATAAAAAAACTAGTTTTGGACTTTATTGGGTGAACATGTGAAGTTGTATCTCAATTATGTTTGTTTACATGAGGTCAGAAGGTACAGAAGTTAATGTTTCTAAAGTCTGAGAGTCTGTGGTCATTGTGGTTATTTCTGTATGAACCCTGAAAAGTGCCAAACCCTCAGTGCTGTATAGATATGGGGCATGCCACGCCAAGCTGTAACTTGGCGGATGGCATACCTGCCAACCCAATTATCCTTGTTAAACATACTAGCAGTATTCTTACACCTTAGATACTGGGGGGGGGGGGAACACTGTTAAAAATAGTATAAATGTAACTTTTTCTGAACATTTATATTGGCTCATTTATCTGAATCCGAGTAAAACACGGAACCCTCCAAAATCTGGAACACGGACTGAAGTTAAAAAAAAAGAAAAAAAAAAAGAGCTGTTCCGGGTTTTACTCAGTGTAATTATCCAGCTAACTCAGTAATCCTGCTTTGTGAAATACCCCTCAGGACATTATCCAACTGCCAGCATATCTGGGGGGTATTTCACAAAGCGGGAATAAGGAATTAGCTGGTTAACTTTTGTAAATATTTTGAAGTAACCCAGGCTCTCATCCAATCGGATGTCATCAAATTCAAAATACAGTAATACCTTGACATACGAGTTTAATTCGTTCCGTGACCGAGCTCGTAACTCGGTTTACTCGTATATCAAATCAATTTTCCCCATTGAAATTAATTGAAATACCATTAATCCGTTCCAGCCCCCCAAAAAACACCCTAATTTCTTTGTTATGTAGTTATAAAAATGAGGAATGTATTTATAAATAATAAATAATTAATACAAAACATAATACAAAGATAATAAAATAGAATATAAAGAAATGAACTGGTTCTAAACGTAATTGCTACATTATTATTCTTCACTTACACTTAATCTTCGTCAGTGATGTTTTCATCTTCATCAGTGACGTTTGCATCTTTTTCATTGATTTTTGGCTTTTTCGTCACGCTTTTCTGACTCTGATCTGCAGGGCGTTTCAATAAAAACCTATCCATGGTGGTTTGTTTCTTCCTTCCCTTCATAATTTTTCGGAAATGCGTTAGGCAAGTGTCATTACGCAACGCCAACGCACGACCAGTTGCCACTTTTTCCGCTTCCTCAGCTCGTAACTCGGGTCTAGGCTCGTAAGGTGAAGCAAGAAATTGTCCGAGCAACGGCTCGTAACTCGGAATACTCGTAAGTTAGTGCACTCGTATGTCAAGGTTTTACTGTATTTACAAAAGTTAGCCGGCTAAGTCCTTAATCTCGCTTCGTGAAATACCCCCTTGCTTTCAAAAGATTGTAAATAGTTCCGCTATAAATACTATTGACTTCACTTCTCAAAAGCGAGAGCTCAGTAAAAATTAAGCAATGAAATTAAAACATTACAGGGACACAGTTCAATGCATGCCAGACCTGGGGTATGGCACCCTGTCACAGTCCTTGATACAGCACAGAGTGATCGTTTTGGGGTAAAGCACTCCGTGAACTCTTTAGAACGCTGACTGCCAGTTACGGCTTCCACCTATATTGAACAGTACACAAAGCACTCTTCAGCCCCTGCAGAGCACCAAAGCTAATTCTGCTCTTCAGAATCTCCACCACCCCTCTCTCCACCAAACTGCCGCCTTGACAGCCTTTCTGGGTCATGAGACGGCATGTTTCTGAAGTGGTGGAAGATGTCCTGGAATGTCTCGTCAATACCTGTGAAAAATACAGTAGCAAAGAGGTATGTCTATAGTAGGGTGCAGCATGTCCATTTCACAGGAAATGTACTGCTGAATTAAGAGCAACATTGTGAAACAAATTTTTTTTTTTAAATGTCTTCCTAGTTCCAGGCTCTGTAAGAAATGGAATGAGAAAAGAAGAAGGAAAAGGCTAAATGTGTGATATTCCACACCAGTTTATAACTAATACCTTGAGTCTTTATATCTTTAAGTAAACATAATCCACAATGAACATTTTGTTTCTGGATTACAGCACCTATGAACATGAAACCACAAGTTGTGAATACTTACAGCTGAACTCTGCTTCATAAATTAGCTGGTGAATTTTTAGTTTCACCAGCGCCTTGCGCTGAGGGTCCAGCCTCTGTAGAGCAGGCACCAGGCTGTTAAAAAATTGCTGGTCTGGGTCAGCTGGAGTGGGAGAAGTCAGGGAAGCGGCAGCCTCAATTGCCCCAACAATCCTCCTCTCAAAGGGGGATAGAGAATTATTCTCTATCCTCCTGCGCATAGCTCTGGGCTCCTGTGCTTCTCCAACTACTGTGCTCTCCCCCTCCACCATATCATGGGCCACCTGCTCTACCTGTCTCTCCTCTTCCTCTCTGCTCAGTCCTTCTCTCTTCTCTCCCTTGTCTTGCTTCATCTCTCCTCTATTCCTCCTCTCTCCATCCCCCTCTCTCCCATCCTCCTTCATGTTACTTGATGTGACCCGTGATGTGATGAAGGGCAGGAGAAATGACATTAATTGGCTGTAACGCCATGGCCGTTTATGTGAGGCTGCCCCACTGGCCCTCTTCCTTTTCTCCTCCCTCTTCTCCCTCACGTAAACGTCCCGGAGGTCCCGCCAGCTCCTTCTGCATTCTTCTACTGTCAACCATAAAATAAATGACTTGGAAAACCACCTTTTATGTCATTTCAGTGATATTCTAAATTAACGTTAATGTTGACTGCATAGTTGGGTATAGTTATGCAATTCAATAAGACTGGATAATACATTTTAACCTGCCTCATGCTAATCTGTGAGGGCACCCACACTATGTGACCCAGCCAAGAAATAATTATTGGTTGTATAACATATTAGGCATGTATGTAAGGTTTACACCCTCTAATTTTAAGAAATGTCAGCCACATCCCTGTGTGCTGAACCAGAACTCAGATTTATGGTGGACATATCCCTTTCCCCCCGATGGTTAATATGTCAGTAAAAGATTTAGAAATGTTTTTGAAGACTTTTCACTATGTGAACAGTCAATACTGGAAATTGGTACATGTGCTCATCTAGGTTTTTAGCTAGATAACTAACGTTAGGTTACTGCATTGTAGTAGTAAGCTAACCTAACTTGGCTAACGTTAACTCAAACGTTTCTTATCGGAAAAAAAATATGCATAGTGCAATTTCAAGCAAGTTGACTTTTTTAAGAAAACACGAAATTACAGTAACGTTACATAGCCAAGGTCAGTCACTGTATGAATAATTAACGTACGTTAACTTAGTCAGGTCATCCGTTTCGCTAACCTGTCGCATCCTAGGGATGCATCATGCATCTAACGTTAGCGCTAGGTAGTAGGCTGAGCTGTAACGTCAGTTTAGCATTATCGCTAACTTATCATTTCCTATAATTCTATATCAAACGAGGCGCATATGGTTCGTGCGGTAAACAAAAGCACGTTTCGTTCCCGTCAACCCCACTAGACCGAAAACTTGGTATGTTAATCTTGTTTTTTAGTCAGCTATCCTAGTTGGTGCAGACTAACGTTAGACGACTACGACGACTACCGTTAGCCAGTTTATAACTAACCTTAGGCCTATTCCATGCCCCTCAAACTAGCAAGCTAACGTTAACTATTCTCAAACTAACCTGGCAGTCCTGTGGTCTCGCTCACTTTTCTCCACGCTGTATTTTTTTTAATTCTATCTCTGTATCCTTCAAAACACAGGTCATAAATGACCGAGTGCTCAGACACTGCCAGGATCAGCTTCTCCCCCATAGTGCTCGACGACTCGACACAGCGACTGCCTGCGAATCTATGCATGTAATACGACGGCCGCTAGGGGGCATTTTGCGATTGTCGCATGCGCAGGTCGTATTCAGTGTGGAGGCGGCTTCAGGCAATCGGTGGTGCCCAATCATGTGCATGGAGGGTCAAGACTCAAGAGTATGTAGAATTTCATTCCAACCAATCACGACACCTGCTGATTTAACTAATTAACACACCTTCAGCCAGAAAAAGCTTCATACTCTCCCTCCATGGCACATAATTGTGCACCGCTGCTCTAAATAATTGATCAAGCTCTTGCAACCAAACTCAGATGGAACAAAACCAAAAACATCACTGCCACTCCATGATCAGGGTTGCCTACCCCTCCACTACCAGATTCCTATCTGAATTCAATTGTTAGTCTCAGACGGCTTAGGCCTAGCTAACTGCGCTACAAATCCAGAAAATCACTGCACACAGCCGGTAACCACTGATCAAAGCCTATAACCACTGCACACAGCCTATAACCACTGCACACAGCCTATAACCACTGCACACAGCCGGTAACCACTGCACACAGCCTATAACCACTGCACACAGCCTATAACCACTGCACACAGCCTATAACCACTGCACACAGCCTATAACCACTGCACACAGCCTATAACCACTGCACACAGCCTATAACCACTGCGCAAAGCCTATAACCACTGCACACAGCCGGTAACCACTGCACACAGCCGGTAACCACTGCACAAAGCCAAGCCTATAACCACTGCATACAGCCGGTAACCACTGAACAAGTTACATTGATTAAATGTATGTTATAGCCTATAACTATAATTTTTTTAGTCGTTCTTATCTATTTTAAATAGTTAGACACATTGCTAATTCTAATAACCCAACCAGCATAGCCTATTTTATCTTGCACTAAAGTGTTTAAGGTTTTTGATGAGATTCTCTCAAGGAACATGGTACTATATTTGAAGCAATTAGTATACACACTTGTTGTGCGAAATGCAAATGCAAGACACAGTATTCTTTTATTATCTTTGTTAAACATACTTAGCAGTATCCTTACACCTTAGATTCTGAAAAAAACCACTGTTAAAAATATAGTCTAAATTTCTCCTTTTTGTCAACATTTATGTTTGCTCATTTATCAGAAAGGTGCAAATGAGAGCCACACAGCAAATAACCAGGACATTATCCAACTGCCTGAAGATATGCTTTCACAAGATTGTTAATAGTTCCGCTATAAATATTATTGACTTGACTTCTCAAAACTGAGAGCTCAGTAAAAATGAAGCAATGAAATTGAATTTAAAAGATTAAAACACTAGAGGGGTGCAGTTTAGTGCATGGCAGGCTTGGGGTCCTGTCACAGTCCTGGGACGTCGTACAGTGTGATAGTTTTGGGGTAAAGCACTCCATGAACTCCTTAGAATGCTGACTGCCAGGTATGGCTTCCGCCTATATTTAACAGTACACAAAGCACTCTTCAGCCCCTGCAGAGCTCCAAAGCTACTTCTGCTCTTCAGAATCTCCACCACCCCTCTCCCTACTGAACTGCCGCCTTGACAGCCTCTCTGGGTCATGAGACGCCATGTTGCTGAAGTCGCGGAAGATGTCCTGGAATGTCTCGTCATCACCTGTAAAAGATACAGTCGCAAAGAGAGTATGTCTATAGGAGGGTGCAGCATGTCCATGCTTTTCACAGGAAACGTACTGCTGAATTAAGAGCAACATTGTGATTTGTAGGAGAGAGTTGCCTGCAGTCTTGTTCCAATTCTCTTACCCATAGTTCCAAAAAGTCCCTCAGAGTCTCTCATCTCCTCGTTCATGCGAGCCATCCGAAGCCTGTTAGGAAAAACAGAGAATACGATCTCATATGTAGACGCACACAAACGCACACATGCGCCGGCTCATAGAGCCAACACTCTTAATGCCACCTGCTTACAGTGTTGGAGAAAACCCAGAGGGACACTCACAATGTAACAATGTCAGCATGGGCTGTCTCCATGGCAATGCTGAGTGGGTCCTGTCCCCTCTCATCAACTGCATATTGATTGGCTCCTCTCTTCAGTAGTAAACATACTTGCCTGTAGGGGCAGGAGTGAACTTAGCACTTGGCTGTGTTATTAATAAATAATACAGTATTATAAAGCATAAAGAGTGCTGAAATGATGTGCAAAAAAAAACATGTGTTGCTCAAAATTGAAATAATTTTGAATTAACTGCCCATTTTAGAGCAACAGTAACTGTTCTGAAATACTGTGGTCACTGAATACACCCCTGGACTGTACCAATGCCAGAGCCAGGGTAAAGCCTGGACTGTACCATAGCAATAACTAGAGGGAGTTGAAATATCATGTTATAACACTATTTTTAGAAATATCCTCAAAACAGTGCATTTGCTTCTTTTATTTTTGGAACTGGGCTTGCAAAAAGGTAAACTGGGTGGGAAATATACTGGTGGTATATTGAGAAAGTATAGCTGAGAAAATTTCATCTGTAAATATCCATCTGTACATGTACTCTGCATTGTTGAGCATGTACCTTGCTGAAGCATTGTGATTATATTTTATTTTTCATGATGCATGTGATGCCCTGTGTGTGACAATGTCACATACGCCTCATATAAAGCAATGAACGAGAACTCTTTAAACTGTAGTGCGACAACAAATGTCTCGTGAAAAAAAAACGCATGCCGTCTGCTCTGGCCTTTACCCTGTGTGGCCACAGGTGGCAGCAGCGTGCAATGCCCCATGTCCTCGCTGGTCCCGATAGTTGACCTTTGCTCCATTCTGCAGTAGAAACTCACAGGCCTGCAGAGAGCCCTACAGACAAAAAATAAAATTAAATCAGCAAAACTGGGCTTTGTAAGGTAGAATTCTAGAACAGCTCTTGCACTGGGGTGAAAGAAATGCATCCTTTGATTATGGGTCTATCTGGAATATTTATACCCTCCCTCACCCTAAAACACAAATGTATTGAGATTACCCAAGGGCAAAGCCAGCTAAACTGATTTACGATAATGGTTATAATAATGCAATTATACTACCACAAGTGCTGCTTCTATTACATATATTTAAAATAACAATTATTATAACATTCATTATATTCAGTACTATTCTAAATAAAGCTGCAAGCAGTTTTTAATCAAGGGTAAACTAAACACTAAATTATAATGGCGACCATAGATTGTTTTATTTTTTCATAAAGGACAAAACCTACGGACACACAGTACTCTTTTTGAATGGGATCAGAATGTGTGCCCCTCTAACAATTAATGCAGTCAGGAAAACAAAGATGTGATTGTAGGAATGGAATTCAGACTTAAACAGAATGCAATTATAATGTGGTTAAAATGAGATTTTAGCAATGTTCGGGTGATAATTACAATGCAGTTAAAAACCAATTGGAGTACGATAACATAAATAGACTATATTAACAGTATTAGAATTGTGAATAGAATGTTAAGAAGTATTACCACTTGTAGTACTACAACAGCTACAACTACTAATGCTGTTGAATTTAATTCCAACCAATCACGACACCTGCTGATTTAACTAATTAACACACCTTCAGCCAGAAAAAGCTTCATACTCTCCCTCCATGGCACATAATTGTGCACCGCTGCTCTAAATAATTGATCAAGCTCTTGCAACCAAACTCAGATGGAACAAAACCAAAAACATCACTGCCACTCCATGATCAGGGTTGCCTACCCCTGCACTACCAGATTCCTATCTGAATTAAATTGTTAGTCTCAGACGGCTTAGGCCTAGCTAACTGCGCTACAAATCCAGAAAATCACTGCACACAGCCGGTAACCACTGATCAAAGCCTATAACCACTGCACACAGCCTATAACCACTGCACACAGCCGGTAACCACTGCACACAGCCTATAACCACTGCACACAGCCTATAACCACTGCACACAGCCTATAACCACTGCACACAGCCTATAACCACTGCGCAAAGCCTATAACCACTGCACACAGCCGGTAACCACTGCACACAGCCGGTAACCACTGCACAAAGCCAAGCCTATAACCACTGCATACAGCCGGTAACCACTGAACAAGTTACATTGATTAAATGTATGTTATAGCCTGAGATTGAAATGAGATTAAAATGAGATTTTAGCAATGTTCGGGTGATAATTACAATGCAGTTAAAAACCAATTGGAGTACGATAACATAAATAGACTATATTAACAGTATTAGAATTGTGAATAGAATGTTAAGAAGTATTACCACTTGTAGTACTACAACAGCTACAACTACTAATGCTGTTGAAAACACGTGTAAAACAATAATAGTATTAAAAGTCTTTGTGACACTCACCCCGCGGGCTGCACCAATCAGAGCAGTTCGGCCCTCCTCCTCTGGGTGACTCCAGTTCACCTCTGCTCCCCGAGCCAGCGCAGTCACCATGGAGACCAGGTCCCCACACTGCGCGGCCTGGTAAAGGCCCCGGCCTGCACCATCCTTCCCTCTGTCTGGTGCCTCTGAGTCTGTCACTTGGGCTTCAGCAACATGAGAGGAATGTTAGGGCCTTGAGCTCACAGAGGCCTGAAGGAAGGCTTTGAGCTCACAGAGGTCTGAAGGAGGGCTTTGAGCTCACAGAGGTCTGAAGGAGGGCTTTGAGCTCACAGAGGTCTGAAGGAGGGCTTTGAGCTCACAGAGGTCTGAAGGAAGGCTTTGAGCTCACAGAGGTCTGAAGGAAGGCTCACAGAGGTCTGAAAGAGGGCTTTGAGCTCACAGAGGTCTGAAGGAGGGCTTTGAGCTCACAGAGGTCTGAAAGAGGGCTTTGAGCTCACAGAGGTCTGAAGGAGGGCTTTGAGAACATAAAACACAGAGAGGATGGTTCTATGCCTGGCTAGGGCAAATTCTGATGAATGTGATAGAAAGATCTCAAATCTCCCAGAGGTCTCTGAGCTGACAGTGAAGCATGATTCTCAGTTTTCCTCCCGACATATTTTAGCAATACATACTAATTGTACTAAGCCACATGGCTTAGAGCAGTGGTCCCCAAACATCTCTTGGGGTGCCCCCAACCAGATCCAGGCATTGATATGTCCCAACAGAAGCACACCTGATACAACTAATCAAAGGTAGGTGTGACACATGAAATACCTGGATGTGGCTGGGGGTACCCCAGGAGAGGTTTGGGAACTACAGGCTTAGAGAGCACTCACTCCTGTACAGCATGCACAAAAGATTGCTTGCTTGCTCACTCTCTCTCTCTCTCTCTCTCTCTCTCTCACACACAAACACAAACACACACAAAATTAAATACCTGTGTGTGTTAAGGCAGCTCCCTTTACAAATTTTTTTTCCACATATTTTTCCTTGATCCACAGTTCTTTCTCCTGGCTGAAAAAGTGGCATTGTAAGTACAGGACATGAGATCATCTGCTCTGTAACTGCAGAAAGCAGGTGCAGTATAGAGGGCCCACAGTGACACCTATAAATATAATTCTGTTCGCTACCTCATTCTGTGTCTTGATTTGTTTAAAAAAAAAAAAAGATTTACTTTTATACCTGTCCCAGCAAACCAACTGCACTTCTTAAGGCCTTTAGAGAGACCTTTACGATAAATTCATAGCAAAAAAAGCAATAACACAAAACTAATTTCTAATGACTTCCAAATGTCGTCACACATGGCCCTTCTCTAACTGCGTAACATTTAAATTAATTAATTTTCCACTTAAAAATATCACATTATTTAAGAGTAATAAAGGCCGTTGGATTGTTTTTCAGCATAAAATAAACGGGAAATTACCGCAGAGACTCCGCATGGGGCTTCACCCTACCCTGCTCTGCACACTGCGCCTCGTAGATCCCGTTGATGACATCATTACCCAGAATGCACAGCAGCTGCAAAGTTGAAGATATGCCCAGACATCACAATCATGACAGAGGGATAGGGGAACCCACATCCCATGTTGACTGTGAGGTGCATGTCAAATCACATTTATATAAAATTCATAAAATAGAATATCAACAAATAACAAAGAGGAAAGATCATATGGCACATATTTCCATGTTGTCATGGCATGTTGCCATGTTGTCCTCAAATAAGTAATAATACTAAATAATACTGATGAGACACCCTGGTTTGTTGTGAATATTGTGCATGTTCTTAATCACAGTCAAAACCTTCCCAAAGGTATGGAGCTTCAGTTCCTTGCGAGTGTCTCTGTGACGGTATGTGAACTGCTGTGGAACAGTGGCTACGTCAAACAATTTGGAAACATTTTAGAATTAATTATAGGCCTACCAGTGATCTTTCCATATTAAATAATCGTCATGGGATTACATGGCGTACGGAGACTGATTAATTGAAGTCTGTGTACGGCAATTTTGAAATAGTTTGTGTGTAGCTGGAGCATACGGTTTTTTAACATTGACTCTCATACACTTGGATAAAACTCTCATTGGATTGTAAAAACATGCGGGTGAAATATTCAAGGAGAAAATCATGAAACTTTGATTCTTAGGTGGAATGTCCCTTTAAGGGTTAGTCAGTAAGTGTGCTTCTGGTTTGGTCTCAGTTTACTCTTCTGACGTCTAGAGTCCTATAGCAACCTCCTGTACTGCTGCCCCACGAACAGAATGTGAAGAGAGAGCTCCAATACCTTAAGTTGCTCTGGGTCCCAGGAATCCAGGGTGAGGGATCTAACTTTAGAAAGATGAACTCCAAGACTCCTGTCAACAAAGCAGCAGGGTCACTGTGGCGTTCTCAAAGCCCACTTCACCAGGCACCGCCATGCATCACAGCATCACAAAAGAATAACTGTAGATGATGTTCAAATTGAACTTCATCCCTCCCCATGCTGAGACCATAGTCTTCCTCCTCGCCCTCCAGGGCCAACCCATGCCATATATACCCTGACCTCACAGTCAGAGAGGGCAGAAGAGCTCAGTGGGAAGGGACCACCTGCAGATATCAGAGCACTGAAAGCACGCGTCACTTAGCGCAGTGGTCCCCAACCCTGTTCCTGGACATCTACCGTCCTGTAGGTTTTCATTTCAACCCTAATTTGTCACACCTGATGCTACTAATTAGCGGCTCAACGATATCTCTAGCTGTTGAACGAGGTGTGCTTCGTTAGGGTTGGAGTGAAAACCTACACGACAGTAGATGTCCAGGAACAGGGTTGTGGACTACTGGTTTAGAGAGAAGGCCGTACCTGTGAATGCCGGAGCACTCGATGCACATGGTGATGCCTAAGTTGATGCTAGCCCAGCGGGGATCACTCTCCCCACAGTCACAGCACTGCTGGTTCCCGGGCCCCTGGAGGGCCACGCCCAGGGCAGCAGACTGAGGGATGGGGGTTGACGGCTGCAGGTCGGGGCACGCAGAATTCGGTAGCTTCTCTGCAGTCTGGGAGCCCGAGAGAGTAGTGTGTTTCAGCACCAGTGTGTCTGTCTCAATGGACTTGTTTACACTTGCATTAACATTACCATGCATCTCATATACAGATTGTAGCCAGTTATGATTTAACCTGATTACATTAACACCTGGCATTATCATACCTCTCATGTCTCTGCATTGAGATTGGATTTATTTTTAAAATGTAGATAGTCGGGCACGTCACATCCCCATAATTTTGACAGCTAGGTTTCTAATGATGACAAGTGTCCGAGAAATTGCACTGTTGTAAGCTATGCACTTTTGTTTGCTTTTCGAAACCGACTAAGAAGCCATCTTAGACAACATGCATACCTTAAAATGCAACGGAGGAGAAGGCTGGTTATCCATAATCTTTTAGCCGCTAAATGCTCCAATATTTTCAACGATTATAAAAGCCGTGTAATACAATGCGTGATGAAGAGCTAGCGAGGGCTCGAAATGTATTTTTCTTTTATGGAATAATTTTATTTATTTTTTAAAGAATCGGGAGCTAGCAGTGCGCCTGTGCTAGTAATGCTGCAGATGCATATAATGTGATTATGAATAAAATTATTGCTTGGCTAGCAAGTAGATATGACTTTCCCTCGTTCTCACTAGATTGCGCTCAGACCACCTCGTACAGGTGAACTCGAGCTCCTTGGACAAACCCGGGTCCACATTAACCACATTTTGAGGCGAACCGTTCCCGGATTCGGAATAAACCACCAGTGTGAAAGCCACCTTACCAAAGGCTGTTGGGATACCACCTTCTGACGGTAGGCCATGTCAATGCTGCCCTGTACAGCACTGATCCAGGACTGCCTCAGATCCTCAGAGTCCGCCTGCAATGAGCAGCTCCTGAGAAGAGTGGTTTAGATGCTGTTTATGATTACTATCCAATACACCATTTTATGTTTGTTTTTATATAAAATCATTACACCACTCACTTCTTCCCAACCATATAAAACTTAGGGTCCTCGTGTCTTCCCCTATTACTCTATGCATACTATAGATACACTGGAAGTTAACTTGTAAATACTATAGAGATTCTAGGAGTAAAGTTGCATACTGGAATCATGGTGTATACCCAAATCTTACTTATGAATCAAAATCACTACGGATATGCTGCCCTTACAAATTTAAGACTCCTTACTTCTGAACAGATACAATCTCGAAACAGAAGCGGCGATCAATGTTGTCCAGAGATTTCACGGCACACAGTCTGAGGTCATCGAACAAGACCATAACCTCCTCCTATAGATAAATTACAATAAACATTTGCACACATCAACTCACATGTTGTTTACATACAGTCAGAGAAACATACACAGAATTACACACCCAAACTCTCTCACTCACTCACTCACTCACACACTCACTCACACACTCACACACACACACAAACAGGCAAATCAAAACAAATCAAGAAAGATCCACTTTAACTGTTCCAGTAATTGACCTGGACCTACCTTGTGTGATTTGGAATACACCAGTTGATTGTTTTCTATGGAAAACCAGCATCTTAAGCAATGAGAAAGAATATAAAGAATATGGCAAACCAGTGAGAAAAGCAAGAACAGTGAAAGGAGTGCAAGGCCAATCCCAAAGAACACCTGTCAGAGCAGTAAGTACATGCCAATATTCGTACCATTAATTGGACAAAATTTAAAAAAACAAACATGGAAAAATAGGAAAAACAACATTGGGGACAAATTCAAAAACGGATTAAAAAACAGAACAGAAGCCGAAGCCGTATAAGCATGACTGCCCACGCTCGTCCTGAAAGTGCTGCTGTACAGCCTCAGATTTCTTCTTCACGGGTTCTGACTGACAGCACACTCCTCTCCCACATACCTCTTCCAGGTTTTGTGTTTTCTGTGGGAGCGTTTGAATAGATAGCCTTCAATAGCTACATTGTTACCAGAGCAGCCAGTAACAATTGGCTCCCCTGTGGCATCCTGAAACACAGTAAAGGAACAATTCAATAAATTGTTCAATTGTTAATAAATACAGTCATCATTAATTGAATTATGAAAACCCTCACAAAACAATTATAATGTATAAACACTCACTGATCAAAACTGATGCTTCACCTCCTACTGGCTACTGGTCCATTTCAATTATAACCTCACAGATGAATTCTGGTACTTAAACATTAATGATACAACTGTCAGCAGCAAAATATAATGATGCTTGGTGATCAGAGTTTGTATATATTCTCAGTGATGAATCCCACAAAACACTCACCAATCACTTCTACTGATCAAACTGTTTCGCTGAATTATACACACATATTAATACTGAAAGTACAACTGAAAAGTAAGGTTTCAATGTTCACACACTGTATAGAGGTAAGCACCAAGCATTACTGAGCCGAAAGTTGAAAAGTTACAAAGTTTTTACAAAGTGGAAACTCACTCTCTGTTGGACCAGCAGATGAGTATTCTCCATTTCTTTCCTTTTGGCCGTGCAGTCTGTGGACAGTGTGGCAAGCTGTACAGAACAAACAGTTTGACCGTCCTCAGTTGCGGGAACTATCCGACCCAAAAGCACCTGTGTGTGTACCAACCCCCACAGACTAAGCCCACTCACAGCACTCTACATGTAAATATAGGCACCGCTCATCCAACTAGTGTTCCTTCAAACCTAATGATCAATATGGTTAGCTGTGGCAGACAGAAGGCCAGAGAATACTGGTTTCTAAGTGAAAGAGAAAGGACTCTGAAAGAGAGCAGCTGAGCCTGGCTGCTTGGCCTTACCCGTGAGGCCATGATCTTCATAGTGGGCTCCAGATCCTTCAGCAGGTCATAACCCTGATGGAAGAAGGTATACTGGGCATGGAAGTAGGAAAATATCTGAAACGACAAAGGAAAAAAAAATTATCCTATATACCTATATTCTCCTCATTGAATGTCACCCTCATATGCTTGCAAAATGGTCAGAAGAGCTTTCTGTAGGGCCCTCTCACATACAGGCAAATATGAATCTAATAATGCATATGCACCAATTATGTTGCAAACTGTGCGCACTATTTCCACCTCAAATAAAAACTTTTTTAAAAAATTTTTAATTTTTAAAATTCGATTTATTGACAATTACCACCCAAAAAAAACAGACCTATGTAGACTTGCTACATCTTTTGTTTATACCAGAATTTATACCACCATACTACAATAATATCAAATAGCTAATAATTTCATGGACAATTCATGAATTAAAAGGTCAGGAGCCTTTATGAAAAAATTAAGTCAAAGAATATGTAAGATACAGAAATCCCAAGTAGATCAGCCGTTTCAGTCACAATACTCACAGAGTTTAAGATATCAAGCTTCTGTTGAGCTTTGAAATTATTCAACTGTAAGACATGTACAAAGAGATAATGCATTAAACATTGAGGATTTCCATAAACACATTTGTACAAGCTTTGTAGTACATGGCATAAAGAAAATACATTCATGTAAATAATGTGAAAATAACCAGATTCCAGCAGATCAGATTATCAATACGTCAGTCCACCACTTCACAAAACATCGTAGAAGAAATTAACAAAGACTGATTCAGATGCTCCTGAGTTTAATAATATGACTTAATCATATGCAGAAACGAGCATTCAACTTTTGTGAACATGACTGATTCAGAAAGTTGTAGTAATGCTGCCTACTGCAGTCATCTCCTTACAGGAGAATCTAATTTATAACATGAAAAGAATGTCCTGATTAAATGCAAGAATGTAACCCCTTCCACTAGATAACATCAGTATCATCCTCATGTTCTTGTGAACAATTGTTGGCGTAGGCTGCAGTTGCATGAAGGCAGTAGGTACCTGTAGGCAGTAGGTACATGTACGCAGTAGGTACCTGTAGGCAGTAGTCAAGGGCAAAATGCTGGTAGCACTTGCGTGTAGCCAGCAACAGATGACTGGCTCTCTCTGCATCAGTGGTTTTGTGGCGGGAAATCTGACCATTTTTTATTGCCGCCATCTCCAGGTCCTCCCCGATCCTCACAAACTCCTTCCGTGTCTCTCGAACCTGAGGTAGGAACCTGAGAAGGCACAAGGTCGTCATTTGCAAGGCTCACCCCAGGCGAGTTACTATCACTGTACTTTCCAAAAAAGCACTTGCCACAATCTGAAATGTGAATATAATCCCACAACATAAACAAACAAAACCCAATGTGATATATTTAGTATGAGAGACAGGATTTATAGGTTCATGTTGATGCACCTGCCTACTCACCAAACTTTTTTTTCTTCACAAAACCAGTTACACAAAGAACAGAAGCAATGCATCCATGTATATGAATGCGAATGTACTGCAACAGACCATAGTCTACATATATCCCAATTCAGGGGGAAACTGTTGGCACAGTGAGTGCCAACATTTGACACTTTGCAAAGACTATCTGGATGAACTGAGCACATAAATGTTCATTACAAATGAAAGCTTTTCTCCATCTGCACATGCTGCACATGCTGCTCCGTCCTGGGCTCTCTGCTTCTCTCATTAGTCCTGTGATCCTCCACTGTGTTCCCTGACTCAATTCACACCCTGAACCAAAACATACAAAGATGGTGAGGGGTGCAGGCGATGCGGACCTCCCTCTTTCTTTTCTTTCCCATTTTATAAGCCAGCTCATAAGGAATCGATCTGCTGGCTAAACCAGGATAGCAAGCTACACGGCACATTAAACAAAGATTCCATTACATTAAAGACATTTGTGAAATGCAGAGATACACACAAGGCAATCCGTGTATGCTTAACATGCATATTTATGAAGCACCCGAGTCATCCTGGCTGCCAGTGCCCCCTTTAGTATCTCATCATCCGTGAACTAGAGAACAGCTTAACAGTTTAGTTACAGACTCCAGTTCTTCTCAATACTTTTTGCAGTTCCAGTTCTTCTCAAAATTTGCAATGTGGATTTGTGTCACGTAGGAAGTGACCGTACTTTGCTTAAGTCTGTTCCCTGCAATAAGACCTTTTTGTCCCCCCCTTCTTTTATTTACCTCTTTGAGAGCATTAACACATTTAACAGAGACATGCATCCAGAGCAACATTATATTTTACATATAATCCACTTATAAAGCTGTATATGTTTCTGAAGGTTAAGTACCTTGCTGAAGAGTACAGTGGCAATGACCCCGCTGAGAATCAAACCCATAACCTTTGTTTTACTTCCCCAGTTCCCTAACCATCACACTACAACTGCCTCCCAATCAACGATACTACAAATCATCAACAATTACACTGGCAATGAGCAATTACACTAGCAGAGGTATCTGCTTCAACTGTAATATTGCAGTACTACCGTTAGCATAAGACTCAGTTACAATACTGCAACAACAATGCCAAATAACAAAACGTGAGTGGCGTTTGTATGCATTTATGAAAATGTGCTATGCGCAAGTGTACAACATACTGTGTGAGAAGATTGCTCAGCTGTTGGATGATGGCTCTTTGAGTCTGGTCAAACAGCATCTGCAGTTAAAACGGAAGGGCAACTCAACAAAAATAAACTCATCTGCGCACGCACACACGCACGCACAAGGCAACAATTTTTAATAAGCAAACCCACAGTAAAAAGGAAACAACGCTGTAAATTATTTCCAGAGCTGTGTGGGACATTAATTGTTTCAACTACCTATCCCCACTCCTCCAACTTATTATTTGTTGAAATGCATACATGCCTATGCATTTCATTTTTGCCATGGTCAAGTACATGAATTTTGCAACAATGAACAAGAATATTCATATATTAAGAACATAAATAATGCAACCACAAATTAATATGAATGCACTACAACAGATTGTAGTTTGCATAGTTCCACATTCAGTTTGTAAACACTTTGATAAGTGGACTTTCATATATGACTATTTCTACATACAGAAACATTGGGTACGTTAATAAAACATTTATAATTACATTGCAAAAGTGCATGGCTGGATAAGACTTATGCACATAGTGGATTTGTCCAAATAGGATTTGAGGGGGCACAGGGTGGTAAGGGTTTTGAGAGTGGAGGTTAAAGATTTGATGGGTACAGGATGGTAAGGGTTTCAAGAGTGCACATGGTGGTTGTGGCTTAAGGGGACTCGTTGTACTCACAGTGTGGAAGTGGATCATCTCCTGGAGTCCCTGACTAAACTGACCCAGGCAGCTCTAAGTGAACAGGGAGAGAGGGAAAGCGTGAGAGAGATCATGAGCACATACTGGATTGGCAAAGATGTCGGATCTGACAGGTATTAAATAAAATATTCGCCCTCACTACCCTTTCGCCTACTTTAATAGCCCTTCTCCTCCCTCCTTCAATTCTCCCATCAAAGCCCCACCCAGTCCTCCCCTACCATGATGCCGCTGTCCTGCCGATGGTATGTGGAGAACTCCATCAGCCCGGTGAGGAACTGTTCATTGGCTGTGTTGTATGCCTGCCCTGCCTCCACCATCCTACTACACAACTTCATCACCTGAAAGGCAAGCCACACCCATAAATACACAGTGTAACAGCAGAAAGGCCTAATATCCTAATTACTTTCCTTCACCCATCTCTCACCTTTCCAACACGACTCTCCAGATCCGTCACTTCACTCTCACACTGGTCCACGGTCAATCTGTGAAACAGGCCCAAGAGGTCTGATACATATTGCTATTCCCAGGATATTAATTAAATTGTAATTGCCAAACGGAACTCTTCCACGACATGGATCACACGTAAATTAGGAGGTTAGCTTGTCACCATAGCTACCCGTAATGTGTATTCATACAAACCTGAACGTCGGTGAGTTTCTGATGCATTCTTCAAAGTCCAGTAAATAATCCATCTGGTTACTGCACTGCAGTCTGAATGTGAATCGCTGTGTCTGAACAATATCAAGCAAGTGTCCTAATGTTCGCCGTGTTCATCAAGTAACGTTAACAGTATAAACCTAACGTCACATATAGTTTAAAAGCGATCAATGTACAAGCCAACGTTAAATGAACACTTTAGGTTACTACTGTAGCAAAATAACGTGAACCAAAATTAGTATTAATTGCTATGAGCACATAAGTTATCTGACGTTACATAATTAACGTTATTGGATAGCCAGCTAACGTTAGATTTAATATTTAGTTGAGAAAGTGATTTCTTATAGAACAACGTTATCTCATGCATAGATAAGCAAGCTGGAACTAGCTAGCCTGCTATATTACCAGATCCTTAGAAATACTAAAACAGCTGGCAAAGCAGCTGGTTTAATGAGTGAGTCGACTGACAATATCGCGTGTAACGGAATCCCAAATGTAACAGCTAGCGCTCACTAGATAACTAACGCTAATTACCACCACCTTATATTTAGCTCGTTGCTTGTATGCAATGTTCGCACCTGACGAAAGTAACGTTACCACGAATTTATACTAACGTTAGAGTTCCACATGAAGTTAGTCGAACACTGAACGATGACTTTCTTGTCTATATAACGTTAACCAACGTATACATAATGTTGCGAATTATTTATTCTAATTTAAATTTACGAAGATCTCAAGCTAATAATGCCCAAATCGTTTGCTCGGAAGAACAAACAACGTATTCACTCTGCCTGTTCGTAAGACGCCATCTCCGCCAATCTCATCTCATTTTATCCAGTGGACGTCTTGGAACGGACCATAGAGGGAACTAGTTATGTGGAGGGAACGAACCACGTTAACGAACGGACCCGTTCGCTGGCCACTCAATGATCACCAAAAAAAACTTCCGTTTGAAAAGTTTCAAAATAAAAGTTGTGTTCCTTGTTTGGGTTTAGCTCGTGACGTCTGCTATAGTCCGAAAAAAAAAAATTTATTCGTCAAATAAAATAAACTCAGAGAGAAGATAGAAAAAGTATTTTTATTTCTGAAGAGAAAAAAATCTGTTATCAAACATGAGGCAATTAAGAAATTGTTCACATAGTCTTTTTTTCTTTCTGAGTTCAGAAATGTATTATAAAATCTGAAATAGTTCTCTGTCCCGTTGACGTTTAGGTTAGGCATCTCCTTTATGTCTCCTGGAAATCCACCATGCAGAAGGAAATGTCAACCGGTAGACAGACAGATGGGTTGGCTTATTAACAAGTGGATGGGAGGAGGGGTGGGCATACAGACAAAGACAATGTAAAGCAGCGGACAGATGAGAAGTTGTTCAGAACTGGATGGATACCAGGATGACAGTAACGTTATCAGCACAGCCGCGCCGCACCGCCTCATTGGCCAGTCGCTGACATGCCGCTTCAAAGCGCCCCTCCTCTGCAGTCTGTCCTTCCCTCCCCTCCACAGTCGCATCCTGTGTGAAAGGAGTAGTGTGACCCACTCTCTCACTCTCTCACAATACACTGCACTAGACTCTATATATCCTACCTGCAGGACAGAGTGGACCAATCGCACAGCTTCCTCAGCGGTAAACACTTTGAAGAGCCCATCACAGGCCAGAATAACAAACCTGATGAGATCAAATTAATACCTCATTAACATTCACTGTTAACCCCTTAGAAAAATGTTAACTTTTTTATGGGGCAGTCTTATCAGCAGTTTAATAAATAGATTACAAGAAATACTGGACTAATGTTGTGAACCATTGGTGTGAGTGTGAAAATAGCCAAAACAATCGAATGGCCTCTTAAATATTAGATTTCACTTACTGTAAAAAAAAAAAATAAATACATTTTTTTAAAAGGATGGCGAGAACCATCTACAACTACAGGCTGTTACAGTAATATCCTGTTTGTATTAACCAAACAATTCTGAAGTTAATGAAACTGAAAATCAGAGAACATCCCAGCTTATCAAAGTCTTATTTAAGCCTTAGTCTTGGAGAAAAACAGGCTTGATCCTGTGTTAAGGCATAACTGAACAGGTGCCATACTTGTCATTGTGTGTGAGTTGACACCGCCGAAGGTCCGGTGTAGAGATCACCCCACAGCGTTTATACTGCCCATCCCCCAGGGAACGGGATACCTCCAGCACACCCAGAACTCGTCCCTCCCTGCAGCAACACACATAGGGAAAGCAACACTCTCCCTAGATTTTCTCAACATGGAGCAGGCTATATGGTTGTTCGGATTGATAAACAACATTTACTAGCAAGATGATGGGTTGGCATATACAATTACCATTTTAGTTTCGGTAAATTAATACTTAGCGCAGGTAACCCCGTTCATAATGTAATCAGGTGAAAAACCAGAAATTTCTTTATGCTAATTTGTCTAATTACTTTATGCATACAAAGGGTTGTAATTCCTACACATATGACCCAATATGGATGTGAATAACCTCAAATGAAAGCAGAAAGTCTGGACTTTAACCACATATTTATAGTTTCATTTCAGATCCAATATGAGTATAGAGCCAAAACAACAAAACTTATGTCAATGTCCAGTACTTATGGACTGCACTGTATACCTTGATATGAAATGCAATGTTGTGTCATTCATTACACCAACTGAGAACTAACTAAATCATATGGAGAACATATTTTCATGACTAAATTCATGCACAATTAGCAACACTACATTTTCCAGATTTTAAAGATGCGTGACAACTATAACATGACAAGCTGATGGTTTTATGACTTAAGTGTGGCTTTTATGGTTAGTAGATGGTTTTACAACTTGTGCTTGTTCGAATGCTTTCCCCACCAACCTGACAGTACCACCAGCCTTCTGTATCCTCATACGCTCTTCGTAACAAGTGGGATTGTGTTCTTTACTGAGTGACAGAGTGACACACTTCTTGCACTCATCTTCCCCTTCCTGCTCCACCCGACACAGCAAAGCCTTAGAACATCACAGCAGCACCACAGCAGGATTAGATTAGACTTTAACAGACACTTTTTTTTTTTAGCTGGAACATAAAATAAGATGGTATGGGATAGAATAGAACCGTACAGAAGAAAACAGGTCTGCAACCCAACAGTGCAGCCAACAGCCAACATTTCCAACAATAGAAGAAGGCCCTTGTCCCAGCTCCCTCCGATTACACTTACTTCTGCACACTTCATTGGAGCAAAAGAAGTGGTTACTTACATTTTGCAATTTACAGAGCACAAATTGGTTAAAAGTGGGTTCTCGTTAACAAATGTACTTAATGGAAGGTACACAGCGATGTTTCTTTGCATTATTTCAATGTCTACATGACGACAAAGAGAACATGCAACCACTTGAGAATTCGCTGCTGCAACCCCGTCAGCCAGGAAAGAGGTCGCCACGCCCTCTTCAGGCCGTGACTCCTCAAGCTCCTATCCTTGATTCCAGCTCGCCCGAGGAGCAGCTGCCAATTGCCGCTCCCTCAAGGCACCGGTCATACTCGGATCTGGCAGGACCAGGGATCGAACCCCCGATCCTCGGGACGCCTCAGAACGTGCAACTTTTAAGATGGCAGAAGGCACAGGATAAAGGAACACTGAGGTAATGATCAAACATGCTGAATTTCATCAGCAATATATGTGGCTAGTTCCTTCCCAGAGCTTGGCTAAACGTAAACCCAGGTGATCACAAGAGAGAAAAACTTGTGTAAGATACAAGCTGTGTAAGGGCAGTGTAAAAAAACTCCAGGGGAGTATACTACGAAGCAGGATTACTGAGTGAGCTGGATAACTGCACTAAGTAAAACCTGGAACCTCCCAAATCTGGAACATGGACTGAAGTGAAAAGAGCCGTTTCAGGTTTTACTCAGTACAGTCATCCTGCTTCGTAGTATACAAACCTGGTATAGGGTACACACCCTCCTAGATGTTTATCCGCAACATAAACGTTGCAATATCACAACATATGAATGGCACAGGAACAATTACCATTTCATATCTCCCCCAGTACTCACCCTGCTATCCCCCAAGTTAGCTACGTACACCAAATCATCAACCACCAGCATACAGGTAGCCGTGGTGCCATCCTTCCAGGCCGGTTTCCTATGGAGCAAAACACAACACATTAGTTGCTATGCAACACACCAATTTCCATTCCATTTGTGATGGACATCTGAATTCTTCCTTTATTTATAGCCTATTTGAGAGGGCCATCCATGATGTTCAAAATATCATAAAAACTATACAATCCACGAAGGGTAGAAGAGACAGGGAGGTCAGCAAGTAAGTGAGACACCACTTACAAATTTCCCTATTGAACTCTATGGAAAAATAAGACAGGAGAAGCAAGAGAAGAAACCCTTCAAGTTATCCATCCATATCTACTGCATATCTGGCAGCAGAGTGATGGTTTAAGGCTTGTTTGATACGTCAGACCCTTGATGACTTGGAGCTATTTAGCCAACCATGTGTTCCATACTGTTCCAGTGTAATTTACAGCTAAATCTTGTCCCATAGAGATCCATTCAAATGCAGAGAGGCTATAGAATCGCTTGTAGGAGTACCAGAAAATAGGATATCAAGTTTTTTTATATTGTTGGGTCACAGACATCAGGAAGTCATGGCATGCAAAGGATATGCGACCAAATATTTAAAATGATTACTTTATTCTACATTATGTTAAACTGTCCAATATTTTTGATACCCGAAAATGGGGGGGACTATGTACAAAAGGTTCTATAATTTCTCACCTCATTGTATCCTTTCAAACTCAAAGTGCTAGAATACAGAACCAAAATAACCATATATGTGTCACTGTCCAATGAATTATGGTGCTCACTGTATGTTTAACAAATTTGAATTGGAAACATTGTGTGGAGTGGTACTGTTTTCATAGTTAAGTAAATATACTGATCCACCCAGCTCTGTTTGTTTATTTTGTTGATCCCAACAAGCCTATGTGCAGATCAGTGATTGGTCCTCTGTATCAGGGAGGCAGGGTATACTGAAAATCTAACAGGTTTCTCTAAACATACTCACAAAACCACATGGACGTCGACATGTTGAAAAATGTATAATTAATGTCTCCTAATTAAATATGAAACTTTAAATAACACACCTCCTGCTCTATAAACATGAACATTTTTTGACAGCATGGAGACTTAATGCTAAAGAAGAAAACGACTTTAAAGAAATTTCTGTCACTGCTGCATATTTATATATAAAACTCAGTCTTCTTATAATGTATGCAACCTATATTGATATTTATTTTTTATAATAATAAGTTAGAGGCAATTATTGAATACTGTCCATCACTAGATTGAGGGGGAGGATAGTGATACCCATATAGAGAAACCATATCAAAGAGAGACTAATCAGAGAACTACTCAGAATCCTACACAAAAATGACTGTAATGTAACCCCTGGCCTGTAGGAGTGTGTGGTGCGTGGCACATTGGTCATGCTCTACTCACTGGCTTGAGGCTTGCTTAAGGAAATCCTCATCCGTCTGTTTGAATGTGTCCAGCAGACATTTTTTCACCAGTTTGTCCAAGTTCTCCACCTCACCTGTGAAGAAGCGTGATGGCTATCAAGTGAGCAAGCCATGGCCTTAATTTCAATTAATCCAGATGTCAAACAAGAGGAAAATTGCCAGTAAACAATAATTAGTACACTAATTATACCACAAAGTGGAACTACTGCATTAAAAAGTGGGGTTAATCTCCAGAAAATCTATTTGGTTTATTAAACTGGGTTTTATACTTAATTTCTAGTGTATAGTACTTGCATGGAAGCATGCTAAACATAGAGACGATAAACTGACTAATGTGAAGAAGACCAGCTGCTCCCTCTAGTGCAGAAAGTCTGTACTGCTCTTCTCAGTTACACATGGCTCACCTTTGGGAAACTTGAGGGCCAAAGTATGATGCAGATGCTCTGCAGCAAAGCGCGAGGCACGAGACCCCCCATGACCATCAAACACAGCAAAATAGGCCAGACGACAGCTGAAACACACACCGGGATTGTCAGAAACAACTAAATACATACCATTTCTCAAATAATGTATATAATTGCTATAATAACCCTCAGAACCACAATTTTTTTTTGTTGCTTCTAGTTATCCTATTTTATAGACAAACATGCTTATTCCACAAACTTTCAATGTTCACGATCACATATCCAATCACACAGCACAGAGTTCCCATTTGTGACCATACATACATTCATCACTATGCACTCACACTTGAGGTGGCGGTGATGGAAGGCAAGAGCTTAGGTCAGGTAGAAGGACGTGGGCATCCTGCATCTCCTCTCTTTCTCCTCGGCGTGCAGAAACGTATCCTTTTAGTCTTGCCAGGCCTATTTGGGGACACACAAGGTCACATAAACCTGTCCTAAAAAAACATGATACTCAAGTGGTACAAGTCAGTGTGGATCTGAAAATATTTACAGGTGATACATTACATTACATTATAGGCATTTAGCAGACGCTCTTATCCAGAGCGACTTACATACTTCTTACATATATACTGGTGTGGGAATGTCTGAAAACCTTTACAAACTTTCTTTTCCTCCTGCTCCTCTGTCATCTGGCATTTTCTCTTCTCTCCTCGGTCCACTGCTGATGGTTGTGAGGTTTTCTCCATACACCCACCTGAAAAATCAGCGTGTTGATTTAAATCAGTTGTGTTGAGGCCTGATACTAGCTAGCTTGCTAACATTAGCTAAGTTCATACGGAACTGGTAGGTAAAGTTAGCCATCAGATCATTCGGTAGTAATAATAATGAACGTTATCTTAGCAAAATACCTAACAATGCAATGTAACATTTAGATAACATGTATACATTAAACGGAATGGTTTCATACACGCTAGCTAAATATTGAACAGCTTATCGACTTGTAAGTTAAAGTTATAGCTGAGATATTATACCTGTGCGTTAGCCAGGTAGCTAGTTATGCATAACATAGCTAGTTAGCTAGCCATCAAGAGAGGGGCATATATGAAATTGGTTACTTAGCTTGTGCTAATCCACAAATAACGACAATTAAAATCGAGTCTCGTCATTAACATTACCTGCTGTTTGTGTTGGTTCGGGAAGATCGTCAAATAAATCCATTTTGAGCAAATAGGCCAATTCCATAGAATTCTGTTAAATGGAGATGCTAACGTTAGGAGCTAACAGTCTAATAATTTGGTAATAATTATTTAAATAAGTTATTTCAGCACAATTTTAATCCAACACATAAACGAAAACATAAATCATATACTATAAACCTAGCAATACAATAGAATTAGTATGGTTTGCTATTCACGGTCGGTAGTGCACCCAGCTGCAGCCCGGCAGTCCCGCAGTGCCACCGTGGGAGACAATGTAGAAAGGCACGTTAGCTATGCTGCCTATGGTTAGCTTGACTTGACAGCATTTTAACTGGGTTTGCTTTAATATTAACTAGTTGTTAAAATAAGTCTTAATATATGACACTTTTGCTAATATATATATATATATATATATATTTCGTGTACGAAATGTATACTTAACTGCAATTTAATGTGTAGCTAACATTTTTATAGCTAACTTGCGGTAACAATGGCTAATTCGCGGAATGACGCAAACATTATAGTAAGCCACTTCCAGGTGGAGACAAAGTGTAACGTGAAAGCAACCCAGGGGTACAAGATTATCAAAGCTAATGCTGTAGGATTTGATCATGTAGTCAAAAGCGGAAATGTTGGCAAGTGCAAACTGTTTTATTGTGCAGTTACCATAATGATTATTAACAGTTACCGTTATCGCGCTTTTCATTTCATTCACGTTTCATTGAAAATAAACATTCAATGGCAGACACACTCGACTGATGTGACGCTCACCTCCGACCAAAAGGGGGCACTGTCGCATAATGGATGTACGTCTTCACAACGACTGTCTCTGGTACTTTTGTTAAGTAAAAAAAGGTCCATCGTCTGATTGCAGACCTCGTCTTGGAAATTTTGTTATATGTGAAATATGATTTTTTTTGTTTGTTGTACGTATTATTTTGAATTAGTGGCTACTTTGTGAACTGGACGACGGTTTTTAAAGCTCAGCGTTGATAATAAACAGAGTGACATAAAACCAAACCACCGGTTGTAAGTATGGCGACCGGAGGCGCTTCTGGAGCAACGCACGTCGGTGATATTGAAGAGGACGCATCGCAACTTAATTTCCCTAAAGGTTGGCCCATAATACAGTCTATATCGAATTAGAAATGGTCGACCAAGTGTTGTACCTTCGAGTTAAGCGTGTTTGCACCGTACAGTACACAATAAACTAATCTTTAGTCGTTTTTGGATTGTATTGGTACCGATTGCGACTGGGCACCGACTTTTCTGCGTGCCTGAACATGCGTTTTCCACAAAGCTTAACTTTGTAATTCATGTACATAAAGGGCAATGGCTATAGCCATGTTAGACATAGCCTACGTTATTATTTTTGTTTTAGGAAATGCCAAAAGTTACTTTGAATGTAGCCTAAACTGTGTACTAAGACTGCCTTATTGTAATTCGGCGGCATATAATTTATCGACTCAAGAAGAAAGAATCTTATTAGTTCTTTAGTGGTTCTAAAGTGATGCAAAATCAAATGGCTTAGAAACACTGTTCTTCTAATGTGCTCAATGCCGACAGGGATTAGGGGGCATAACGTTAGACTAACATACACACACTGCGGATTCTATTTTGTGATCAATAACGTTACGCCCGCCAAGCATGTTTGAACCGGATGTGCATGTTCGCCGTCTTTTACTGAGAAAGTAGTGGTAGAACGGTTATGATTTAGGAATTATGAAAATAAAATTGACCCTCGGTCATTTGCCGGCACAGCCTAGTATGAGAGAAATGCATTAAGGTTGACCTGTAGCTATATCTTCGGTTGTAGCTTTCTTTGACTATTTAAAAAAAATAAATCTGTTTGCTTGCTAACAGACCACATTTCCCCCAGAATTTGAGAATGCGGAGACGCTGTTGAACTCTGAGGTTCACATGCTTCTTGAACATCGGAAACAGCAGAATGAGAGCGCAGAGGACGAGCAGGAGCTGTCTGAGGTTTTCATGAAGACGCTCAACTACACAGCCCGTTTCAGCCGATTCAAAAACAGAGAAACTATTGCAAGCGTTCGAAGGTCAGTAGCACGTTGCGTGTCTTCTCAAATAATTTTACTCCAATACATTCTTATCATTATTACTTTACTTACATTTTAAACCCTCGAGCAGCTTGCTTCTCCAAAAGAAACTCCACAAGTTTGAACTGGCCAGTCTGGCAAATCTGTGTCCAGAAGCCGCAGAAGAGGCAAAGGCTCTCACACCAAGGTCAGCCAGTGTACTTTTGCAACACTACATCTTTCTGGTCCACTCATCACCATAGGATTGGCAAAGTGCTGTTGGATTGCTATATCTCTTCTTTCTCCTGCAGCTTGGAGGGGCGATTTGAGGATGAGGAGCTACAGCAGATTCTTGATGATATTCAGACCAAGAGAAGCTTCCAATATTGAGGAGCCCACTCAGTCCTTGCCCACTGCCCCTTCGCTTGTACGTTATTCCCATGTTGTGATGGGCACAACAATGAACGTAGCGGACACCTCAATCTTTTTACACGCCACATACTGTACTGGTGCTCTCATGACCTTGTGTGACCCATGATAACGATCAGTTCGAATGTGGACAATTATGCATTCCTGTACATAACAAATACACTTCAGTGATTATTGCATGTCTTTGTGAGTTTGTATTGGCTGATGGAGATACAGTTGCTAAAAAATAAATGAATACACGTTTGTAACGGTAATGATGGGGTTCTGAATAGGAGTGGAAGCAGTAGACTTATTTTGATTGTCTACTGCAAAGTTTACAATGTTGTTGCAAGTTATTAAAGTTAAGATGCTATACCATGTTCAAATGTTAATTATGTAGGCTAACTGGGAAAACATTTTTTAAGCAAACTGCTGGAAGCCTATGCATACATGCAGTCATGTGAAAAAGTAAGTACACCCTGAGAAGTTGTCTCTTTTTAAACATATTTTGATACTTGACCCTTATTCCAATGCTTTTTACGGTTAAAAGTTGTCTAATTTAAAGGACATAAAGAAATGATGCTTTTATTTTAATAAATGCAATTATCCTGTGAGGATAAAGTAAGTACACCACTGGCTTCAATAACTGGTGTTGCCCTCTTCGTCATCTCTTACATAAACTGGGAGGAATTTTCAGCCATTCTTTTTTGTAGTACTGCTTTAATTGTGTGATGTCCTTGAATGTACAGCCTGTTTCAAGTCCCCCCAAAAGCATTTTGATAGGATTGAGGTCTGGACTTTGACTTGGCAATTCCATAACCCTCTGTTTTCTTTCTGAGCCATTCTGTAGTAGATTTGTTTGTATGTTTAAGATCATTACCCTGTTGGAGGATCCATGACCTTTTCAGCTTCAGTATCTGAACTGATGGCCTCACATTCTCCTCAAGAATGGTCTGGTATAAAGTCTTAATTCATGGTGGAATCGATTATGATAAGTTTACCAGGCCTGAGGCAGTAATGCAGCCACAAACCATAATGCCCATCCACCATGTTTCACCGTTGGAATGAGGTGCTTCTGCTCAAAGGCGGTGTTGCATCTTTGTCAAACACGTTTTGTATTATGCCCAAACAACTCCCAACGTTGACTTATCAGTCCAGAGTATGTTTTCTCAGTAGTTTTGAACTTTATCCAGATGTGAAGTCTGTAGGTCCTTGGATGTTACCCATGGGTTCTTGGAGACTTCTAGGAGCATCTTTCGGTCAACTCTTGGGATGAATTTGGTGGGACGGCCTGTCCTGCGTAGATTTCTGGTGATGTGGAATTTTCTCCATTTGGATATGTGTCAAATCATATACTTCAAAACTGCTTTAAAATGGCTTTGTAACCCCTCCCAGTCTCATGAGAAGCAACAATCTTTTTTCTCAGGGCTCTAGCTTGCTCTTTTTACCTAGGCATGATATGTTAGCACACCGGTGGTTAGGTCCAAACCGGACCAATTGTTTTTATGTAAGCATAGAACTTCTAAATTATTATAATTGGTCAATCGTTTACACCTGTTTTGCGCACCAGACATACATTTTAATCAATATATTTAATAGTAAATGTTGGGGTGTACTTACTTTTTCCTCATGAGGAATTCGCATTTATATTAATTTCAATTGCTTAAGTCAGGGGTAGATCACCCTGGTCCTGGAGAGCCGCAGGGTCTGCTGGTTTTTGTTTTCACCTTAAATACAGCAACTACTTCGACCAAAGAAACCAGGTGAGGTGAGTTAACTGTAAACTGCTTTAATTGATCAATTAAGTGGCAACAAAAACAAAAATCAGCCGATCCTGCGGCTCTCCAGGACCAGGGTTGCCTACCCCTGGCTTAAAGCTGTAGAAGGCAAGTTTGAAAATATACAAGGCAAAAAGACTTTCCCCTTTCGCACTCATCCCTCCTATCTCCTAAGCCCCTCCCACCAAATGATGCTCCAGTGCAGGTGCGGAGACGGGCAGACGGGGAGGAGTTTATTCTACCCGGAGGATGTTTTGCTTGTAGATTGTTGCCCTGATTGGTTGGTTTTTGGAAGACCGGCTTGAGAAAAGTACTTTTTTCAGTATCATTTGTTGAATTAGTTTACTTAAAATCAATATGGTTTAAAATAAAATTAACTTGTGTCCAGATATATAAAAAAAACTGACTACCCTTTGAGGGTGTACTTTTTCACATGACTGTACTGTACCGATACAAGCCATTTACATAATGACCTGTGTAGATTGTTGTACCAAGCAGTAGGGTATTTTTGAACATTTATATCAAATGTTCACCCCTAGTAAGCCACCAGTTCCTTTTTACATGCATGTTGCTCCTCTTGAATACCTCAAGGAAACGAGGGCATACTTTCTGTTGGAAAAAATGTTTCCAACAGTTAACCTTTTTACAGCTGTAATTATGAGGTAATGTTACTTCTGTCCAGCAAGTCACTCCAGCCAGTAGAATTCTTCAAATTTTTGGGTACACACTGGAAGAGCTTGATGATCTTCACTATACAATTGATTTTGAGTACCAAGTGCAGAAATGTGGAATTGGTGCATTTAAAACTAGATGGTACGTGTTATTGAAATGAGGACAGAACCAAGTACATAAGCCATAATAATGCGATATTCCAAGGACAAATCCATGGCTGAACCGCGCTACTGCTGTTGAGATGTGCTGCTGTTACCAGGGTGTACAGAATTTAGCACCAGTATATCTGTCCAAAATCCATTATAAGAAATATATTTTACATTCCGGTGGTTGTCCAAGGAGGTAGGGAGGTCCTGTAGTCTGCTTGTGCAAGGCAAGGTGGCCTAAGGAATCTGTAGAAATCATTACAATTGTTTACAAATGAAAGCAGGAGTTTCTCCAATCTGGGTCCTGTCTGGATGTCATCTGAAGTGAACATTTGTTGTCCATAAACATGAAGTTAATTTGTAAACCATTTTGTTTTACGTTTTTATTGCGATCTCAGACCTCAATAGGGACTGATTTATTTTCTCCTCCATTCCAGCCATGAGGTAGGTGGTAGTTTGGGACAAAGCCCTCGGTGTCTTCAGGGTTGAACATTATCTTTTCTTGTTAAATATGGTCTGGAACACATCTGTGAACTCAGTCTTTCACCAGCCGAGGCAGTACGCTGTGTCCCCGTCTGAGGCCGTTGACTCTGGGAGCACTCCAAGGGGAGTGGCTGTCATTTTTACTGTGTTCTTGCCATACAGCTTCTTTTCGTAGTCCAGGAGTTGGCGCCAGAATCCAGCATTGGGCCGGATGTACGGACGACAGTCGCGAACCCAGTCGTGGGCTTGGCGCAGTGTCACGCCTTTGTACCTCATGAGGTAAGCCATGACCAGAGCAGGAGAGCGGCTCATGCCCGCAGCACAGTGAACCAGCGTGCTGCCCGTGTGGTTGCTGTGGATGCACTCTGCCACGCTCTCAAAGTGATCGCAGAGTCGGGCGTGTGGTAGATCAGAGACTGCCACTCGCAGGCACTCCACCCCTTGGTACTCGGGTGATGTGTGCACTGGGGTAACATTGATGATGAGGGTGATGCCCCTGTGAAAGATCAATGCCTTGTTCGTGGCAGCCTCTGCACCGCTCAGGAACAGAGTGGGGGTGATCTGGGAGACCGACATGGTGGCTGCAGGGAGACACTGCCATTAGCACAAAACTTAGGAAAACACTCATTGAAGAAAATAGTTTGGAAATATGTTATTTAGCATGTAGGCTTGCAGTCTTGTCAGTGTATGTATAACCCTATAGGGGTCGAAGGACATAAAATGTATGCATGAAAAACATGAATGCATTATTGACGGTAGGCTACCTCGACCTTCCAATACACGCAGCTATTATTAGCTCGTTAGTCGCAAGGCTCGTGCGGGGATAGGCATACGCAACGTAATCTACCGTAAATACCAACAATTCTAAAGGCAAATTAATTTCCATGAATATACCGGTAACAGAATTCTGTTACCCGCCTGTAACTCGCTAGACAATATCACAGGAAGCGTGAGCCAGCGATGACTGAACTGCGACACATTTGGTGACTTGTTCTTGTTAAAATTGCCTTGCCGTTCTGGTAAACAATTTCTCAACACCTAATATAACGTTGACAGTGATTTACATAGCCGAGTGAAAATAGTTGACTTCTCATATTTTCGTTAGTGGTAAAGTGATGGTAATTCATAACGGATTTATATTATTGAAAAAACATTTTAAATGATTACCTGTGACGTTAGGTACTTACCACGTGCAGGCAAGTAGGTCTTTAGCCAAGGTTCAGAATCAGTTGTTTTTAACTAATTTTATGAAAGGCTAGTTTTCTTCGCAAACTAACTAACGTTCGTCATTAGGCTTTCGTTTCACAGCCTAACGTAACTATAGACACCACTGTAACGTTACCGTCAGTGTTAGCAACGTCAAAGCAGGATAGCAACTATTGCATTGCACCGAAGAGAAAGGCAAGTGCACAAAAATGTACAAGGCCTTATTTAACCTTGAAGATGATTTACCAATAACCTTGTATTTGTATTTTGAATATGGGGAAATGTTCACTAGTACAAATAATAACTATACCAGATTATCTAATCTATAACCTACAGTGTACGGAAAGGCAAAGGGGACAAAAAAGCAAATACAAGTGCAAATTTCTGTTCCTTTTATCCTTTTACACAACTCAAAATTACAGTTTAAACTAATTTGAATATTAACCTACTGCGGTAACTGATGTCAAACCAGGTTTAAGAAAATGAACGTATTTGAACTGTAAATTTAAAAAAAAGAATAACTCAGATGAAGGAGCCTTACCAATAATTTAGCATTTCCTTCTCGGGCTGAAGATGGACCTGTGTGTGGGGCCTAATCATACTACATGGTTGTGTCCTATGTCTACAAAGTGCTTTTAGAAGGAATTGCCCCAAATTGAGAGGAACTTGTAAAAAATATAAATATATCATAATGTCATATTTCAGGACAAAGTAGATCATGTTCTTCCTGGGGAGTATCCTAGCCCTTTATCTGACATTCTAAGTCACTCTGGATAAGAGTGTCTGGTAAATAAATGTAATGCGTTCTTTTTACAGTATTATTTTATTATTTTTATCTATTCATACATATATCTCCCAGCTGGCCTGGGACTGCCTCGAGACCCCCCAGGATGAGTTGGAGGAAGTCACTGGGGAGAGAAACGTCTGGGCTGCTCTGCTTGCCCTGTTGCCACAGTGTCACTGATTTGGACTAAGCGGTTAGAAAATGGATGTCTGGATGGACAGATGGATCTATTCATACAAAACAAGTAGCCCACCATGCCCAACAAGAATAAAGCAAAGCACTGCCCTGCACTTTTAGAGTTAGTCATTTCAAGTTAATTGTTTCATAAGGTAATAAATTGATGCAAAGTGAAGCAAAGAAGATCATCATTCCTGGGGAGTATCCCATCCCTGTACTCAAAAATGATTTGGAGAAATTTCCCTCAAACCCCCCCCAAGTAAATTCACACTTTTGCCCACAAATGTGAAGCTCAGTCAATGGCTGGACTTGGTTAGTAGGAAAACCAGATTGCTTCTGGAAGTTGTTACAGTGCAGATAGTGGGGTATGTCCTCATTCTAAAATGTATTACTCCAGTGCAATGATGGGAACAGTATCATGGTGTAGGAGATTGATGCAATATTTTTTAATCAATACAAACACAAATCATTTGCATATACAGCAATATGATATGAGATGCTTCACAGCATGGAGCGATGTCTCTCATGCGTAATTCTTGCCTAATTCTTGCGTAATTCTATGATGATGATGATGATGATGAATCTGGTGGAAAGACTGAGTTTGGTTTCAGTTGTGTCAGAAAGGTTCTATTCACATCTTCATGGATCTTCACAATGTCCCAATGCCCAACTGAAGCACGTTCTTCACCCTGAAGATACTAAGATAAAGAAAGATGAAAAATAAGTGAAAATGACATGGGGGGAAAAGAGACGGGAGCATACCACTAGGGTACAGGCTTCTTGGTTTCGGGCATTTGCAGAACTGACTTCCTCAGAAGAGACGCTGAATATGTTAACCTGGGACACTCACGGCAGGGTGCATAGCAGTCGCACATGCAGTTGTCACATTCCGTGAACCAACGCTTCCAGCCTGGCTCCTTGGTTTGGCAGTTGTCGATCTTAACGCAGCCCCGCTTGAGCAAACCGGAATAGGTTTTCATGGAACAGGTAGAGGAGCAGACTCCATCAATGTCCCTCTCGCTAATCTCCAGACGCTTCCGCTGGCATATGCCTTATACAGGGAAGGGTGGGGTGGGTCAGAATGGTATGGGAGAAGATGGAGTCGGGTAAGGGGAGGGTAATTGGGGTTTGTCCAGCAGGGGAAGGAGAGTGTGTGGTTGGGTAGGACATGGAAAGTGCTTAAGGAGTTCTGAATTACAGTATAGCCTATCTTAGTTGCTTTCAGAGCAGCAGTTCATAGTTTAACAAAGACTATAAACGTATGAAGACACAGCACCAGTTTTGGCTCATTTAAAAAAAAAATCCTGAGTTCAGGATGAAATCCAGGATGCTATAATTAACCACAGATTAACAGACACCTTGAAGTGCCCAATGAAAAAAAAAAAAAAAAAAAACACATGCAAACCCTTAAGTAAATTCAAAGCACATTTAAGATTTTGTAAGCATACAGTATATGTATAAGCTTTGGCATATTAGTTAAACACTGAAGCAGAAAACACTGCCTGCAATGACCAAAGACTGGTAGTCATCTACAGAGAGCTGCCAGTCTGAAACCACTCAGGACCAGAGCTACACCACAGCAATTACAGTAGCCTTTGAGAAAGATAATGGGATCAGAATTGTATGTGGATTATGTCCCTCATTTCCTTTCTACTGTTGTGGCTAATGAGGTAATGTTGTGTCTAATTATAATTCTGTTGCCTCTTTTTATTTTTTATTATTATTTTTTTAATATTCAAAGAGAAACCATACAATAGCAGTTACGGGAAAATTGAGTGACAAAAACTAAATTGACAAATCTTTACATGGAGGTGGTTCAATTCATTTCATATATTTAAATTAATAATATATATTTTTAAAAGAACATGATACCAACTCCCATTCTGATCCCAAACCTCCATCTAGGCTAGGATAGGTTTGAGGCAGTATACTTGGTACCCATAGGGCAGGGTCAGGCAGTACCCCGGCAGTACCCAGTGACCTATGACCTAGGCCTACCAGCCTGCGCCATCCTGCCTCTTCAACTGATCCAGAACGCAGCTGCCCGGCTTGTGTTCAACCTCCCGAAATTTTCACATGTCACCCCCCTGTTGAGGTCACTCCACTGGCTGCCAGTTGCAGCCAGGATCAGGTTCAAAGTTCTGACCCTGGCCTACACTGCAGCCAATAGGACAGGCCCTGTCTACCTGCAGGACTTGATCCAGAACTATGTTCCTGCTCGACCGCTTCGCTCATCTACTGCAGGGCGACTTGCACTCCCCCCCCCTCCGTGTAAATGGCACTCGCTCGTCCATTCCCCTACGTTCCATGCCAACCCTGCCTACTTTCCGTCGTGGCCTGAAAACGTACCTTTTCAGACTGATAGTGAGGCCGATAGCTGCAGAGTGTACTCACGGAGACAAGTGGGTTTGGGGGTCCATTTGCCATTGAGCTGGCATGTGCTGGATGAGTTTCCTATGAGCAGGAAGCCTGGACGACAGGTGTGTCTCACAACAGAGCCCACCGACCAGCTACTCCCAGAGAGCATGGCATTGAAGTCAGCATCCGGTTTCCCACAGTTCACTGTCTCGTAGCACAGCACAGGTGTGTAGAATTTACAGATGATGCAAACAGTTTAAGAATGGGTCAAGTGTCATGCAGTATTGTAAAATAGGCAAACATGGAGAGATCTGGAGCTAGAGACCCATTGCGTGGTATATGTAGTCTTTCACCTTCTGCGTTTGTTTTTATCTTCAATCGTTTTGCATACGCTATTTAAAACATTTGGAACTGCAAATGCTGATCAGAGGCCAGCCAAACAAGCATCAGCTTTCTGCGGGCGTCCATGTTTTTTGCCGCTGACCATTTGAACACCTTTACCGTAACGAACGGGACCATCGTCACAGCAAACATCACGCACGATCCCCCCGAGTTAGGCACTTGAATACACCATTAGTTTCTGTTGTAGAAACCTATTTGACTGCAAACATTGCGAATGGTGAATATATTACTGAGCACATATCAGAGGGTTAGCACAGGGTGATAGCGACAAAAATAATCAGGCCTACCTCTGCAGAGGGACTTGTACCCCACCCAGCAGCAGGTGGAATCCCCACATGGATCTTTCTTGAGCTCGGTGTGTTTCCCCATACAACCCCCCAGGCAGAGAGGGGCTGTCCCAGACCAGTATGTTTCAAGTTCCACCTCCATCTGACCTGGGAAACACCTCTCATTTCACAGGCCTTATATAATCACTACAGAGCAACTGCGGAAACAAGGTCACTGCCTGTTAAAACAATACCTTGGAGAAATGTTGTGCCCGTGTGAATGAAGATACGTAATTAGCCTTACCCGTGCTTACCGCTTCCTCTTCCAGCTCTAGCCCAGGTGTGGGTGTAAACGCTGTTCCCTCCTCCACCTTTTGCAGAGGCGTGGCTGTGAACTCAGTTTCCTCCTCCACTTGCTGCACAGGTGTGCTTGTGATCAATGCAAGGCCTGATGCTAGCAGAAGCAGGAGAGTGGCCAGCCACATACTGTGTTTCTCTCTATCCAACAAGAGAAAACTAAACATCGTTTCTTATTCTATTCCACATCCAGGGCTTAAACGCGTCCTCTGCTCTCGCCCCTCCAAACTCCGCCGGCTCAATTTGGATTCTTCTTTACCCTTCGTACCAGAGCTGCCGCAGTTATCGATGAAAAGTAGATTGTGCAGGGCAACGTGGTGCTGCTTACACTAAGCCCTACAGTTGCTAATCGTTTTAACATGCATAACATTGCTGAATGTTTACAGAGAGGAGAAGAGGCAGGGAGAGAAGCCGTTAAATTAAATCCACACCAGGGAATCTATAATTGTGCTATTACTTTATTGTTTTACATTTGACCACATTCATATTTCTATGAGAATTTTCACATTCCTGTGCCGGTACTCACTACCTACGTGCAATCTACCGTTGTAACTACCTGGTAACTACAAGCACATGTTAGCATATTTCTCTGGCTTGGCTAACTTGGAGGGTTCTGCACAAAGTGTAATGTTTTTGGTATATATCCAATATAAGCTCCTCCTCCTGTCAAAGTTGGGATCCATTAGTCCTGCTAGAAGGATCAGTGATACACTAAGAGGATTAGCTGCTTTGTCAGGGATTAAGAGCCCCACACATGTATGTTTACAATGTGCACTCATCTGAACGATATGAACACCATAGATAAGCAACAAAGAAGTTATGAATTAAGTAATTATCCATGTGAGCTGATCTAGGAAGCTTATTGGTGAACCTTCATACAGGTGTTCTGTACTGCAGCCATAATGTGGCCATTTAAACACAGCCCTGGACAATTGTCTGCGTGCGCTTGATTACCCGATTACCTTTATTCATTCAAAGTTGAGACGGTCATCTCTCAGAGTAGCAACTGTTTTTCTAAGGACACATGATATAATCTAAGGATACTGGAGTTTTGGTTAATGAATACCATGTTAAAGACAAATGGACAAATAGCACATTAAAATAGGGCATTAAATAGATGAGTTGTATGGTGCAGTCGGTAGGGTGGCTGGCTCCTGAGCTGTATTCCTCTCTTGATCATTTAAATGGGCAAAACAGTGGAATGATAGTAATCTCCGTCTGACCTCAGTTTCTCAGGAGCCACTGCTTCCAGGCCTATTCTCCACAGTGAACACAAGCACATTTCTAGTTCTGTGTACAATTTAATTATGAACAATGGAAGACTTTGAGTGTCAGTGGTCAAAGATGTAATCACATCACGCACATACACAGCAATGATCGCTAATCCTGGAGCTTATAAATCTAGAACTTTCATAGACATAGTGGTATTCATTAAACCTAAAAAATAAAATCATCAGGTTTGGCATTCTGCTCGGCTGAGAGGGAAGACTACCCCCCTGCTGCCACAAACACCAGTTCCAGCAGCAACATGATGTTCCCAGGCCTCCCATCCAAGTGCAGTAATAGCCGAGCCCAACCTCTCTTAGTTGCAGCCATCAGGGTGGAGAAAGGCACAGGACAGTATGGCCGCTAGATTAATGACTCATAACAGATTCAACGAAAGTGGCCAATGCTTTGATCTTGTCTTGGATTGTACAGTCACAAAATGTGGTGAATTTCAGGATGATGTGTTCTTCTGGTTTGGGGATGTAGCAACCAACACCTGCAAAAGGGAGAACGCATCAGGTTATTTTCTCTGTAATTAGGAGTGTTGGACTTCAGTGGTACATATCCATTTTTTGGGGGGTGGGGTGGGGGGGGGCTTAAGTGCCAATGATCAATACATAATTTCACTGGTGTGGCCGTTTACATGACAATGTCTACTAAACTGACACAATAAAACAATGAACACTTCCATGTTACGAGAATTTTATTTTCTGTATTAATATATTAAAATATTCAGTAAAGAAGAGGCTTCTTTACTGATATTAATACAGAAAATAAAAAATATACCCAGGGAGAGACCTGGAGGTGATGAAAGCATAGGCAGGCATGACTCACCGACATTAGGCCTGATTATGGTACCATTCTTAGACTCAGCCAAGAGCTCCCAGTAGGTACCGTCTTTCTCATTTCCTTCCAACCCATTCACGCTCACAAGGAAGGGGCCGTAGTCTGGGTTTTCTGTGGTCTTAAACCTGTGGAGATTTAGGGGAATTCAGAGACTGGCTATTGACATGGACACGCACTCACATCTGTCACCTCCTCAGACTGATGAGAGCAGTGACTGCCTCAGTCCAGCAGAGGGCAGTGACTGCCTCTGTCTGGTATGGTGCAATTACTTCCTCCTCTGTCCAGCAGAGTGATTGGGATTTTCGTAGTTTATACTATTTTCATACAGTGACAGTCTCTATGGGTTTACTCTAAATATTTACGGAACAGAGCGAAGAAGTCCCTCTCAGTCTGAGTGTGTGGATATTTATCTTGCAAGTGAACAAACTATTTAGGTTACGTGTTTTTATGTTGTACCGTTAAAATGGCAACAAATGGCTACCGCTCAGACGGTCACTGATTTATTAAAAGTGGCAATACATCAAATTAACAGGCCTACTTGAAACAATTTGGAGCATCCTTCAGCCTCCTCATGGCTCCCAACAGGATCCCCCTGTATGCAATGGTGGTGGAGTAAGTCAGGTTGAAGTTTAAGACGCTGTTATACACGGTCAGTTTGATGGGTGTGTCCTGAAAGACCGCTAAATAAAACACAGAGCCAGACCTCTATAAACCACAGAAACTTCACTAAATCAGACACTTGTGTAAATGGTGAGACCTGTAGAAAACATTGAGACCTGTATTTCCACAGATCAAACAACCTGATTGTCACCCCTCAGTTAAAACCATTGGCTCACTGGCAATACTCGCTTAGAAAGTAATGTGGGTTTTTCTAGACTCTTCAGACTCCACCTTGACTGACCAACCAATCTAGTACCATTCTCAAATAGCACTTGGTTCTTGTTTTTTGCTTGTATCTTTAATTATTGTTGTGGTTTTGTAGTTCATCATGTCTTACTGGCCTAGCCATATCTGACTGTGTATACAATACTCAATGTTCATGTCTATGGATAGCTGCTACATTATGATAGAAATGTGCTTTGTCTGACCGGTTTTGTAGTCGCTTCTATGATATTCGATATGCACTTATTGCACGTCGCTTTGGATAAAAACATGAATGTAATGTAATGTTTTATCTTTAAACAAAAAACAAAAAAAACGAAGAAAGTCGCACACTTTCTGCTCCCGTAATTCCAATGCGGTATAAGAAAAAGAACGGGAGCAGAAAGAGTGCGCGACTTTCTTCGTTTTTTTGAAAGCGTTTTCTCGAGTTTGTCTGCACCTCGCTAAACTTTTTTTTGGTTGTGTGTATCCAGCTCGTATACTCTCTCGACTATGTTTTATCCTTTAACCATGTACCTTAATGAAAAAGGAGCATATCATTATGCCAATATCAATATGCCAATATACATTTTCCATATCATTGACATGTTTATTTCATAGCTATACAGTATTAAATGTATTACATGTGCTGTATTCTACCATCTATCAGCTATTACTGTCTGTTATGGGTTTGCTCACCTCCATGGGAGAGGGTCACTGAGACCAGCAGCAGCTGAGCTGTGGTGAGAAGAGCAGTCATAGTCATTCTGTCTCCAGCTTCAGATTGAAGCGTCACTCTCTCTCATCACTCATACTTATAGCAGCTATGTGGGGTTGAACGTGTGCAGTTCTAATATTTAGTTTCAGGCTGGGAAATCCCCAGAACATTTACGCAACGATTTCCTTGTTGTCATATGCATCATTCTTGTTTGCAATCCATTGTAAATTTTGATTTAGATTATGCACAAAACATCTCACAAAGCTAGAACATGTGTACAGTACATAAAAAACGGATAGACTGTGTTCAGTGTAGTTAATTACCTTAGAGCATGTTCTGTCAACTTGAGAAAAGTCAACACACATAAATACTAATATCTAAAAATTTACACCATTGTCCCAGGGTCGCAACTTTTTGTGTTTAGCAAAACTTATTTTCCCTTCACTCTATTTTTTTATGTAGTATTTTCTATAACTTTAAACATGGATTCATGTGATTGAGTGGTACCAACCTGACTCAACACATTACGGCCACTTTTTTCATATAACAGTATAGTACATATGAAGGAGTCATTCTTACACGCAGCAGTCTGACAGACATACTAATCTTTACTGTACATTGTAGACGTGCAAACTCCTGTGAATGCCATTGTACTTTTGAGCAAGGTACTTAACCTGAATTGCTTTAGTATATATCCAGCTGTATAAATGGATAAATGTAATAAGAAGTTGTGTAAGTCACTCTGGATAAGAGCGTCTGTTAAATGCCTGCAATGTAATGTAATGTAATGAATTGAGTGTAAAATGTTGACTCAATCATATTTATTAGCAAATAAATAAATATGTATTTATTGATTGATATACAATTGGGCATTTCAAATTAACATTTTTTATTGAAAAATAGAATGGCGGTGTCTAGTTTGGGTGAATTCCATCATTGTGCTGCCAGGGCTTTTTGCTAAGAATGCTCTAAAAATCTATTCTATTTAAAGCCCTCCAGCAGCTCAGCTAACTTTTCTATTTCTAGCTAGCTAGAAGTTATCATCCTTGCCAGTATTACAGATGTAGCAGCTAGAGCTGGATCTTTATGAATGCAAGAACATATCAAGGACCTATTCAGACAATACGTCAATGAAAAATAATCAATTGCAAAATTTGTTAAATTCTACCACCAGCAGATTTAATCTAATTAATTAACAAATCTAATTGATTAACTAATCAATTAAGTTAAATCAAGTGTGATCTGTGCTGGTGGTGGAATTTAACCAATGCATGGAATTGCTGGGGTGTGTTGAGAAGAGGTTTGGAGATGGCTACACTAACACAGTTTGGCAGACATAAAATCATGATTATGCATCAACAAGGCTATTCTCAGCGTGCACTCGCCCGCCTAACCTGATTTTCAAGGTGTGTTGTTCAAGGTGTGTTGCAAAGTCAAAGTGTTTTTATTTATCAAGTGCACAGTATAACACAAGGTCATTCTGAACAATGAAATTCTTAGAACATGGCAAGCAACAACTATGTAGTAGGCATAACAAACAAAAACAAAAAATATATATATATTAAATTGTTAAAAAGAGTCAAATAAGGGCAAGAATAACATACATATACATAGCAGTAAAACACTAGGAGCAGTTCCAGATATGGACAGTAGGAGTAAGAGTATTAAATATTATAAATATAAAGTGTGGAGGTGCCGATGTACAATACATTCAATTAAATTAAGGTGATGGACATTGAATGTACATAAGAAGTGCCTAGAGCATACAATGAGGAGAGATGAATGAGGTTAATGTTGCTGGTTGAGAAGCCTGATGGCCTGGGGGAAAAAACTGTTTGTGAGTCTGGTAGTCCGTGCCCGTATGCTCCGGTAACGTCTACCAGACGGCAGCAGCGAGAACAGTCCATAGCCTGGGTGGCTGTAGTCTTTTATGATTTTCCGTGCTTTCTTAAGGCATCGTGTGTGGTAGATGCCTTGCACAGAGGGGAGGTGGCAGCCAATGATGCGCTCCGCTGTCTTCACCACCCTCTGAAGGGCCTTGCGATCAGCAGCGGAGCAGCTGCCGTACCAGGTAGTAATGCAGCCAGTGAGAATGCTCTCAATGGTGCACCTGTAGAAGTTGGTGAGAGTTTTGGAAGACATGCCAAACTTCTTGAGTCTCCGCAGGAAGTATAGGCGCTTTTGGGCAGTTTTTACTGCCGCGACCGATTGCCTGGACCAGGAGAGGTCATCACTGATGAACACACCAAGGAACTTGAAGCAGGAGACTCTCTCCACTTCAGCTCCATCGATGTGAATGGGGGCGTGACCCCCCGCCCCCTGTCGCTTCCTGAAGTCCACGATCTCCTTAGTCTTGCAGACATTGAGAGAGTGGTAGATGCAGTTGAAGATGCAGTGTGGATTTACTGAAGGCGTACCCTCACCCACACATCCACCTCAGGTAATCCTCTGTTCACTCTGTGAACTTAGAAAACTGCCACAGGTCCAACTTGGAATGTATAACAGGTCCAACTTGGAATGTATAACAGGTCCAACTTGGAATGTATAACAGGTCCAACTTGGAATGTATAAATGAACACATCCACAGAAACGTGACACATGTTCTTAAGCTTCCAGAGGAGGACTTCTACACAGCACAAGATGACATCCACTGGATGAATACGACAGCAACAAATATACTGAACCACTGGCAGCACCATTTTTTACCTGCTCCCTAAAATACACAAGCCACCAGAATCCTGGAGCATAGCATATGAGGTCCCGGCAGGGAGGCCTATTATTTCAGACTGCAACAGCAAATCCTATAGGATAGCTGAATAATTGTTTTCCTCAATCCACTGTCCACAAAACACAAAAGCTACATCAAAGACACATATGATTTCATAAACAAAATAAAAACCACCAAAATACCAGAAAAAACCATCCTGTTCACCATAGACATAGATAGTCTATACACCAACATAAACACAGCAGCGGGATTAACAGCGGTAAAAACATGGATGGAAAAGTACCCGGACAACAATACGATCCTCCTGCAATTACTGGAGATAAGCCTCACCAAGAATGACTTTGCATTCAATAAAGAATTCTTACAGACCAGCGGCACGGCTATGGGCAAAAAATTTGCACCGGCTTATGCTAACATTTACATGGTGCATTGAGAGGAGACTGTTTTTGAAAATGTCCCAAACTTCCCACTAATTATTTTAGGTATTTAGATGAAATTTGGGGAACATGGACACAGAGCTCAGAAGATTTCAAACACTTCATACAGAACCTCAACACGCACCACACATCTATCACAATTAAACACACCACACACTATGAACATAGATTTTTTGGACACTACCACATACAAGGGGCCCTCATTTCCCCAAACACACACATTAGACACTAAAGTTTTTTTTAAAGACACAGACACGCATGCACTCTTACACAAGAACAGTCTCCATCCGAAACATACAGAGGTTTGATTAAATCCCAATTGCTATGATTCAACAGAATCTGCACACAAATTACAGACTTTGAGGATTCTACCAAGACCCTCTTCAATGCATTAAAACCAAGGGGGTATTCCAGATCGTTCCTCAGACAGATTCGAAAAACCTTCTTGGCTACAAAACAACAGGACAGAAATCACCTAAGGGCCACAGCCAGATAAACTGAAACAGTAGGTAACGCCTTAAAAATAGGAGGAAAACAAATACGTGTGGCTCAGAGACTATTCCATCACCCCAACTGAAAAATTACTTTTAAGGGGCCTTTTTTGATTGTAAGAAAACTCATATCTGTGATATAAAGTAAAACAGTGTAATGGGCATTATAAGCCTATTGTGCATTTTAATAGACTGAAAGCGCATGTGATGGGAACCCCAGACATTCGAGCACCAAAGGTCACTGATGCAACCAGAGACACAGACTGGACTCCTGGTTTTGTGCTAAGTGAACTTCTGGTGCCTAGGTAAGTCACACCCCAGGGAAGCAGGATTCCCAGAAGAAACAGCCCAGGTCGCCCCTTATAAGACGGGCTGTGACGGGTGGAGTCAGAGGTATTGTATGTGGTTATTGTATTGTCTCAATGGCTTAAGTTATGCGATTGTGATCTGCTTTTGTTTTGTTCTGTGAAATGCACTGGATGACTTGTTCTGTTTGTGTCATGTGAAAGTTATGGAATGTTTTCCCCTTTTTCTTCCGTGTACTGCATTAAATGACGTGTTTTGTTTTTAAACAAGGGATTTATTTCACCTGCTTTGACTCGAGACTATGTTAGACGACAAACCTTGTGAGAGTCTCAGTGACCTTATAGGCTTATTGCAGTATTTAACTTAAAAATTCAGTTGCAGTGTGCTTATTATTTTGTTATTTTCACACTTAAAAAATAACCAGAATGCAGGAAAGAAAATTGTTTATCTTCTTCTGTGGGGCTCAGAAAAATAAACGGTCCCTGGATAGTAATTTGTTTGGTATGAAGACATTTAAAAGTACTGTCCAAAATAGTATAATTTGGCCAGAATAAATTTATAGATTTGAATGGACTTCAATCGGAATTATTGTTATTATTATTTTTAAATTAATAAATTATTTGTCTGGATGGGAGCAGGGCCTGTAATATTATTTACCTACATTTCCAGAAAGCATTTGATAAGGTACCTCACGACAAACTTATTATCAAAATGAGGTCAGTAGGAATTTCAGGGGGCATTTCGGAGTGGTTAAGGGGTAGAACACAGAGAGTAGTAGTAGGAGGGACCTTATCTGACCAGGGTATTGTGGGAAGTGGAGTTCCACAGGGATCGGTGCTGGGTCCACTGCTCTTCCTCATTTATATAAATGACCTTGACACGGACATAGAAAGTCAACTAGTGAAATTTGCAGACGATACAAAACTGGGAGGTTTAGCCAACAGTTTGGAATCTACTAAGGTAATCCAAGAAGATTTAAACAAAATCCAGAAGTGGGCAGAAACCTGGCAAATGAAATTAATAACATCTAAATGTAAAGTTCTGCACGTGGGGAATAAAAACATAGGGCAGGATTACTATATGGGTGGTACAAAATTAGTAAGTGCACCTGTAGAAAAAGACTTGGGTGTAATAGTCGATCCAAACCTATCAGGGTCAGGACAATGTGCTGTAGCAGTCAAAAAAGCCAACAGGATGCTGGGATACATAGCCAAGAGTATTGATTATAAATCTAAAGAGATCATACTCACCCAATACAATTCCCTTGCCAGACCTCACTTAGAGTATTGTGTGCAGTTCTGGGGACCCTACTATAAAAAAGATATAGAGGCGCTGGAAAAGGTCCAAAGACGGGCAACCAGAATGATTCCGGGTATAAAAAATAAGTGCTAGGAGGAAAGGCTGGAGACTTGGACCTGATTGAGGCCTTTAAATGTATAAAAGGGATAAATAAAGTGAGCTACAAGAAATTATTCCAGTTCAGTTCGGTTAGCAGAACGAGGGAGCATAAATGGAAATTGGCAAAAAGCAAATTCCATACAAATATTGGAAAATATCTTTTCTCGCCGAGAGTGGTCACATTGTGGAATAGCTTGCCTGGGCATGTAGTAGAGGCAGAAACACTGGGAGTATTCAAGGCCTGGCTTGACACAGTGTTAGACACTTTATAACACCGAAGGCTCCCACACTTTTAATTTTTTTTATTTTTTATTTTATTTTTGTAAACACTTTTAACACATTCTTTTATTCGTTGTATTGTAGTTTTTTATTACAGTTTTTTACTGCTTTTATTACAATGTATTATTTATATTAGATTGTATTTTAATCTCTAGTTATTAAAGCATGTATTTTTAAAATTTTATTATATTGCTTTTCTTAATTTTAAGTGGTAGTGGTAGGAATAGACGAGCAAGTTGGGCTGAATGGCCTGTTCTCGTCTCCTTTTGAAGTTGGGATCTTTTAGATGTCCTGCTAGAAGGATCAGTGAAGCAGCTGCTTTGTCAGGACTGAAGAGCCCCACATATTTACAATGTGCATGCATCTGAAGGACATGCCCAACATAGATGAGCAAAAAAGCAGAGGTGGAAAGTCCAGGTTCAGAAAGTAAAAGTCCTCCACATTATTTTTTTTTCAAAACACCTGGATTTTCAATTTACAATTCTTCAGCTAGGAGGTAGCCTAGAACTAATTAGTGAAATCAGCGGGCTTAGAGTTCATGGGTGGAAGAAACACATGCCAGGACTTTTACTTTCCGACCCCTGGACTTTCTACCTCGGAAAAAAAGAAGAAATTATGAAGAAATTAATTATCCATGCAAGCTGATATAGAAAGCTTATTGGTGAACCTTCATACAGCTCTTCTCTACTGCAGCCATAATTTGGCCATTTAAACACAGCCCTGGACAATGAGCTGTATGTGCTTGATTATCTTTATTCATACAAAGTTGAGAGTGTAGAATTTAGAGGCTCTTATCAAATGTTTTAATAGACAAATGGCACATTAAAATAGGGCATTAAATAGATTAGTTGTATGGTGCAGTCGGTAGGGTGGCTGGCTCCTGAGCTGTATTCCTCTCTTGATCATTTAAATGGGCAAAACAGTGGAATGATAGTAATCTCTGTCTGACCTCAGTTTCTCAGGAGCCACTGCTTCCAGGCCTATTCTCCACAGTGAACATGAGTACACTAGTTCTGTGCACAATTTAATTATGAACAATGGAAGACTATCTTGACGATCTTAATGCATGGTCTAAAATGCATGTCGCAAGTGCATTTAGGGCGTGTCCACTTTTACTAGTTTTGGTTTAACGGGTTCCCGGTAATTCCTGACCAAACTATTTCCCAGAAATATAATAACGGGAAAACAGGAACATTTTTTTTAGCTTACACCAGGACTGTTATTTTACAAAATATATGCATTTTAACACCTGCAGCAGCTGAGAATAAACTACCAGAACATGGCTTTCATCTCAGCTTAGAAAACACCAAATTAGCCTGCTTGTTTAACAAATTTTGTTTGATTATACAATGAAGCATTGTCAAACATCAATTCCATGAGGCTGTTCTCACAGCAGACAGATCACAGGCAATTAATTTCGGCTAGCGAATTTCAAGCTTCATCCGAAGTTCATATTATGTGCATTCTAATATTGATTAATAACATATATTGCATTATTTTTATTTATACACTAAAGCTGTCAGGTTGGGAACCCCTAGGTTTAGGAAAAAATATTAATCTCCATTTCACAATGTAATCTTCATATTTGTATGCATGTTTGCGTGTGCCCCTGTGTGTGTAACAGACAGGAAGTTCTACGTGCGCTCTGCACATGCCTATGTTGACGCATCTTCATATTGCGCAGTTAAAGTAACATTGAAACAACTGCGACATGACTTAAGACTAGGTTTGTGGTGGTTTTAGCGCAAACGCTTAATGCTGCCTGAAGATAGCAATGCACCAAAAATTATCCTGGCCACACGTCATCTTAAGACCAACACGCCCAGTTCACTTGCTATGGGCACAAGTTTTAACGAAAATGAGCGCTGGGCATTTAAAAGATACCTGCGCCGGTCTGAAACTAGCAAAGACACTTGCGTTTCGGTTACCGCCGCTTTGCGCCAGGTGTAAGATAGGGCCCTTAGAGTGCCTTGTATTGGTTCAAAGATCTAATCACATCACACACATACACAGCAAAGATAATCACGGGGCTCATAAATCAAATGTGTAGTCATAGACACAGTGGTGTTCATCAAACCTGAAAAACAATCATCAGGTTTGGCATTCTGCTCGGCTGAGAGGGAAGACTACCCCCCTGCTGCCACAAACACCAGTTCCAGCAGCAACATGATGTTCCCAGGCCTCCCATCCAAGTGCAGTAATAGCCAAGCCCAACCTTTCTTAGTTGCAGCCATCAGGGTGGAGAAAGGCACAGGACAGCATGGCTGCTAGATTCATGACGCGCAACATAATCAGATTACACAGATCCTTTCATTTTTTCATTAATTTATTTATTTTCATTAAAAACTGGGCCATTCAGAGAGTCATAGAAAATGGTCACTGTGAATATTGCTTTGATCCTGCCTGTGACTCAATATGTGGTGAATTTCAGGATGATGCGTTCTCCGGCTTTTGGGATATAGCAACCAACACCTGCAAAAAGGAGAAAACATCAGGTTATTTCCTCTGAAATCCAGAGTGTGGGACTTGAGTGGTAAATAACCCTCACCTAAACGTGGATTACATAATGTAGTTGCATAGCCGTTTTAATCTTTTTTTGGGGGTGGGGGGGGGGCTATAATGCCCTACTGGCCCAAGTGAAAATAATCAATACGTAATTTCATTGGTGTGACAATGTCTAGTAAAGTAATACGATAAAACAACACTTATTTGTTATGAGAAAATTAAATTTTCTGTATTAATAAATATATTTAGGGCCTTCAGTAAAGAAGCCTCTATACCCAGGGAGAGACCCGGAGATGATGAAAGCATAGGCAGGCATGACTCACCCACATTAGGCCTGATTATGGTACCATTAGACTCAGCCAAGAGCTCCCAGTAGGTACGGTCTTTCTCAGTTCCTGGCAACCCATTCACACTCACAAGGAAGGGGCCGTAGTTGGCGTCTTCTCTGGTTGTAAACCTGTGGAGATGAGGGGAATTCAGAGACTGGCTATTGACATGGGCACTCAGTCACACCTGTTACCTCCTCTCAGACTGGGCTTTAATTACCTCTGTCCATCAGTGACTGTCTCTGTCCAGCAGATAAGATGACAGCTGTCATTGTAGCAAGACGGGTGTGTTTGGAATATCCAGAAGTGAACGTTCTGAATGATTGTGTTAGCAATGGGGGCTAATTACAGGGCCATTCTAGCTAACGCTCAAAATACACAATAAGAGAATTTGTGGACACATAGGCTACATCACGAACAGTAAGAATAAATGTTGTATTCATGAAGCAAATTGTGTTACATTTCTATCTATTCTCTTATCGATTCCATCATGTATTCCCGACAGCTACGCATAGCAAATCAACGTCACGTCATGCGCACAGTTTTTTTGTCAGCGCAACGGCAGCACCATGGCGGAGAGAAAAAAGCACTCGAAAACCTGGCTATATTTTACCAAGAAAGATGACCGGGTTATTTGTAACATTTGCAAAGTTTCAATTTCAAGCAAAGGTGGAAATACCAGTAGTCTAATATGCTGAAACATTTAGCCACACAACATGGGTTGAAATTTCAAGAGTGCCATATTTGACAGGCACCCTCCAGTGAAACAGTTCATCGTAAACCGCCAGCTTGTTCAGTGTAAAAGTCCTACTGTAAAAAAAAAACCATACCATAAAAAACGACAACATTGCTGGCAGTCTTTTGACCGTTTTCTTACAGTGTAACCATTCTGCAAAATGTCTAATTTAAATATGGCTGTATGCAGCTGGAATAATTTGCATAATGACTCTTAGTTGATCACCCACAAAGTGTGAAATGTGATATGAAACATTTGCAAATACTGTGCCCCTGCTAAAATAAAATATATTTTTTTATATTAAATATAAATAAAACGAAAAATTTTTAAAAGAAAGAAGAAAGAAGTCCGAAGTCTCGATTTGATTGTGTTGATTGTGTTATAAACTGAAAACTGACAATTTAAAAAAAAAAATCAAATCAATCAAAAAAAAAAAAAAAATTTATGTTAGTATTATATAGATAGTTACCTGGTATATTATGTGAAATAAAATTGTGAATGATTAAAAAAAGTGTCCCTGCTAGTGAGGCTCCGGCTTTTGATTTTAATGCGGCACGTACTTTAATTTAATGAGATTAATAGGGGAGGTTGGAAGCATGATTCAGTGTATGCACATTGCATTTGGGCTGCTTCAGATTCCATTCCATCTTCTCCATTCCCTTTCCTCCTCTGAGTGAGCTGAGCTTGACGTTGACAGCAACATGCTGCTGCATGCAAACCAAACTTATACTTATCGCTTATCGGGCTTGTTCTCTTTCCAAATTTTCTATTGTTTCTCTTGCTTGGGGCCAGGATGAAAATGCAAAAAATGAAGGCAAATACAAATGGAAATATGGCAGGTGGACAATCCAGGATCGGATTTATTTGCCAAAGGGGCCTCAAGCCTTCTCCTCCCCCCCCCCCCCAAAACCAGAAGGAAAAAAGGCATGGCAATGCAATCCCACAATGGGGACAATGCAAAAAAAAACACAACCCAAATGTGGCGTGTCACGCAAAAACATGGTGCAATGGTGTTGTTGCGTGTTGCATTTGGTTCTGGTTTGTTTTTTTTTCTTTTTTCTTCATTTTTTCCCTTGCAGAGCACCTTTTAAGTTTTGCTTTGCTTTTAACAGTGCAATTGCACAGAAATTTTTCAGGGAGAGAGAGGGCAGAGCAAGGGAGCATGGAAGCATGGATTCGAGCGAATAAAAAAGATTTCATTGTGTTCGAATCAGCACTCTTCCACACTGTTGAGTAGGTCGATTGGTTCGATAAAAATTTTTTTTTTTTTGCAGTTGTAGACTTGAAACAGACATACTGAAACTACCCTCCGGGGTTTCGCTCACAAACAGCGACACTTACAAAAGTTAAAGTCCGCTTAAAATAAATATGAAAAACAGGCTAAAAAAAAAAAAAAATAGCTCAAGTTTCCTGCTGAAAACAAAAAAAAAAAACAAAAAAAACAACACGTGACAAAGAGCAAAAGGGTGGAGCAAGGGTTGCCAGATTTTTTGAGCAAAAAGAAAATTTGATTTTTTTTGGTGTTTATTAAACTTTGTTGTTACTGTGGTGTTTTGTGGTCAAAAATGAAACAACTTTTGTTCATCCAAACATATCCAAAAATATCCCCCACACACACACCCACACATCACATCCCACCCCACACACCCACCCCACCCCCCCCCCCCCACCCCCCCCCCACACCCACCCCCCCACACCCCCCCCCCCCCCCCCACACACGCACACCCCCCCCCCCACACACACACGCACACACACCACACACACAACACACACACACACACACACACACACACACACACACACACACACACAACACACACACACACACACACACACACACACACACACACACACACACACACACACACCACACACACACACACACACACACACAACACACACACACACACACACCACAACACACACACAACACACACACACACACACAACACACACACACACACACACACACACACACACACACACACACACACACACACACACACACACACACAACATACACATTTCATGTTCTTTTTCTGTTATATTCTTCTTTTTTGTTCACTTTTTCACACACACACGTTTTTTTTATTTTTTTTTTTTTTTTTACAACATCACAATTTTTATTTTGTAATTTCAATTTTTTAACCAGCAATTTTAATTTCAATCTGGTGATGATTTATGGTTTTTCTGTTAATATAAGAGCAGTTAAAACAGACCGGCTAAATTTGGCCGGGAACACTAAAGTAAGGGGGGTAGCAACGAACACTGGAGGAATGTTAAATTGGAACCAAATCCCACTTAGTGTGGCTGCTATATTTCATCCTTGCATTTTGGGGATTACCCCCTTGAAGCAAGGGAAGGGATCGAACGACAGGAAGAAATGATACATTTAGGATTTGAGTTTTTTTGCATTCGTTTATGTGCTAAACATGTGCTTTTGAGACCGATTTTGCCATGCAATGGGAGTGAATGCAGAGAGAAAAAACGTTATTCTTCGTTGGTCAGTTGCTGACCACTAGAGCAACTCATGAAGGTGAGCGTGAATATTATGATTAATATCAGTGCCAGGTAGCTATACAACTTTATGTTCTAACAAACTTTAGTATGCCTTTAAGCATGCAATAATATAAACAGTTGTATTGATAAATAAGTGTCAATACATAAAAATAACAGGCCTACTTGAAACAATTTGGAGCATCCTGCAGTCTCCTCATGGCTCCCAACAGGATCCCCCTGTACGCAATGGTGGTGGAGTAGGTCATATTGGAGTTTTCGATGCTGTTATACACGGTCAGGTCGATGGCTGAGCCCTGAGAGAGAGCTAAATAAAATAGAGAGCGAGACCTCTATAAACCACAGAAACCTCTCTAAACCTGACTAAACCAGACACTAAATAGTGACACCTGTATAAAACAGTGATGCCTGTATATATTACCACAGATCAAACAACCCGATTGTCACCCCTCAGTTAAAGCCATTTGGGTCACAGGCAATACTCACTTAGAAAGTAACGTGGGCTTTTGAAGAGTCGGAAGACACATCTCTTCAGACTCCACCTTGACTGACCCACCAATCTAGTACCATTCTTAAATAGCACTTGCTTCTAGTTTGCATGTATTCTTAATTATTGCTATGATTTTGTAGTTTATCATTTCTTGCTGACCTAGCCATAGCTTACTGTGTATACGATACTCAATGTTCATGTCTATGGATAACTGTCTCTTAAGACTCCACCTTGACTGACCCACCAATCTAGTACCATTCTCAAATAGCACTTGGTTCTTGTTTTTTGCTTGTATCCTTAATTGTGATTTTGTAGTTTATCATTTCTTGCTGACCTAGCCATAGCTTACTGTGTATACGATACTCAATGTTCATATCTTGTGTATGGGTAGCTGCTACGTTAGGATAGAAATGGGCTTTGTCTAACCTGTTTTGTAGTTGCTTCAATGACAGTCGGTATGCACTTATTGTACAAACCCCAATTCCAAAAAAGTTGAAAACGTGTGGCGCATTATGAAGTGCAAAAGCGACAACAGACTGGTGAGCAGCTGCAGTCTTATATCAAAGAAGAATGGGAATTTTTTTTCAAAGCTTTCAAAACCACAACAATTAGTGTCTCAGTTGCCAAAATATTATGGAGTGTTGTTAAAAGGAAAGGTGATGTAACACACTGGTAAACGTGCCCCTGTCCCAACCTTATTGGAACATGTTGCAGGCATCAAATTCAGAAATAACGTATATTTACAAAAGTCAATAAAGTTGATAAGATAAAACATTAAATATTCTTTCTTTGTACTGTTTTCAATTAAATATACTGTATGTAAAATAGAATTTACAAATCCCTGCTTTCTGCTTTTATTTGCATTTTACATAGGCTACAGTCCCAACTTTTTCGGAATTGGGGTTGTGCAATCATCTGCCAAATTAATGTAATTTAATGTAATGTTTTATCCTTTAACCACGTACGTTAATGAAAAATTAATGTATATGAATATTGGGTAATGTTTAATATTATATACAAATTGATAAGCAATATGCCATTTTCCATATATTTGACATGTTTATTTCATAGCTATACAGTATTAAATATATTACATGCGCTGTATTCTACCATCTATCCGCTGTTACAGTTTGTTATGGGTTTGCTCACCTCCATGGGAGAGGGTCACTGAGACCAGCAGCAGCAGAGCTGTGGTGAGAAGAGCAGTCACAGTCATAGTCATCCTGTCTTCAGCTTCAGATTGAAACTTCACCCTCTCTAATCACTCATACTTATAGCAGCTATGTGGGGTTGAACCGTGTGCATTTCTAATATCTAGTTTCAGGCTGGGAAATCACCAGGAAATGAACGCAACAATTTTTCTTCCTTGTTGTCATATGCATCATTCCTGTTTGCACTTCATTCTGAATTGTGATCATGATTATGCACAAAACATTTCACAAAGCTAGACCAAGTGCACAATACGTAAAACAACTGATGTGCAGTTTATTTAATTACCTTGCCAGAGCCTGTTTTGTCAACTTGAGAAAAGTGAACACGCATAAGTACGAATATGTACAGCATTATCCAGTTCAGCTAACCTTATTTTACCTTCACTCTATTTTTTTATGTACTCTATAACTTTAACCATAGATTCATGTGATTAAGTAGTAACAACCTGACTTGACACATTACGGTCACTTTTTCCATATAACAGTACATACAGAAGAGCCATTCTTACTCACAGCAGTCTGACAGATATACTAATCTTTACTGTACATTGTAGACATGTACAACTCATGTTAATTGAGTGTAAGTGCTGACCCAATCATATTTATTAGCAAATAAATTTTATCGATTAATATACAATTTGGCATTCCAAATTGCTGAGGCATTTTAAAACTAAGAATGGCGACACCTGTCCAGTTTGGGTGAATTCCATCTTTCTTGTGCTGCCAGGGCTTTTTTCTGAGAATGCTCTAATATGTTAATAAAAATCTATTCTATTTAAAGCACTCCAGCAGCTCGCCTACCTTTTCTATATAGAACTAGCTAGAAGGTATCATTCTTGCCAGTATCATCCTCATTCAGCTGAATCTCCTGTGCTCTGTGCTGGTGGTGGAATTGAACAAATGCATGGAATGGCTGGGGTGCATTGAGGAGAGGTTTGGAAATAGCTAAGCTAACACAGTTTGGCAGACATAAAATCATGATTATGTGTCACTAAGGCTATTCTCAACAAGGCTATTCTCACTCGCCCGCCTAGCCTGATTTTCAAGTTGTGTTATTCAAGCTGCAAAGTTGATCATCGACAATGCAAATCCAAAGAGATGTAAAGAGTACTTAATGGTAGGGATGGGGGGAAATCGATTCTTAGATGCATCGCGATTCTCTCTTGAAAGATTATGGCTCGATGCAGAAAACTCAATAATCGATTATTTAAAACTCAATTGACTTGTCGCTAGACTCCTCCCCAAACCAGAAATTGTCCAATCATACTTTAGCAACCGTTACTATGCGTTCTGACCTCGGTCAAGTTTTCCGTAGAGGTGCACTGAAACCAATAGAAAGATTGCAGTAGCTCACTGAAAATTGTTTAAAAAAACAAAACATAAATTGAGTCAGACATTACTTTACATTATAGGCATTTAGCAGACGCTCTTATCCAGAGCGACTTACACAGCATTTTTTTTTTTTAACATAGTATCCCATTACACAGCTGGATATATATGAAGCAATCAGGTGAAGTACCTTGCCAGGGGGGGGGTACGCACGCAGTGTCCTACGGTGTCGAACCCTGACCTTTTCGCGACCTTTCGGTTACTTAACCACACTGTACTACACACTGCGCTGACAGGATGGTGAAAAGATTTGCTTGGGAACCTGTACCGGGTACCCTGAAAGATTGGAGGGAGGAGAAATTTTCAGAAACCCAAAACCAGCGACAAATGCATTTGTGCTAAGTTAACGTTAGCTTAATTATGTAAATGTCCCAGTGCTGCTCACAAAGTAACATTAAAATTTGCGCTTCAGTTGTTGAGACCGCACTGCTGCAACATTAATGCCTGGAGCTAGTAAAGCCAGCTATCATTACCACCATATCTGATTTGATCTGAACCGCAGCCAACTTGAGGTAGCAGTAAGTTATTTTACGTTATATAGCTGGTGTTAACGTTAGCTACGTTAGCTCGGCTGAGCAGACGTCCTCTTTTTCCTGACAGTTATCAAGATGCATTGATAATCGTTTTATAATCGCATCGTAGCCCTCTGAATCGGAAATAAATCGAATCGTGAGGTGCCTAGAGATTCCCACCCCTACTTAATGGTCACTTCCTAAAGCAGTGGTCTCCAAACCTTTTCCTGGAGATCTATCTAACTTTAGGTTGTTACATAAACCCTAATTTGACACACCTGATTCTATTAATTAGCAGGTCAACGAGATAGCTAGCTGTTGAATGGGGTGTGCTTTCTTATGGTTGGAGTTAAAACCTACAGGACGGTAGATCTCCAGGAACAGGGTTGGGGATCATCTCATAAAATATCAATAATCTTTTTGGAAAACATGAGAATTGTTTGTGACACATTGGCCAGTGTGGATTTACTGTCGGCATACCCTCACCCACAGTTCCCACAGAAAACCCACAGCGATCCTCTGTTGCCATGTTTGTGGGGGTTTCACAAGCAACCCCCTCCTGCTCTCTCTGCTGACCATACTGTATATATAATATATATAATGTATATGCATAGTGTATATATAAAAAAATATTTGCAGATACACTTTCATTTATTGTTTACTTTTTATTTTATTTTTAAATTGTAATTAAAAATACCAGCATTGATGGTGTGGACATAAGTACACTGGTGTAGGCCTGCACACCATATACGACTGGTTAAACTGATCACTGCGACAAGCCTACCTGTTCATATTGTGGCGATCCGGGGCGATTACGAGTGATGTAAGTTATTGTGTATATCGAATTGTGTATGTGTACTTGTGCTGTGCAGACCAAGTGCACGAGTGATGGTTGATGTAATCACATGATCAGAGCGTGTTCAAAAGCTCTGACGTGTACAGTAACAATGGCGGTTGACATTTGAAGAGAACCTCCCGCCAGAACGGCGACTGTTGTGATAAACAACAGTCGTATACAGTTCAGCTAAATGTGATAGCATGCGCTCAACCAGGTCCGCTCTCGAGAATGTTCGAGCGAAGCCAACGGTTGTTTTTGAGTATGACTGAGGGGATTACGTGTGATTGGTTAAGGTGAGCTGCAGGGCACCTATTAGAGGTCGCCCTTGTTAGCATGCTCATTTGCATATCAGGGGCTATAAAGCTGGCTACAGTCCAGCGCGCGTTGTCTGTTCTGCCTGTACGCTGAGAAGGAAGTAATAAGAGATTGTGCTCTTCAATAAATTATTATACCCTCAAGCAAACCTGACTCCGACTCCATGGCTCGCCACAATGGTGTCAGAAGCGGGACGATCTGGGAACAGATCCGCGAATTGGAACGTCAGGTGACCAAGCAGATGGACGTTATCGCAGGAGCGTCTGCGAAGCGGCCCAAGAGTAGACCCGGGGGACTCCCCGAAGGAGCCAGCGCCGCAAGACCGGAGCGAGAGAGGCCGATTGCAGACCAGGCGGAGGTGCCCGCGCTGGTGGCTGACCCCGCGGCCGGAAGCGGAGCGCAAGTAGGGCGGCTGGAAGCCAACGAGGACGCCCCTGCTTCCAGGCCGAGCCAGACGGCGGCGCCGGTGCAGCGACCGACCACACCGTCAAAGGCGGCGATCAAGCTACCCCGTTACACGGGAAAGGGTGAGCTAGAGTCGTACCAAAGCCAGGTACGATTCGCAGCTAGCTACAATGGCTGGGACGAGAGCCAGACAGCCACCCACTTAGCGTTAGCCCTGGAGGGCGAGGCCTGCCAGGTGCTTCTAGACCTGGACAGCGCCGAACCACTGACGCTACCGGCACTGATGACAGCGCTGGAACGCCGGTTCGGACAGCGGCAATTCCTAGAGGTGAGCCGGGAGAAGCTCGCCACGCGACGGCGGACCGGAGCAGAGAGCCTCAGCGTCCTCGCCGCCGACATCAGGCTGTTAGCTCGCCGCGGCTACCCTCAACTCGACAACGCAGGCCAGCAGGAGCTAGCCTGCCAGACCTTCACGCAGGCCCTCACTCCGGAGCGCCTACAACAACAGGTTCGCATCGCCAAACCGGAGTCCCTGGACGCAGCGCTTCGCGAGGCCGAGCGACTGGAGCTCATCCTGGGCACCACACCCAACGGGACCCCGGCTAACAAGCCCCGGGTCCGAGCTGCCGACTGCGAGGACGGCGAGGAGGTGAGATGGGTCCAGCGGAACCAAACTCGACCGCGGCAGCGACCGGAACGGGAGCGACGCTGCTTCCGGTGCGACGAACCGGGGCATTTCGCCCGCGACTGTACCGCCCCTGCGCCAAAAGCGAGAGCTCCACAGCCGACGGGAAACGACGACGGGACGGCCCAATGAGGAGACCACCGTCCCATGCCACACTCCTCCTCAACCAGGCCCGGCCCCAAACCAGCACTCACGCGCCCAGCCTGCCTATCCTAGCAAAAATTCCAAGAGCAAAAGTTCCGTTTGATGCTCTTTTAAGAGCAGAGGAACAGGCCCACGAGGCCGAGCCTCGTATTGGCAGGCTGGGGACGAAGACCGGGCTGTACTTGCCTTGCAGTTTGGACGGACAAGCCTGCTGGGCGCTGGTCGACACCGGAGCCACTATTTCCCTGGTAAGGCCGGGGGTACTTCGGGGTACTAGCGGGCTGCTTTCGGGTGCATGGACCCCTACTTCTACCCAGCTAACCTCCGTCACTGGGCAGAAGATGGGCATGCGTGGTAGTAAACAATTACAAGTGTGTGCAGGAGCCCAGCGAGTGAAACACGAGTTTTGGTTAGCAGATATAAAAGATGCATGTATTATCGGTTTGGATTTGTTAGCGTTGTGGGGAACTAGCATAAATGTGATAGCCGAAACTATAACTATTGGTACCGAAACGCTGGGCCTCCGATCAAAATGTGAATTACAAGCAGCCCGCCGAACTAAATGCCCTGGGGTGCCCCCCAAACACTGTCGCCCCAGTTCTGTGCTCGCCATGACCACCGCTGATTCGCCGCTTGTTACCGTGGTACCACCTCAGGTTACAGTACCACCGCAGACGGGCGGGCTAGCCTCAGCTACCCAGCCCTCTGCGGGGGTGCTGCAAGCCGTCCTAGCATTATGGACGCGCAGCAGCAAAGGGCTCACACCGCAGCAGAGCCAGCAGCTTAAAGCCCTGCTTGTCCGTTACACTCACCTATTCGCTGTGCGGGACGAAGAATGCACACAGACCGAACTGGTTCAACACCAGATTGATACTGGTTCGGCTGTGCCCATTCGGTTACGTCCGCACAGGCTGTCTCTAGCCAAGCGAGAGGTGGCGGAGGACAAGATAAGGGAGATGGCAGCTGCGGGCATTATCGAGCCTTCTGAAAGCCCATGGGCGGCCCCTGCTGTCCTGGTTAAGAAAAAGGACGGGGAGTGGCGTTTTTGTGTAGATTATAGGCGTCTTAATCAGATCACAAAGAAAGACGCCTATCCACTTCCCCGTATTGACGAGGCCTTAGACCATATCGCGGGGTCCAGTTGGTTTAGCTCGCTGGACCTCCGCAGTGGCTATTGGCAGGTAAGGCTGTCCCCGGAAGCGAGGGCAAAATCAGCTTTTACCATAGGGCAAGGGTTGTGGCAGTTCCGGGTCATGCCGTTCGGGCTCTGTAACGCCCCTGCCACTTTTGAGCGACTGATGGAGCGGGTGCTGTCGTCCGTCCCGCGGAGTTCCTGTGTCGTGTACTTGGACGACCTCTTAGTACACGCCAGCGACTTCGAGCAAGCCCTCGCTCATCTAAACGACGTGCTTACTGAGATTGGCCGGGCTGGGTTACGGCTCAATCCCAAAAAGTGTCAGCTGCTCCGGAGGGAGACAGCTTTCCTGGGGCACGTCGTTAGTGAGCAGGGTGTAGCCACTGACCCAGCTAAGGTGGCTTCTGTGCGGGAATGGCCGACGCCTAGCAATGTGGGTGAGCTGCGGAGCTTCTTGGGGCTAGTGTCGTACTATAGACGCTTTGTCTTGAGCTTCGCCACCCTGGCTAGTCCGCTTCATCGCTTGACCAATAAAGGTCAACAGTTCGAGTGGACAGGGGACTGCCAGAATGCTTTTGACCAGTTGAGAGACGCCCTAACGGCGGCTCCCATTCTAGCCTATCCGGATGTCGCGCGACCATTCATCGTCGACACGGATGCTAGCAATGTCGGAGTCGGGGCCGTACTCTCCCAGGTGGGACCAGACGGGGAACGAGCGGTAGCCTACTACAGTAGCGCGCTGAGCAAGGCAGAGCGAAACTACTGCGTTACTCGGCGCGAGCTGTTAGCGGTGGTCAAAGCGGTTCGCCATTTTCGCCCTTACCTGCAAGGCAGCCATTTCCTCATTAGGACAGATCACGCGTCACTAACCTGGCTTTTAAATTTTAAAGATCCGGAAGGCCAGGTAGCCCGCTGGCTCGAGCTGTTGCAGGAGTACGATTTCCAGATTCAGCACAGGCCCGGAAAGCTGCATGGTAATGCAGATGCGCTTTCCCGGAGGCCCTGTGCAGAGCTGGACTGTAGGCCTTGCACTAAAGCCGAGCAGCGAGAGCAGGTGACGGCGATAGCATGCCAGGTTCAGGCTGTAGAGGGTGAGGTTGAATGGTTGCCTCTTAGCCAGCAGGACCTGCGCCTAGCGCAAGAGGGCGACGGCGAGCTGCAGCAGGTGCAGAGCTGGGTCACGGCGGGGGCACGGCCTGCATGGGGGGAAGTGTCGGCCAGTAGCCCAGCTGTGAAGGCTTACGTGAGTCAGTGGGGGAGCCTGACGTCGCAGGGTGGGCTGCTCTATAGACGGTGGCAGGCCCCCGGCTCCGACCAGGACCTCCTCCAGCTGCTGGTGCCCCGTGCGCTCCGCCCCCAGGTACTGGGACTGGTACATGGCTCTGTGGGGGCGGGGCACTTTGGCATCAGCAAGACTTTGCACCGACTGCGGAGGAGGTTCTACTGGCCTGCCTGCCGTCGGGACGTGGAGCTGCACGTCCATTGCTGCGACGCCTGCACGGCCAAGAAGGGGCCGACGCAGCGGTCGCAAGCTCCCCTCCAGCGGTACGTCGTGGGAGCTCCGATGGAACGGGTCGGGGTAGACATCTTAGGGCCTTTCCCCGTCACCGAGTCCGGCAACCGCTACGTGCTTGTGGCCATGGACTACTTTACTAAGTGGCCCGAGGCGTACGCGGTGCCGGACCAATCGGCGGACACGACGGCGGAAAGGCTCGTAACTGAGATGTTCGCCCGGTTCGGAGCCCCCGAGGAGCTACACAGCGACCAGGGGCGAAATTTTGAGTCGCGGGTGCTGGCGGCTGTGTGTAAGCGGCTGGGAGTGGCCAAAACCCGCACTACGGCGTTGCACCCCCAGAGCGACGGGCTTGTTGAACGCTTTAATAAAACACTGGCCACCCAGTTAGCAATTCTAGCCAGCCAGCACCAGCGGGACTGGGACCGCCATTTGCCCCTGGTCCTGTGGGCATACCGCTCCGCCGTGCAGGAAAGCAGTCAGTGCTCCCCCGCTGCGCTCATGTTCGGGCGCGAGCTGAGGACGCCCGTCGACTTGGTGTTCGGAGCCCCGCCCGGACCAACGGAGCACCACCAGTCAGAGGCCGGGTACGCACGGGCCTTGATCGAGCGCCTGGAGACCGCCCACAGCTTTACCCGCCAGGCCCAATCCGCCGCAAGTGTTAAGCAGAAGCGAGCGTATGATGTGCGCTGTCGGGGGCAGCCCTTCACCAGCGGAGACAAGGTATGGATCTACTGTCCGATCCGTAAGAAGGGTCTGTCCCCGAAATTGCAGTCGCATTGGCGGGGCCCTGGTGAAGTGGTGGGCCGGCTTAGCGAGGTGGTCTATCGAGTGCGCATGCCCGGCCGAAGGAAACTGGTGGTGCTTCACCGGGACCGTCTAGCTCCTTACCGGCCGCTGTTGGATGGTGTTGAGGAGGGGATGGGCGTCGGCGAGGATCAGCCCGCTTTACGTGCGCCCACCCCTCCTCCACCAGAAAACCCAGCGGCAGCTGAGGGCCCGAATCGCCCTTCTCGCCAACGGAGAACTCCTGCCCGTTTCCGGGACGGTGTTGAGGAGGGGATGGGCGTCGGCGAGGATCAGCCCGCTTTACGTGCGCCCACCCCTCCTCCACCAGAAAACCCAGCGGCGGCTGAGGGCCCGAGTCGCCCTTCTCGCCGGCGGAGAACTCCTGCCCGTTTCCGGGACTTTGTGCGTGAGTGCGGACAGTTTAAGGGGTCGCAGGGGACTGCTGACCCCTTAGGTGGGGGCAGTGTGGCGATCCGGGGCGATTACGAGTGATGTAAGTTATTGTGTATATCGAATTGTGTATGTGTACTTGTGCTGTGCAGACCAAGTGCACGAGTGATGGTTGATGTAATCACATGATCAGAGCGTGTTCAAAAGCTCTGACGTGTACAGTAACAATGGCGGTTGACATTTGAAGAGAACCTCCCGCCAGAACGGCGACTGTTGTGATAAACAACAGTCGTATACAGTTCAGCTAAATGTGATAGCATGCGCTCAACCAGGTCCGCTCTCGAGAATGTTCGAGCGAAGCCAACGGTTGTTTTTGAGTATGACTGAGGGGATTACGTGTGATTGGTTAAGGTGAGCTGCAGGGCACGTATTAGAGGTCGCCCTTGTTAGCATGCTCATTTGCATATCAGGGGCTATAAAGCTGGCTACAGTCCAGCGCGCGTTGTCTGTTCTGCCTGTACGCTGAGAAGGAAGTAATAAGAGATTGTGCTCTTCAATAAATTATTATACCCTCAAGCAAACCTGACTCCGACTCCATGGCTCGCCACAATATAGTCCTGGGCAATACTTGAAGTGGAGAAAAATAAGTGTCTGTACTCATATCTGCAAAACGTAAAGTCCAGGTACGGCGTTACCGGTCCGTTCTGGACCACTACAGGCACTGGCCATGGGAACGCAGAATAGTGATAAGATATATGTGAGTGAATATGTGCAAAAAGTATAAGTGTAAGGGCGTTGTAGTGGTACAACGATGAGCCACACGCGATGAAAGAAAAGAATGAAAAAACCTCCCAGCCGTAGCCAAAACCAAAAACACCCTTGTAAAACCGGGATAGCCACGTAAACACGGGCGACACTAATACCGATAGCCAGAAGAACAGCAAAAACAAAGGCACCCTCGGAACGTGACTATAACGCCCGATAACTGGTGAAACAAATGAAAATAAAATAACGCTCACGCCCTCTAACAACAAAGAGAGCGGGAGAGGAAACGGAGAAGTGAGAAGAGGGGAAAACCTAAACTATATTCCCTAAGCTTCTAGTAGTTATCTTGATATAGCTCTACTACGCGAATAAAGAATTTACAATCTAAGTTATGCGATATGAAAAAGGTATGGAATGTTATCTGCTTTTTTTTTTGCTCTGTGAAATGTACTGGATGACTTGTTCAGTTTGTGTCATGGTAAGGTTATGGAATGTTCTCCGCCTTTCTTTGGTTCTGTGTACTGCTTTAAATGACGTGCTTTGTTTTTAAACGAGAGATTTATTTCACCTACTTTGATTGAGACTATGTTAGTCGACACACCACGTGAGAATCTCAGTGACCTTACAGGCTCATTACAGGCTCATTGCAAACTGCTTGCAAGGTGAGGGGACAGGGCACATAGGCACAGGGGTCTGAGTGGACAGGGAACAGCGGTTGTATTCGGTCACCCACTCAAAAACGTTTTGACGAAATTGACTCAAATATGCGTCCCCAAAGGGGTGAAGGGATCGTATTTGGTCACGGCCAACGTTGGTGTGCCCGTGTAAGCAGGTGTGCATACTGTCATGGAGAAACGCAGACCAAATTAGAATTAAAAAAATCTTATATCGTCTTCTGTTGGGCTCAGAAAAAAATTGGTCCCTGGATTGTAATTAGTTTGGTATTTCAATGGAGAAATTTGCCTTTTTGCACCAGAGGCTTACTAAACTAATAAACCAATATAAGCTCCTCCTTCTGTTGAAGTTGGGATCCATTAGATGTCCTGCTAGAAGGATCAGTGATACATTAAGATAATTAGCTGCTCTGTCAGGACTGAAGAGCCCCAGCAACTGTTTTTCTAAGGACACATGATACAATCTAAGGATACTGGAGTTTCAGTTAATGAATACCATGTTAAAGACAAATACACAAATGGCACATTAAAATAGGGCATTAAATAGATTAATTGTATGGTGCAGTCGGTAGGGTGGCTGGCTCCTGAGCTGTATTCCTCTCTTGATCATTTAAATGGGCAAAACAGTGGAATGATAGTAATCTCTGTCTGAGTTTCTCAGGAGCCACTGCTTCCAGGCCTATTCTCCACAGTGAACACAAGCACATTTCTAGTTCTGTGTACAATTTAATTATGAACAATGAAAGACTTAGAGCGCCTTGTAGTGGTTCAAAGATGTAATCACATCACGCACATACACAGCAAAGACAGCTAATCATAAATGTAATGTATAGTCATAGAGACGGTGTTATTCATCAAACCTAAAAAATAAAATCATCAGGTTTGGTTTCCTGCTTGACTGAGAGGGAAGACTACCCCCCCTGCTGCCACAAACACCAGTTCCAGCAGCAACATGATGTTCCCAGGCCTCCCATCCAAGTGCAGTAATAGCCAAGCCCAACCTTTCTTAGTTGCAGCCATCAGGGTGGAGAAAGGCACAGGACAGTGTGGCCGCTAGATTAATGACTCATAACATCTTCAAATTACACAGACAGACACTTTGTTGTTTTCATCGCATTTCATTAGATTTATTAATTTTTTATAAATGTATTTGTTTTCATTAAACACTGTGCCATTCAGAGAGTCATAGAAAATGGTCACTGTGAATATTGCTTTGATCCTGTCTGACTGCACAGACTCAATATTTGGTGAATTTCAGGATGATGCGTTCTTGGGGTTTGGGGATGTAGCAACCAACACCTGTGAAAGGGAGAAAGCATCAGGTTATTTCCTCTGTAATTAGGAGTGTTGGACTTCAGTGGTAAATATCCCTCATCTTACCTGTGGATTATGTAGTTGTACTGCTGTTTAAATGTATTTATTTATCATTTTTGAATGCCCTACTGGCCTAATTGATGATGATCAAAACATAATTTCATTGGTGGGACTGTTTACGTCACAAAGGGCCTCATTCATGAAATGGGAGCAGAACAAATTTGTACGTAAATCGTTCTTATTAGCAATTTTGTCCGTATTTTGGTCTTCATCAACATTTTCGTATCTGAGATTTGTTTGTAGGTGATAGAAGCATAGGCAGGCATGACTCACCCACATTAGGCCTGATTATGGTACCATGAGACTCAGCCAAGAGCTCCCAGTAGGTACGGTCTTTCTCAGTTCCTGGCAACCCATTCACACTCACAAGGAACGGGCCGTAGTCTGGGTTTTCTGTGGTCTTAAACCTGTGGAGATTTAGGGGAATTCAGAGACTGGCTATTGACATGGGCACTCAGTCACACCTGTTACCTCCTCTCAGACTGGGCTTTAATTACCTCTGTCCAGCAGAGATCAGTGACCGTCTCTGTCCAGAAGAGATCAGTAACTGCCTCTGTCCAGCAGAGAGCAGTAACTGCCTCTGTCCAGCAGAGAGCAGTGACCGTCTCTGTCCAGAAGAGATCAGTAACTGCCTCTGTCCAGCAGAGATCAGTAACTGCCTCTGTCAAGGTTCTATAATTTCTAAATGGTTCATCCGATTTGGATGAAAATACACTCAAATTAAAGCTGACAGTCTGCACTTCGACCTCATTGTCATTGTTTTCTTTCAAACTCAAAGTGCTAGAGTACAGAACTAAAATAACAAAAAATGTGTCACTGTCCAATCAGTTATGGTGCTCACTGTACATGTTGTTTATGGAACAGAGCGAAGTCAGTCGACCTCGGTTTGAGTGTGTGAATATCCATCTTGAAAGTGAACAAACTATTTAGGTTAGGTAGTTACCTTGTGATTCATGTGATTAAAATGACAACAAATGGCTACCGCTCAGACTGTCATAGATTTATTGAAAGTGACTGTCCCTGCCATCAAGGCTGGCATGCATTGACCTACGTCCTGTGGTGATGTCATAATCTCACAGCCACCCACGCCCAGCCCCCAGACTATGATTGAACAGATGATAACATTTTATTTGGGCATAGAAACGTCGCGGCGCTTCGATAAATGCAATGACAGACCACTCTGCAGTTCAATAAATACAATGATTAGGATTGCTTTGAATTGTCATGTTTTATTGTTAAGCGTGTAATAATAGAAACTGCTGTACTGATAAATAAGTGTCAATAAATCAAAATAACAGGCCTACTCGAAATAAGTTGGAGCATCCTGCAGTCTCCTCATGGCTCCCAACAGGATCCCCCTGGGTTTAATGGTGGTGGAGTAAGTCTCGTTGGTGTTTAAGATGCTGTTAAACACGGTGATCTTGATGGGTGAGTCCTGAGAGAGAGCTAAATGAAATAGAGAGCGAGACCTCTATAAACCACAGAAGCCTGGCTAGACCTGACGCTAAATAGTGAGACCTGTATAAAACAGTGAGGCCTGTATATATTACCAAAAGATCGAACAACCTGATTGTCACCCCTCAGTTAAAACCATTGGCTCACAGGCAATACTCACTTAGAAGGTAATGTATTGTTGTGATTTTGTAGTTTATCTTGTCTTACTGACCTAGCTTATTGTGTATACGATACTCAATGTTCATGTCTATGGATAGCTGCTACATTATGATAGAAATGTGCTTTGTCTGACTGATTTTGTAGTCGCTTCAATGACATTGGGTATGCACTTATTGCACGACGCTTTGGATAAAAGCGTCTGTCAAATGAATGTAATGTAATGTAATGCAATGTTTTATCCATTAACTATGTACCTTAATGAAAAAGGAATATGAATATTTGGTAATATTATATGCAAATTGATAACCAATATGCCAATATACATTTTCCATCTCATTGACATGTTTATTTCATAGCTATACAGTATTAAATATATTACATGTGCTGTATTCTACCATCTATCAGCTATTACTGTCTGTTATGGGTTTGCTCACCTCCATGGGAGAGGGTCACTGAGACCAGCAGCAGCTGAGCTGTGGTGAGAAGAGCAGTCATAGTCATCCTGTCTCCAGCTTCAGATTGAAACTTCACCCTCTCTAATCACTCATACTTATAGCAGCTATGTGGGGTTGAACCTTGTGCAATCAAGATTTGCAGGAAATTAATGCAACAGTTTCTGTTATTTGTTCATCATATGAGCATGATTCTTGTTTAAAATCCGTTGCTTAAGCGCAAAACATTTCACAAAGCTAGAACACGTGCACAGGACATAAAGAACTGAAAGACTGTGAACATTGTAGTTAATTACCTTGCAAGAGCCTGTTTTGTCAACTTCAGAAAAGTCAACACACAAAAATACAAATATAAAAAATTTACAGCATTATCCAGGGTCACAACTTTTTGTGTTCAGCTAAACTTATTTTACCTTCACTCTATTATTACGGCTCTCTTGCTCCGCTGGCCGCTACGTCCCGGTGTTGCCCCACCGTGCGGCCTTCTGATTGTTTAGTGTGCTAACTTGTTTCTTTCGACTCATCCCGAGGCTTGATTAGAAAGTGCGACTTCTATGCAACTTCTAACATCCAATATTGCTATGTAATCAGACCTCTCAAAACGCATTCACCGGAAAAAGTACCAGAAAATAAGATATCAAGAGTTTTTTGATAGTGTTGGGTCACAGATAAGTCATGGCATGCAAAGGATATGCGACCAAATATAAAAAATAACTTTATTCTACATTATGTTAAACTGCCCAATTTTTTTTGATGCCCGGAAATGGGGGGGGGGGGGAGGACTATGTACAAAAGGTTCTATCATTTCTAAAGGGTTCATCCGATATGGATTGTATCCTTTCAAAGTCAAAGTGCTAGAGTACAGAACCAAAATAACAAAAAATGTGTCACTGTCCAATTAATTATGGTGGTCACTGTATATTGGGATGGCAAGTTACGGCTTGGCGGAGCATGCCCCATACCTATACAGCATGAGAGTTTGGCACTTTTCAGGGTTTTCTACAGAAGTAACCACAATGACCACAGACTCTCAGCCCTTAAAAACATTAACTTTATGTTCTGACCTCATGTAACCACACAGCATTCAGATACAACCTCACACATCCACACAATAAAGCCCCAAACTTGGGTTATTTTGTGGTTTTCTCCTTTCTCTTCTGCTTCTTCTTTTTCTCATTCTTTTTCTTCTTTCCATTTTTCCAGTCTACCCAGAAACCCTCACTACCTGCCTGTCTCTGTACCCCATTGGATAACAACATCGCATACCTGGTCTCCCAAGCTTATCGCCTCTCGCACTGAGGATTAGGGGTTTGAGCCCAACAGGGCACAAGTTTCTTTTTGACAAAAACAATGTGCAACTGTTAAATACTTCTAATTTATTACACTGTTATTTTCACATTAACAAATGCATTTTTATTACAAAGGTAAAAGATGTTTCCAATATTAACTGTTCAATGTTTCACTTGTATTTCACTTGTACTACATCGAAATTATTAAATTCAGACGACACCACTTTAAGTAACGTTACGCAGTATGGAAACAAATTTTTGTTGTTGACACTGACAAATGGCCTATAGAGTACTCAAGTGAGTACGTCAGTCATGGACAGAGTCTAGTTTCGGAAGTAAATTTCCTATGGAACATAGAATGGGCTTCGGAGACTATCGACTATTTCTTGAAATCTGATTAATAGAATGAGCCAAAACCTTCCTGGTTTAGCCTGTGCGGTACAAGAATATAGACCATATATCGCATGTTCCAATTCTTATTTTTTAAAGTAATGCATTAATGATTGTAGTTCGACTTGTAATCGACGTTCACGGACTACATATTCAGTACTGCAACGCACGGGTGGTTCTCGACCAATAAGATATCATCATCTCGTCTGTCTGGACATTCTTGGGCAGATGGGAGTACTGCAGCTGAAGATGAGCTAACGTTAGCTTGCTAAGTAGAGAAGCCCGCCCGACAAGGTCAGAAACTGCGCTACGGTTAACCACATAAAGCAATTCTAGCTTTTAGTCCTTCAAGCTAGCTAGCTAACGTTAGAAAAAAGTGTTTAAAAACGGAGCTGTGTGCTACTGCTGGCTAACGTTATATGACAATGTGTGGAGACAAGGCTGCACGTTCGGAGGGAATTATGAGACGTAGAGTTTTTAAACAGTGCCAGCGCTGGTATGTTCACAAAATAAATACTAAAACATAAAATATACTCAAAGCTGGTCCAGAAAAACGACATAGTTTGCAAACGGGCGTTATATTGAACAATCCTGGAAATTGACAGTAAGACATAATCAGTTAAAAGTAAGTTTTAGTTAATGTCTACGCTCTAAATTAATGGGGAATTTACTTCCGAAACCAGCGTGACATAGTCACTTGAGTACTCTATTGTCAAGGTACAGACAGAGACTAAAAGCCCTCCCCATGGAGACTGGGGATGCTGTGGAAGTGCTCTGTGGCTGCAGGGAGGCAACTGACTGGGATGTTTTCTTCAATGGATGTAATGATGACCATAACCTTCTGGCAGACTCAATAGCCTAGAGATGGGAGGTTCGACTCTTTTTACTAACTCGAGTTTGTATGAGTCACTCACCAAAGAGAGTCGGGTTTTGGAGTCACTCGAGTCATCAAGTCAGTCTAATTTCCGGTTTAGCACTCCTGAATGGGATAAAAACATTTAATAGTGCGGCGACTTTGAGACTCCAAATGTTATCGGAACGAATGGGTCAAATTCTGATAGTGAAACAAATTATTTTGCGGGTGTTGTGACGCTCAAAAAAAATTATCCACCCTTTTACAGCCACTTCTTTTCCCATGATTGTGTGCGAGAAAACTGTTTTTCGGCCATGGAAATTGTAATTACGCGGTTTGACCACTAAATAAAATTGACTTCAAAGCCCGGCGCTGTTCTCGGGGCTTGCTCAGTACTCTCACTCACGAGTTAGCGAGCTCAGGCAGGTGGCGGGTTCCGGGGCTGGGAGAGCGAGTACTGGGTGACGGAGTCAGTGAGTGTTTCATGCAACCCGAGTCAGACAGCTCCGGATGGGCTGGGAGAGCAAGTGAGTGAGTGATTTGTGCAGCCAGACCTTCAGCTCAGGGCAGGGAGAGCGAGTACGGAGTTGAAACAAGCGCCAAAGTGGTTGCTTTCTCACAGGGCTAGGTTAATACAGTGATTTACTTGATGCATTCCACAAATACAGTTAATATAAGAGTTGCACAGTAGTGTGAGTAACACGTTGTCTCGCCTTGTCTTCGCAGTTCGCATTAGCAGGTAGGAGGGGCGAGTCAGTGAACGAGTTAGTGGAGGAGAAGACTTGTCACTCCTGAGTCAGTAAAAAGAGTCGCTCGTTTTGAACGATTCGTTCAAACTCACACATCACTACAATAGCCTCCTATTTACAATTTTGTACAGTTTGTCATCCCCACAAAATTTGTGAAGGTGTTTCCTAATAACAACTCCTGGATCACCAAAGATCTTAAAAACCCCCCCCAAAAATAATGCCTTCATACAGGGTGTGTCCAGTGTCCTGGCTAAACTCCCAACCCAGGCTCTTTCAATCTGCCTCCTAATCATCCACCAGTTTAATTGGCTAAATAATTCTTCTCTCTCTCTCCACCTCAGCTGATGTGTGGTGAGCATTCTGGTGCAAAATGGCTGCCGCTGCATCACCCAGGTGGGTGCTACACATTGGTGGTGGTTGAGGCGAGTTTCCCCCTCATCATTGTAAAGTGCTTTGAGTGTCGAGAAAGGCGCTATATAAATGCCAGGCATTATTATTATTAGGGTGACAGAGAGAGACTAAAAATTCTAAACAAGGAATTACATAACAAATTGAAGAATGCCAAACTGGAATATAAAAGAAAGGTTGAAGAGAAGTTCACCTCAGGCAATGCTAGAGAGGCATGGAGGGGCCTCAACACAATGATGAGAAGGCCTCAACAGAACCGAGCTATTCGATGCACAGACTCTGCTAAGTTTGCAAATGAACTGAACACTTTGTATGCCAGATTTGACCATGGCAATGACACTAGCACAGGGTGAATGGTTTTATATCTCATTAATTGGTCCCTGAGTGCTGCGCCCTATCCCGTCTTATTCAAAATCATGTGCAATAATGACAATCTCACCATAATTAAACATGCTGGTGGCATGTTTATCTGACACACAATCCCTCAGCAAATATGTTTACTATGTCAGCCATCTTACACAATGGTTTGATCAAACCCAGCTCAGGCTCAATGTGGCTAAAACCAAAAAGATGGAGAAAAAAAAGACAGGCCCCATCCACTACCCAAGCCACTACACTTAAATAGGCAGGAGGTGGAACAGGTGACCTTTTTAAAGTACCTGGGCACAAAAATAGACCAGACCCTCTCTTTCTCAGGTCATGTGGACTCAGCAGAGGCTCTTCCTGCTGAGGAAGCTGAGGGGGTTTGAGGTCAGTAGGGCCATAGGGTTATGGTCTAGCAGTCTCTTATTGAGAGCGTACTGACCTTTAATATTGTCTCCCGACATGGCCATCTTTCCACCAAAAACCAGAACAAGCTCTTCCGAGTGATTGGTCAGGGGAGGAAGATCACTGGATGGCAGGAGGCCCAGCTCGCTTGACCACCACTTGAGAGGATAGTGGAGGACGCATCCCACCCCCTCTCTACTCATCCTTAGAGCTGATGCCCTCAGGTTGCAGATTTAGGGTACCATTTGCAAAGTATGCCTGTTTTAAAAAGTCCTTTATGCCATTAGCTGTCACCCAACTCAACAAAAATGGTCTGGTACGATGAACTTTACCTTTTTTTTTTACTGTTTTTATTATGATTTTTTTTTTAGTCTGCGGCATTGGAGCCTAATACAAAGGCAAGAGCAAGGGGCTCTGGAGGATCTTCCTCCAGCACGTCTTCAATACCCCACACCTTGTTCTTCCATGGGCATTGTTAGCGCATGTCTGAGGGAGTGTTGGCCATGGAACTGAAACCGGACTTTGGATTCAACTCCTCAAAGCATGCCTTGATGATGCTGCACTCTGCAGCCTTTAATGAAGAGGATCCGTGAACCTTTTGTTGTTGTTACCCTATTAGATTTCTTATTTTTTATTACATTTTAATTATGATTTTAAGCAAGTGTTATCTACTTGGAAAATATAATTCATCATTATATCATTAAGAAATGGTTTTAAATTAATGAACTGTCTGTCTTACATTTTCTTTTTCATATCCAATAGGTGGTGATAGGTAGGGTTAAAGCACTGATATTCAGGATCTGGTAATCTTGAAAAGTCTAAATCTGGATCTGGGTGATCCTATCCTGAATTGCTTTGAAATACCAGGACAAAATTTGACTGAGTCGTCTGATCCTGGATCACAAAATATGGGATTTCTAAATGTGATCCGATCAGATAAAACATTTTTTTTTGAACTACTGGGCCCTGGTGCCTAGGCAAGTCACAACCCAGGGAAGCAGGATTCCCAGAGGAACCAGCCCAGGGAAGCAGGATTCCCAGAGGAACCAGCCCAGGGAAGCAGGATTCCCAGAGGAACCAGCCCAGGGAAGCAGGATTCCCAGAGGAACCAGCTCAGGGAAGCAGGATTCCCAGAGGAACCAGCCTAGGTCGCCCCTAATAAGAAGGGCTATGGGGAATGAGAAATATTTTCCAACCCAAATGAGGAAAATATGTTTCCTGAAAGAGAGGGGACACTGGAACTGGTTACCCATCAGAGACCCAGACACGGGCATCACCCGAGATGCCCCTCTCACCTGTAAGAGAGTATGTTTATGTGCGGCTGACAGCATGGAGTCAAAAAGGTTTTACGGCTAGACTGCAGGGAGTTGTCAAAAAGCCAGTTTGGTAAGATGATTTTGTGATGGGTACTCACAGTTGGAATATAATGTACAGTATGTGGTTATTGTATTGTCTCAATGGCTTCAGTGTACGCATTATAAAAATTTTAAGGAATGTTTTCTGCTTTTGTTTTGTTCCATGAAATGTATTAAATGACATGTTTTGTTTTTAAACGAGGGATTTATTTCACCTGCTTTGACTTGAGACTGGCTATGTTATTCGACAAACCATCAGAGAGTCTCAGTGGCTCATTACTGTATTTAACTTAACTTTCAGTTGCAGTGTGCTTATTATTTTGTTATTTTCAAATTTTATCGCAAATGTTTTTCTTAGGATACATGATACAATCTAAGGATACTGGAGTTTTGGTTAATGAATACCATGTTAAAGACAAATAGACAAATGGCACATTAAAATAGGGCATTAAATAGATTAGTTGTATGGCGCAGTCATGGCTGGCTCCTGAGCTGTATTCCTCTCTTGATCATTTAAATGAGCAAAACAGTGGAATGATAGTAATCTCTGTCTGACCTCAGTTTCTCAGGAGCCACTGCTTCCAGGCCTATTCTCCACAGTGAACACAAGCACATTTCTAGTTCTGTGTACAATTTAATTATGAACAATGGAAGACTTAGAGCGCCTTGTTGTGGTTCAAAGATGTAATCACATCACGCACATACACAGCAAAGACAGCTAATCATAAATGCAGTGTGTAGTCAGAGAGACAGTGTTATTCATCAATACCTAAAAAATAAAATCATCAGGTTTGGCTTTCTGCTTGACTGAGAAGGAAGACTGTTGCCACAAACATCAGTTCCAGCAGCAACATAATTTCCCCAGGCCTCCCATCCAAGTAATAGCAGAGCCCAACCTTTCTTAGTAGCAGCCATCAGGGTGGAGAAAGGCACAGGACAGTGTGTCCGCTAGATTCATGACTCATAACATAATCAGATTACACAGACAGACACTTTGGCATTTTTTATTCCATTTTATTAGATGTATTCACATTTCTAAAAAATCTAACTCTGGGCCATTTCGAATGTCATAAAAAAATTGCCACTGTGAATATTGTTTTGATCCTGTCTGACTGCACAGACTCAATATTTTCTGAATTTAAGGATGATGCGTTCTTGGGGTTTGGGGATGTAGCAACCAACACCTGCAAAAGGGAGAACGCATCAGGTTATTTCTTCTGTAATTCACAGTATTGGGTTTTAAATACCCCTCACCTTAACTGTGGATTATGTAGTTTCACTGCTGTTTTAATTTATTAAAACTGGCATGACTCACCCACATCAGACCAGATCATGGTACCATCCACAGACTGAACCAGGAGCTCCCAGTAGGTACGGTCTTTCTCACTTCCTGCCACCCCATTCACACTCACAAGGAAGGGGCCGTAGTTGGCGTCTTCTCTGGTTGTAAACCTGTGGAGATGAGGGGAATTCAGAGACTGGTAACTGAAATGGGCACGCAGTCACACCTGTCACCTCCATTCAGATTGTGGTGGGCTTCATTTAACTCTGTCCAGCAGAGAGCAGTGACGATCTCTGTCTAGAAAAGGGCAGTGACTGCCTCTGTCCAGCAGAGGGCAGTGACGATTTCTGTCTAGCAGAATGCAGTGACTACTTCTGTCCATCAGATGGCAGTGACGTTCTCTGTCAGGCAGGGTGCAGTAACTGCTTTGTGGTTGATATTCAGGGGGCTGGTTTCCCAGACACGGATTAAGCCTAGTCCTAGACTAAAAACTTTTTTCAATAGAGATTTTCATTGAATTTTTATTTTAGTCTAGGACTAGGCTTAATCCATGTCTGGAAAACTGGCCCAGGATGTTCAGCACAAAATCTGTGGAAATGCTGGAACCCGGAAGTACCTTGACAAATTGTCAAACTAATATCGGAATGTTTTTGTTGTTACAGAGCAAAACTACTGCCCCTGAAGCCACTGACTTCTATCAATGGCACACGTCTGTACATTTAATTCCTCTTGTTATGTACACAGTATAACATTTTTCTTTTGGAAAAGACAAATTAAGCATGTTATATATATATACAAAATAAAATAGGCAGAAATAATATTATCTGACTGCCATATATGCAGTTCACTAAGTGTTAGGACAGTGACATATTTTTGGTTGCTTCGGCTCTGTACTCCAGCACATTGGATTTGAAATGGAACAATGACTATGGAAAGTGCAGACTTTCAGCATTAATGGAACAATGACTATGGAAAGTGCAGACTTTCAGCTTTAATTTGAGGGTTTTTACATCCATATCGGGTGAACCGTGTAGCAATTGTAGCCATTTTTACACATAGCCCCCCCCCCCCCCCATTTTAGGGAGCCAAAAGTAATTGGACAAATTAACATAAATTTAAATAAAGTCATCATATTTAATATTTGGTTACATATTTTTTGCATGCCATGACTTCCTGATGTCTGTGACCCAACAACGTCAAAAGACTCTTGATATTTTATTTTCAGGTACTCTTACAAGCGATACTATAACCTCTCTGCATTTGAATGGATCTCTATGAAAATTGGGGGATGGGACTAGATAAAGCTGTAAATTACACAGAAATAGTATGGAACACATGGTTAGCTAAATGGCTGTAAGTCATCAAGTGTCTTTAAAATAAAATACACCATTCCAAAAGTGTCTGATGTATCAAACAAGCCTCAAACCATCACTCTGCTGCCAGATATGCAGTAGATATGGATCAGAAACCACCCTTAAAGAGATCCATCCATCGCGACTGCATATCTGGCAGCAGAGTGATGGTTTGAGGCTCGTTTGATACCTCAGACCCTTTTGGAATGATGTATTTTATTTTAAAGTGTTATAACATAAACTGTTGTATTGATAAATATATTTGAATGAATCAAAATAATAGGCTTACTTGAAAGAATTATCAGAGGCCTGCAGATTCCTCATGGCTCCCAACAGGATCCCCCTGTACGCAATGGGGGTGGAGTAGGTCAGGTTGGTGTTTTCGAAGCTGTTATACACGATCAGCGTGATGGTTGAGCCCTGAGAGAGAGCTAAATAGAATAGAGAGCGAGACCTCTATAAACCACAGAAACTTCACTAAATCAGACACTTGTGTTAAATAGTGAGACCTGCATAAAACAGTGAGGCCTGTATTTCCACAGATCAAACAACCTGATTGTCACCCCTCAGTTAAAACTATTGGCTCACAGGCAATACTCGCTTAAAAAGAAATCTAGGATTTTATCTTTTAAATATGTAACTTTATGAAACAGGAATTGTATTTGAATATTGCATAATCTATCTATATGTTATATCCAAAAGATAATCGATATGCCAATATATATTTCCCATATAATTAAATCTGTATGTTTATTTCATAGCTATACAGTATTAAATATATTACATGTGCTGTATTCTACCATCTATCCGCTGTTACAGTTTGTTATGGGTTTGCTCACCTCCATGGGAGAGGGTCACTGAGACCAGCAGCAGCTGAGCTGTGGTGAGAAGAGCAGTCACAGTCATAGTCACAGTCATCCTGTCTCCAGCTTCAGATTGAAGCTTCACCCTCTCTAATCACTCATACTTATAGCAGCTATGTGGCCCGACCCACCTTTGTGTATTTCTAACGTGGGAAAGACGGCCAATGCAATTTAATATCTTTGCTTTTCAAGCGCCAGGAGTTCTGTAAATAAACCTTTCTGTTCCTTATTCTTCCTATGCTGCCTTAATCATTGTTGTTTGATGCAATCCATTTGTGATATGTAAGCTGGAGCAAGTGCATAGCACACAGAAAAGCTGATAGACTGTGTACAGTCTAGTTAATATCCTTGCAAAGGCCTGGTCTGTCTACTTGAGAAAAGTCAACACACAAAAGGACTAATATTTAACAATGTACAGCAATGTCCCTTTGTAAGACCCAGGGCCACAGCCTTTTGTGTTCAGCAAAACTTAGTTTACCTTCAATCTATTATTTTATGTCGTATCTTTAACTTACTATCTGATTCTGACCTGACTCAACACACTAATGCCACTTTTTCTATATAACGGTACATAACGAGGAGTCATTCTCACACACAAAGCAAGTCTGACAGATATACTAATCTCTGCTGTACATTGTAAACATGCATCCGTTATGGGAATGAAGCATAAAGTGTTGATCCAATCACATTTGTGAATAAATAAATATAGATTTTGTGCTCTACCGAATTGATAGCAGAGGTTGCAGCAACGAGTGTTGATTTATATAAGATGGGGCAACCCAAACTGGGGAGAAAGAAAGAGGGGGAGGGGGGAATTTAAAAAAATTGACTGGATTTGTGCTGTCAGGGCTTTTTGCAAAGAATGCTTACACTTTTCATTAAAAAAACTTATTTTATTTAGTTTTCTATTTTGTTTGATAACATTTTATGCTGGAACTGCTAATACCACTGATACAAAGATAAGGATCATGTCCCCAATACTTTTTTAGTTTGTAGAAATTATATCAATACAGTGCCCTCCACAATTATTGGCACCCCTGGTAAAGATGAGTAAAAAGGGTTCTACCGTCTGGAGAATTAGCTTAATCTCACACTGAGAAAATGAAAAAAATCCAACCTTTAATTGAAGTAAATTTATTCTGAGAAAAAAAAATCCCATATCAAAAAATTATTATTAATTATTAAACAAAACCACGTGTGCCACAATTATTGGCACCCCTGCATTTAATACTTTGTACAACCTCCCTTTGTCAATAAAACAGCACTTAGTCTTCTCCTGTAACATCTAATAAGGTTGGAAAATACAGAGCAAGGAATCTGAGAGCATTCCTCTTTACAGAATCTCTCCAGATCATCCAGAGTCCTAGGTCCTCTCTTGTGCACTCTCCTCTTCAGCTCACCCCACAGGTTTTCAATGGGGTTTAGGTCAGGGGACTGAGATGGCCATTTTTGTGTTGATTTGGACATATGTTTTTGATCATTGTCCTGCTGGAAGATCCAACGATGACCCAGTTTTAGTTTCCTGGCAGAAGCAGCCAGATTCAGATTGAATATTTCCTGGTATTTCATGGAGTTCATGATGCCATGTACTCTAAAAAGGTTCCCAGGACCTGTGGAGAAAAAACAGCCCCACAACATCACTGAACCTCCACCATACTTAACAGTGGGCATCAGGTTATTTTCGGTATAGCCATCCTTCTTTTTACGCAAATTTTTGTTTCATCTGACCATAGAACACGGTTCCAGTCAAAGTTCAGGTAGCGTTTAACAAACTCCAGGTGCTTATGTTTGTGGTGAAATGACAGAAAAGGCTTTTTTCTGGCATGCCTTCCAAATAATTTGTTGATAATGGTAGTTTTGGAGACTTGATGATCCCAAGATGCTACTTTCCACTGTAATTTTCCAACAGTGATCCTTGGGGATTGTTTAGCCTCTCTTATCATCATCCTCACTGTGTGTGGGGGCAAAATAAACTTGGGTCCTCTTCTAGGCAAGTTTGTAACAGATCCAGTTGCTTTGAACTTTTTAAGTATTGCCCTAACGGTAGATATGGGCATTTTCAGGTGAGTAGCTATTTTCTTATAGCCATTCCCTGACTTATGAAGCTCAACACACTTTTCTCATTTGATTTGTGTGTTCTCTTATCTTTCCCATGTTGATGTATGAGTAAGGGAATATGAGCTCTGTGTCACCTCATATTTATACCCCAGTGAAACAGGAAGTCGTGGATTACTGCTCGAAAGTTCCAAAACACTCTGATCAACTTTAAAAAGTAAAATATAAATGGAAAAAATGCTTCAGTTACATTTTGTTCATAAGAATTTCAAGGGGTGCCAATAATTGTGACGCACGTGGTTTTGTTAAAAATAATTATTTCTTGACGAGGGATTTTTTTTTCTCTGAATAAATTTACTTCAATTAAAGGTTTGATTTTTCTCATTTTTTTCACTGTGAAATTAAGCTAATTCACCAAAAGGTGAATTTTTTTATAACCAGGGGTGCCAATAATTGTGGAGGGCACTGTATGTTGCACTGTATATGTTTTGGCCATGAAATATTCATTCATCAGGAAATAATTTTTTCTCTATGTCCCCTCAAGAGTTAAGATCTCATAACTTGTATTTTATCAGGTTTAATTTGGAGAGAAACAGAGCTAATGGTGACCTCCTACACTCAAATGAGAGCCGTCACTGTGCCAAAGCAAAACCAGACAACAAAAGTTATATGGCTGGCTCATTAATCCACATCCAGAGTTTCAATACCCAGCTCACGATCTCACACATGCATAGAGAAGCAACTATTGATTTTCCCAAATAAGCCAAGTTACAGCAGAAATATAAACCAAATCTAAACCATCTAAAATGTTTTTGTGAAACTGGCCAAGTCTGCCTCCTAGTACCTGGAATGCATTGGGTTTGAATGAGGTACTGGGTTTGAATGTGGTACTGGGTTTGAAGTGAAGGGAGCGAGAGGTGTGCTGGCCAGAGTTGCTGTGAGACTGACCGGATACTGTTGCACCCACTGCTGGATGCATCACACCACCATGCACCCTTTCCCCCACCTGTCCGTCCGTCTGTCTGTCTACTCCTGGTCTAAGGCAGCAGGATTCCTCTCATTATGATAATGTGGGGAACACAGGTCCACCTGTATTAAGGATGGAAGAGCCTATTATTTCCCTGGAGGCAGTTTGAAGAGGAATATCAAAAGCAAACATTCCCACATCCCCCAGTGGTGCCATGTTTGTGGGGCTTTCACTAGCAACCCCCTCTCTGCTCTCCCTGCTGACCTTATATGGCTTGCCTCTTGTTGTCACCTGTATGATTTCACAGCATAGCTAATGTAAATGATTAATGTCTCTGCCTAAAATGATACTAACATCCATCCAGTCCCTCCATGCTTAAGCCAACAGGAGCAGTTTTCTCCCACGAGTGCATCGAAACTCCATCCCAAGACTATCAATAACAACAAATATTGTACACAAAATCACATGCACCCAATTGGGGAACGTTGCTTTGTTCATTTCAATACAGACCAACATATCTGCAGCTCCCACAACTGCAGGCATAATGATGTCATGTGTCGCTGTGATCCGCATGGTTTAAATTGGCCTCACCACATGCTAATAGGTTATAAAATTGCCTGCTGTGTTATCATTCAGGTTTTTGACCTGGTTCTCATTATTTGGCCTCTCACATTATTATCCTTTCACACATCATTAGCTTGCTGTTCCAATGCTAGTTTAATATGTATCTTTTTGGGAAGCAATATGTAGACATCAAAACATTTTAGCTTCTGAATGCTGAATGATGCATCTTGCAATATTTATACATGTTTATTTCCAATTTATGTAATTCTGAAATTCTGGGGAAATGATCACAGTAACAGTAAAGACAACACAGTAACATTGTTTTAATATGGCCGTATACCCACTGTAAGGAAGAGACAGGCTGACATAACAACCACTGCTAATGATTTTGTTTGTGCTCACAGCTGATGCCGCACTGAACGTTAGTAACCTCTAGACTTTGACCGACAGTAAACCCAGCACTGCAGCATTAGCTCTGTTTGAAGAAGCATGTGCGTGGGTACAGATAAGTGCAGACCTAAAAGAAGCACTGCGCTCCAAAACCATGCTAACGCTTTCAGTCCTTGTAGCTCTTCCATTCTAGTTAGCTCCCTCTAATGAACCGATAACTTTACACACAATGCAAGTATACCAAGAATATATTCAGCGCTATTTCCTGCCAGATAGAGACACGAGCAAGGCAACTAGGATCAAAACTGATCAATGACCATAAACGGAAACGAGATCAAAACGATGCCGGTGCCCGGAATCGTAGCTGGCCTACAGGTGGACCACAGATCCCGCTCTCCCCTCCGCTCTCTCCCATGTTGGTGTTGATTGTCTAAAATAACGTAGCTGCTTTAGCAGAAAATAAACATATATATGAAATGAAATGCAAATGATGTTCAGTACAATAGTGGGTGAACACCCAGGAATCCCCATCCTCTTAATTGTACAATCAAATACAGTGTCAACATATCGTACGACAAAATAGTGTGATTTCCATCTCCAAAGGCCTAAAGAAAGGGAGGAAAGGATTCCCTTTTATGCTGGGAAGGCATGCCATCTCTCCCCTTTGGGGTTATATGGGCCTTATTACCCATTCTGCATTCCATGCCAGTGGCTAGGTTTTAATTAGCTGGCCTTAGGCAGGTCAGAATACAGCCCTCCCCCCTCAATCCCTCTGTCTCCCACCCAGCCCTGCCCACCAATGAGCTCAGGTAAGCCAGAACTCTGCCTTCAGGTACAGTCCATTCAGAAAACCATATGATACTATCATCAATGACATTATATTTACAGACCTACTTTCCTATAAATAACACAGAACATCGCTTATTACATTATATCATGTTACTGTGATCTCTTTCCTTAGCAGATACCTGCTTTTCAAAAGCGATTATCTATTTTATCATTCATTTCAGTTATGCATCCTTCTAACTCGATACAGTCCAATTCAGTACAATTAAGTGCCTTACTCATTGGTACAACAGCCATGGGCTCACATGACCCTGCATACCTCAACTCACAGTGCAGTTCTCTCTCTACTCTGCACTCTGCTCTGCCAATGTGAACACATATACTGTATACAGTAGGCTACATATCAATGTGTTTCATTTGACAGTCTCAAATTTGCCTCTATGTACTTTAATTATAACACAGATGCTTGAAAAAAAGTTGAATCCAAAATTTGCATGTTAAAAATGGCACCTCCTGGTGGAAAAGCCACAAGATTCCAGACAGGCAAAGCATTGTTTTCCCAGCACTTGCCCGAACCCGTATATGTTTGTGGATCAGTCGTCCTGTCTCAATCTGTCACATTCTTCACATCATGTCACAGTGCCCTAGCTTGGTGTGTGAGATGTACTAAGGTATTCCTCTGTTTGGAGAGCAAAGCTGTATATGTGTAGCACAACGACAGCTGTGAGGCTCACCGTGGAAAGTGAGAGGACGTGTCCCCGAGCCGAGCGCTCGTGCTCAGACTTGCCCGGGTATGATAGGAGAGGCTAAACAATTCCCTCAGCGCTGCAGTGTTGTCAACCAGTTATGGCACATTGCCATCACATCACTTCCTTTTATATATAGGAGCCTACATTGACCAGGTGATGCCGACTGCCATTTCTGATTAGGCTACATAAAGCCCGAATAAATTCAGTTCCGAAATGTTTCAATCTGTAAGCACAAAACTATGAATTGAATATAAATGCATTGCACAAACTTCATTAAGCACCTATCATCAACATTTTAGAGAACCAATTAACATTAGGCAATGATGGGCTTTTAATGTGTGGAATTAACTACTTCAGAAAGCAGTAGCCTAATAAAGTGAATTAAATGGACGAAGAATAACTTCCTGATTCAGGGGCTTGTGGACTGTGTTTTAAAAACGCTTCCCTTTAACCCAACAACGGTCTTCAACAAACATCGTAATAAAGGAGAGAAATGTCATTCTGTTTTAGAAAGTTTTTTTTTATTTTTTAAAATAGTATAATGTTGAATCTAAAAATACACATCACCAGTTTATACTTAGTAAATGGCCGCTGGCTCTTTAACAAGCAGCCTTATAATAAGATTCCTGCAGATATATCTCCACAAAAAACCCACCAGTAACGCCCTAGACCCGAGACGGGTGGGTCAGATAGATGCCTGGGGCTATCCTGATAAGGTGACTGTGCACTGATGAAGTCTTGCGGTACATCATTTGGATGTCAAATTTGAACAACGTCGGGAAAGGAAGCACACACAGGCAAACGGGCACAGATGCGCTCTAGCTGTTATCGGAAAGGCGTTAATTGATCTTAACAATAAGTTGCTTTTTACGTGTGACCGTGGTTTGTTAGATGATACACTGGGGTTGGATGGCAAACATGCAACATTTGCGATCCAGTCCCTCGTGTTATTCTTAGTACATTCCATGATAGTTGTATCTGGACAGAATCACCATTTCGATTTAATTACAGTGCATTACCCTCCGGCATCGCAGAGATCCAAGGACAGAGGACCGTTTTTCCATCACTTCCTCGCGGACAGCCCCAACCTGAGTTGCGCGCATTGGAGACCCGGTAGCTATACTCTGTCTTCGCGAGTCTTTAAAATCTTTTTCGCCTTATTGTGGATTCATTCGCGACCTACGGTGTCCCTGACACATTCAGAGGAATGAGTACTTTTTTGCCTTATTTGTAAGGACAGCAGAAGGCTTGTGCATCTCAATACAGGTAGGTTACCAATTTTAAGTTTATTATTGTTATTATTATTATTATAATTTGTCTTCACGGTTTTAGTTTAAAAAAATGTAATCCAGAAAGTATCTTATTTTATCATGTAGCCTATCTCGGCGTTTTTAATCCGTAATCTGATACACAATATAACATATAGGCTAGGCTAGTGTTAGATTCCGCTACAATGGACATTTTTGTTTAATTTGTTTTGATGTAGCCTATCCGATTACTAATAGCCTACTCTATATTAAACTAAGAAAACTATCTCGTCTATGCAACATGAGGAATGTGGGCTGTAGGCTATTTTATATAATTTTTGTATTATTTTTTCCCCGATATTTATTGCTGAAAGGTCATAGCCTACTTTTCAGGATTCGGATCACATGCAGGCTGTCTAATAATTCCACAGCAAACACGTTTGTAATATAGTAATATGATACTGTAGAGCATGGATACTCAAATCTGGTCCTCGAATCTAAATTCGGCCCTTGTTTTCTTTTCTCCCATGCAATTAACTGAACAAATGGTGCTACTGTTTGGCCAGACTGTTCACACCTGACTCCCAGGTAAAGGGAGTCTGGAAAACCAGGATTCGAGTAACAGGGCTGTAGAGGCTGAATAAGTTGCAAAGAGATTTTATTTATTAGTTCATGTGACCTTTACTTTTGTGGAAATTCTGCACTTGTTGTGCAAGCAGCAATTTAATGCAATGGTCTCTTTGTACTCCCCCGGCCTGCCTTACATATATCTTTACATATATATATGTGTATGCTCGCAAGCTCGCAACCTGTTTAACAGGAAATACAATTTTGACCGGGAACAGATGGCACCAGTAACACATACATGGTGCATCAGAGTTTCACCAGAGAAACTGAGTAGGCTATCATATATGTTAGTTTTTTTCTCAGTTATCCACTTGGGTCAGATTCGTGGTATAGCAGGGGTCGAAGAACAGCCTACACTGGGCAAAAGAACAACTGGAGAAGTCAGAGGCTTTACTAAACCAAACTAAAGCTACTGTCAGTGATGATGATCGTCTTTCACATAACAGACCAGACAGCTATAGGTGCACATGTATTTTTCAACCCTGTGCTTGATGTGATTTAGCCAATTACATATGATTTCAGGATGCCCCAAAGTGATTTGGACTGATAGGTTATGGACTTAGACGTATACTGGGCTATTGCTGCTTGCTTACACAGCATGCTGTAGGTATCATCTAAGCAGTAATGCACTTTAGACACTGCAGCACTCTGTGCACTTAGGCTCCTGCGCTGTGTGAGTATTAAAGCAGGAATACACAGGCACTCTGGGAGCCCTCTGAGGGATGTAGGCCTTCCTCTCTCCCACATTATCTCATCTATAGCTGGCATTACAGGGTTCATAGAGGTAAAAACAGAATCCAGTGACTCATGTAATATACAAATGACAGTATTGATGTCCGGTGATAATATTAGGGCTGTTATGATATAGTATTTGCGTTATAGTCGCAAATGGTAAAACATTTAAGTTCCAAAAATAAGTGGATCTAAACAAACAGCATCATCAGATGTGGTTTTGAGCTGATCACTTCTTGGCTGGAAGTGGTTTTCGCTGGCACTGCAAAAATAATAGTTGTTGTAGCACATAGTTTGCAAATGTAAGCTTACTGAAATTGAAACTTCAGTGAGAGTGACAAGATCTTTAATTGAATTACATTTAATTAGATTCTCAATGACAACAAGCTTGTCAAATCAACTCTGCTGTGCTTCTAACCAATAAATAGAGAAAGAAAAAATATCCCAGACCTTATTCTGAGATACACCTTGGAATAATAGTGGAAGAGAGAACTACATGTTGCAGAAGGCTTTAAAACTGCAATAGGAAAAACAGGTTAAGAATAAGACACAGAGGTCAAGAATAAAACAGAGAGGAGACTGAATACGAAGCCACATCCTCTGTGAACATCCCCTGTGGTTTGGGATGTTTTGAGTGCTGAGAAAGACATGCAGAGACAGAGGAAAGTGGAAAGGTGGACAAAAAGATGGACAAATAGATGAAATGATGACCAAACATGAAAGGATGGAGAGATAGAGGAAATGATGGAGATTTATTTGAAGAACTGTGATGGACAGCCCATTCTGCTTGCTAGAACATGCAAGAATTCTGGAACATGAGAACTAGTTATTCTAGTTAGACCTGAGGTATCTATGAAGTTTTGCACAGTAAAGATGAAATTCATATAATTTTCTAATAAGAGATAATTTAAAAATAAGAGATGTACATGAGAAAGTAGATCAAGCATAAAGACCCAAAGGTAGGCAACCTTCAGGTTTATTATACCATTGTGGCAATTGAAAGGAATAATAATATATGATCATTATCTTATAATTAGATTAATATTTCATAATTACAGCACTGGCCTTTTCTTATTTATTGATTTATTGTCATTTTAAGAAATTTTGAAATGACTTGAGGGTGTAGAATATTTTTTTATAAACATTTCTATAAAACCTGCAATATCTAATTTGATGAGCTCAGTTCAACATTAAGAGTAAAGTTCTGACCATAAATTAAAGTTTTTGTACATACCTACCATTTCTTTAGATCACAGGTGAAAAAACGAAATGTAAGAATAAAGATTTTTAAGCAGGTTCGTAAAATCAATATGCCTCTATTGTAGCACACTGGTATGGCGGAGAAGCGCGTGGAACCCGGGTCTGTGTGCATCTCTGTGGAAGAGCCCACGTGCACTGGGGGTGCACAGGAAGTGCCGTTGCTGACACACCTGAAGAAGGTGGAGAATGACATCACAGAGGCCCAGCACTTTTCCCATCTTCCCAAACGGTCTGCTGTGGACCTAGAGTTTACAGAACTCTCTTATACCATTCGCGAGGGCCCCTGCTGGAGAAAGAAAGGTAATACAGCCTGTTGTTCATACCTCATAATCAGCCCTGGGGGGTATTTCACACAGCAGGATTAGTTAGGATGAGTTAGCTGGATAACAGCACTGAGTAAAATCCGGAATCCTGCCAAAAGCTTGAACTTGGACTGAAGTAAAAAGAGTTGTTCCGGATTTTACTCAGTGCAGTTATCCAGCTAACTCAGTAATCCTGCTTTGTGAAATACCCCCCAACTGTAGTCTCAATCTTAGATGTTGTCTCTCTGGAGCATCTGGAAAGAAAAGTTACAGTTTATGGGATTAGCTTCCTACAATCTGACTGGTTCCGATTGGTAAGTTTAACCAGTATTATGTGCAATTGCACCTCCGATTGTTAAAACTTTATCCTAGGATTTCTATCCTGATGGTTCTGGTCTCTTCCAGGATGACAATGCCCCCATCCACAGGGCACAAGGGGTCACTGAATTGGTTGATGAGTATAACAACTATGTGAATCATATGCTATGGCCTTCGCAGTCACCAGATCTCAACCCAATTGAACACCTATGGAAGATTTTGGACCGAATGGTGTTTCATCCCTCCAGTACAGTTCCAAAATCTATGCTAGACTAAGGATAAAATCTATGCCATGGTGCATTGAAGCTGTTCGGGCGGCTTGTCGTGGCCCAACACATTATACTAAGACACTTTTTGTTGTTTTGTTTATTTTATTTGTCACCCGTCTGTATGGTCAGATATGTTAATATCTGTATTGTACTGTCTTAATGTTTTGGATGTTGTCTCATGTTATAGGTTACAAGGCCTTGCTGAAATGCCTTTCTGGAAGGTTCTGCAACCAGGAGCTGATTGGAATTATGGGGCCCTCAGGAGCAGGAAAGTCAACCTTGATGAACCTTCTTGCCGGCTACAGGTGAGAACTCATTATCTGTTAGTGTACAGGTTTCTGTGTCACTATACATGGGAGTTATTCAGTGTATAGCATTTGTGTTTAGAGTATAGTACCAGAGTTATAATATTGTGTAAATGTATTGTGTAAATATTATTTGTATGTAAGATTTTAGAATGGGGAAATATTCAGATCAGCCCACTTTCTTTTACAGGGAAGTTGGAATGAAGGGACAGATTTTAGTGAATGGGAAGCCGCGAGACCTGCGGACTTTCCGCAAGATGTCCTGTTACATCATGCAGGACGATATGCTGCTGCCACACCTCAGTACACAAGAGGCCATGATGGTGAGGTCACAGGCACTGATTCTGGTTTAATTCAGCGTTTAACGTCATTTCTGATGTGAAGATTATTTCTCCAAAGGAGAGAGAGAGGCTGGGAGTACCAGGCCTCATGCACATGCTCTGTGCAGAGCTGTCAAGTGGACCAATACATTACATTTGAATATTGTATTCCAAAATATAAGTCATTTTTCAAATATATTTAAATATATATTGCAAAGTTTTGTTCATTATTAAATTGCTATAAAATGTATAGGATTCTTTTATGCACCTCCTGTTATGTGTGTTATGTTCACAAGGGGGTGCAAGAAGGGCACAAAGGCAAAGAAAGATAACGGGTGCGTCCCAATACTTGAAAAATGGATCCTCCTTTCCTCCACTACCATTTCTTCTCTTCCACTACCGCCTCCTTTCCTCCACTACCACCTCCTCTCCTCCACTACCACCTCCTCTCCTCCACTACCGCCTCCTTTCCTCCACTACCACCTCCTCTCCTCCACTACCACCTTCTCTCCTCCGTGCCCCGGAAACCGATCTTTGTGTTTTAATCTAATGCTGCTGATTACATCTTAATTACGTATTAATGGTTACATATTAATTAATGTCTTGATGCAAACCACACTGTCAGGTACATTGTATGCTGTACATGCAAATACTTGTACTCTAAACGTTCAGGCCATTTTGCATACTTGCGGGTAGGAGAGGAGTTGTAGTTGGGGAGTGGAGGAAAGGAGAAGAGGAGTGGTAGTGGGGGAGCGGAGGAAAGGAGGTGGGGAAGTGGGGAGGTGGGGAGGTGGGGAGGGAAGAATATTGGGACCCAGCCGACACATCTCGCATACATCATTGATAGCAAAACAGTAAACAGGGCTGGCTAAGGCTAACCCTAATGTACAATAAGTAAATTGACTGAGAATATTATCATTTGTCAGCAAAACAAAAAACAAAAAAAACTAAAAGCTAGACTATCGCGTGATAACTTAAAAACTCTATAGATCATGTATTTTAACATGTACTGGGGAACAAAATAGGCCACATTGCCCTGAAAAAGTGATGAAAAGTAGTTCTGTATCAGTCTGGCAGCCTGAAGTAGCACAATCATTTTCGAGATTGTTTGTTAAAAACACAAGATGACCACTTGGTTAGAGGAGTGCTACAATGTTCCCTGCTGGAGAAAAAACTCGCTCCGCTTGAATAGAAGTGTGAAGAATGCACACATATGCTTAAAGAAATACATATTTGAAAGTTAATTGTAATCATTTAATTTATTTTTTCTATTTGAGAATTATTTGAATTTGAATCTGAATATAACAGCACTATCTCTGTGCCCATGACACTGCAACACTATCCTAAATTACCCTGAGGTCCTGAGGTGGTGATCCAGATTCTGTTTCAGGAAGTGCGGCTGACTGCCCTCTACTGTTCAATACATGTATATGCACGGCAGGGCAGTAATATAATTACTGCTGAGTTAAACGTTTTTGTTCCATTCTTTGATAGGATACTATGCTTTCTTTTTACTTTGCTTAGTCAGTCAAGAAAATATGTTATTTTTGTGCTTTGTATTTAAATTAATTAACATTTATTTTTTAGTCTACCATAACTCAGGTCAGTTTGTCTTACTACACCACATGCACATTTCACATTTTGACAATGACTCTGTTTTTGCATCCAATTCAGGTCTCTGCCAACTTGAAGCTCAGTGAAAATATTGATGTGAAAAATGAGTTGGTGAGTTTGTGGGAAGCAGGTAGGGTATAGTATTTTACAGTAATCTAAAGTGCTGTTAACAGCAAGAGTGTTCCCAAATAAAGTAAACCCTGTCTGACTACCAGGTAAATGAAATCCTAACTGCCCTGGGACTGCAGGAATGCGCTCACACTCGAACCATCTCCCTGTCGGGGGGACAGCGTAAACGCTTGGCCATCGCCCTGGAGCTCGTCAACAACCCCCCCGTTATGTTTTTTGATGAACCCACCAGGTGAGATTCCAGTTACGTGGTGTGGTGTCGGGTCACGGTGGGACGGCGATGTATGTATATACTTAATGTATTCCGTAGAGGACATATACATTTGATGTTTCATGTTTGAAGAATTCATGGTACATTTTTTTACTAAACTTGAGCTTGGCTCAGCTGAGTGAACTCAGCATGCTCTGTTGCACCCTTACTTTGAGCCATGTTGAATATTCAAATATGCTCAGCTGAACCCCCCTACCCACCCTGTCTTTCTCTCCCTTTCTGTATGCTGTTATGAACTTAAAGCACAGCTCAGCTTTGGTAGAACTTTGGGTTGTGTAGTCACCTGGCCATGATATGAGTCCAAATGGTGGCAAAATATGTTTGTTAGTTGCTCTGTGCTCCCCTGGGGTGAGAATCCAGAAAAGGGCATTTGTTGCTCTCCAATCTATAGGCAGCTAAAGCGGTCTCAAAATCACACTTCTAGCACGTATACGAACACGAACGAAGCGGATTCTGTCAATACAAACAATAACCAGTCCTTGTGCATATGCTGTATATATTTTTTTATTAAGTTAACAGACATGTCATTTTGAGACCGTTTTAGCTGCCCTATAGAAGTGAATGGAAAGTGACAAATATTTTATTCTGGATTATCACCCCAGGGGAGCACAGAGCAACCAACAAACATATTTAGCCACCATTTGGACTTGTATCATGGCCAGGTAACTACACAACCCAAAGTTCTACCAAAGTTCAGTTCTGCTTTAAGTATATCATAATCCTATTTTGGATTTAAATATTATTATAATTATTATTGCTATTATTGTTATCATTATTATTATTTCCTTTTGTGTGACTGTTCCCCCTCTGTCTCTCCTGGGCATGGCAGTGGTCTCGACAGCGTCTCTTGTTTCCAGGTGGTGTCACTCATGAAGTCTCTGGCACAGGGTGGGCGGACCATCATCTGCACCATCCACCAACCAAGCGCCAGGCTCTTTGAGATGTTTGACAAGGTGCCTGACTCTAACTCAAACCCAGTGCCAAGCTCTTTGAGATGTTTGACAAGGTGCCTGACTCTAACTCAAACCCAGTGCCAAGCTCTTTGAGATGTTTGACAAGGTGCCTGACTCTAACTCAAACCCAGTGCCAAGCTCTTTGAGATGTTTGACAAGGTGCCTGACTCTAACTCAAACCCAGTGCCAAGCTCTTTGAGATGTTTGACAAGGTGCCTGACTCTAACTCAAACCCAGTGCCAAGCTCTTTGAGATGTTTGACAAGGTGCCTGACTCTAACTCAAACCCAGTGCCAAGCTCTTTGAGATGTTTGACAAGGTGCCTGACCCTAACTAACCCAGCATCAGGCTTTTTGAGATGGTTGATAAGGTGCCTAAAATATCCCATGGTTCCAAATGCTGCTGACAAGATTTTCTCATCACCATGAGTACAACATTTCTATACAAATGAAGCTTAAACAACATTTAATGTGAACGCATTAAGATAGACTCTCTGAACTGAAAAAAGCGTTACATATAAATGTATTTAATGTTGATTTAAATGAATAACGGCTGAGCATATGGCTTTCATCCAGTTGTGGGAGCTGCTGATGTAACACTTGAAGCTATATGCTTCCCCAGTTGTACATCCTGAGCCAGGGCCAGTGCATATACAAAGGGAATGTGCCACAGCTCATCCCTTACCTGAAGAACATGGGCCTCCACTGTCCCACCTACCACAACCCTGCAGATTTCAGTGAGTCACCACACCACCATGCCCGAGCACACATAACATGCACTTTGTACAAATGAAAGAATAGAAAATGCACTTCATAGGCAATTGCAATGAACCAGAAACTATATATAGCATGTGCCTAATTACTTCCCTCCCTCTTGTTGAATGTAGACTGCATCTGCCTATGTGGACTTTCAATGAATGAATGAACGGATGTATGCATGTACTGTAGTGTTGATTTTTCCCTGTATGTGTTTGCTGCAGTTATTGAAGTAGCATCAGGGGAATATGGAGACCTGAACCCAGTTCTGTTTGAGGCAGCGCAGGGGGGATGGTGTGCTGCGGAAGAGAAGCAATCCTGTGATAAACCTGACCCTTCCCCAACCTGCACCTCTCAGAGCCTACGTGTGAGTCTCAAACACACACACATGCAAACATACACACACACAAACACACGTAAACACACACACACACACACACACACATACACACACACACACACAAACACACGCAAACACACACACACACACACACACACACACATACACACACACACACACACACTCACATACACACTTACTCAAGATACCTGTATAAGTTGATGTTTAATTTTTTGTCTGCACAGGAACCTGGACAAACTGAAAGGCGTACATTTGCAACAAGCTCCTTGACACAGTTTTGTATTCTCTTCAAAAGGACATTCATCATAATATGCAGAGATTCGGTATGCCAAAAAAGTACACATTCTTTTTGTGAATTCTCACCAATTGTCTTATTGTTGATGTGAAAATGAACAATCACATATTGGATCAAACGTGAGTTTTGGCATTGAGGATACTGAGGATCAATATTGAATAGAATTTAAAAAGGCATAACTGATAAGAATTCTGGAATACAATTACTGATATACTGAAAGATCTGGAGCAATGGATGAAGAAATGTATTACAGTAATATTAACTCCAAAAATAACAACAATAGTGCTAATAATAATAATACTAATAATAATATATTTTTGTTTTAGAAATTCATGAATGTTTCTATTAATCATTTGATGTTCTTGCTGTCTCCTCCCAGGTGTTGACACATCTCAGAGTGATGTCACACATATCTATCGGTGTTCTGATTGGCCTGCTTTACCTCAATATTGGCAATGATGCCAGCAAAGTCTTCAACAACACCGGCTTTCTCTTCTTCTCTATGCTATTCATCATGTTTGCTGCTCTGATGCCTACTGTGCTTACATGTAAGGGCAGAGAAGGAGGGGGGGGGGGGGGGGGGTGAGAGGGGGAGGGTGGGGCTAGACAGCTGGGCCCTTGGGTAGTTGAAACTGAATTGAAACTGAGTACTTTAGTCAATAAATTAAATAAAGTTTCAATACATTCTCAATTCAAAACATGTTATGTTTGGGCATCATACATTTTGTAATTACTGTAAAATATATATATGTTTTTCATATAATGATGTTTTAATTTTCTTTTGTTTTCTTCAAAGTTCCACTGGAGATGTCAGTATTTCTAAGAGAACATCTAAACTACTGGTACAGCCTGAAAGCCTATTATCTTGCTAAAACAATGGCTGACATTCCATTCCAGGTGAGTGGGTCTGCATATGGACTGAGCACTGAATCGGTTTGGTCACTGCACAGAAAAGGGTAGTGGTGACGACTGGCGACATTCAGTACCTCATTTCATAAATATTTACCATGAGACTTGAAAGGAATCCCAGGTCTGTCCTCTAAGGCACATATCAGTTGCTGTACAAATAATATTTTAACATTACCCAGCCATTTATTATTATTAATACAATTAATACATGTGTATGTGTATTTGAACCACACGGAAAGTTAGTGACCCTAATAATGCCCATTTAGAATTGCTTAGTATGACCAACCATGAACTTTCCCTGGGGTTATTTTCTCTCAGAAATGCCTATTTAGGCCTCACTTCATAGACCACCAGTACAGTCAGCACAGTCTGTGTGTCAGAGCTTCATTATCCTAAATTATTATAAAAAAATAAAAGTGGACATTGGAAGCATTAGAAGTAATGATGGGTTCAGCCTCAGGTATCCTAACAATAGCTACAGATACCTGGACCCAAAACCTTGGTGGCTTAATAATTCCCTGGTGGACATGAGCAGTACTGCATCTCCTCCACAGGTCATCTGCCCCATCATGTACTGCAGTATAGTGTACTGGATGACAGCGCAGCCTCCAGAGGCCAGCCGCTATCTGCTCTTCGTGGCCCTGTCCACCTGTACCGCCCTCGTGGCACAGTCACTGGGGCTCCTGGTCGGGGCTGCATCCACCTCCCTGCAGGTACTAATTATGAACATTTATTTTATTAATTTTCCAGACATTCTTTTAAACAGGAATTTGTAAAGATATTGCGGAATGACTTTTCAAAATGTAAATCTGTCAAAATGGAAAACACTGTCTGTTTTCCGTCGTGGTCTGAAAACACACTATTTCAGACTCCACTTTGAATAACTACATATATAGGGCCAATTATATAGTACGTACTTTCTGTTTATTTTCTATTTGTTTTTTTGCTATCTTATAGCTTAGAATGTATAGCCGACTGTTTTCTGTTGATTACTAGCGATAGCTCCTACGTTGTGAGAAAGTTGTGCTTTGTTGGATTTGCTTTGTGGTCGTGTCAATGACCTTCAATATGCACTTATTGTACGTCGCTTTGGATAAAAGCGTCTGCCAAATAACTGCAATGTAATGGAGCAGCATCATTGTGAAAACTGCATGCACACAGTGCATATGAAATCTACTGAGTGCTGATATAGTGAGATGAACAAACACACTGTCCAATAATGATCAAAATGAGCAGCAGTACCTTATTATTGTGTCCATGTGCTGTAAAAGCATGGCTAAGAAGAACACAAGAACCTTGTATCAGACTACCATACTCCTAATGCATACCTGTGGTCTGAAACCTTTACATCACACAATAACCGGTTTGATTAAGGGGTTGGATGCACTGTTGTAAATCTAGTCTGTTTGCATTATACAAATGGTAATATTTTAAAAAAAAAAAAAAAATATATATATATAGAACTTTTTGTGTCTTTTTACGTGGAATGTCAGTTTCTCTTTTTGGTTTGCACAGGTGGCCACATTTGTTGGTCCTGTAACTGCTATTCCGGTCCTACTGTTCTCTGGCTTCTTTGTCAACTTTGACACCATTCCTAAATATTTACAATGGAGCTCCTACCTGTCCTATGTCAGGTATGTCTCCCTGTGAAACATGATAAACGCACCAATACATAAGCCACAGGGATATTCAGTGTACGAAACTATAAGGAAGCAGAGAATCAGAGTTTAAAAAATGCTCTCTGTGTTAACTGCCCTTGGGGAAGAAATGTAACTATAATGTTTTATTGGAAAGGTACCAGGCCCTGCCCCAGAAGGCATCCATGTTTTTTCACACACTTCATAATTCTAAGTAAAAGGGGTTGTTGGGTGGCTCATCCTGCTAAGACACTGCGGGTTCCAGTGTAGTGATGTGCCCCATGGTCCAGTATATGAACAGAAGCCTTAAATAATTGATCAAGCTTCTGTAGTTTGCTTGTGCCAGCTGTGCATGAAGTGCTTTGGACGAGAGCGTATGCACATCTGCACTCTGTTAAACTAATAAAGGACGTTGTAGCAATGGTCTGGTTTATAATGAGATGCCATTTCAAAAGTCATAAGTGCCAACTGTATACTGTATTTCACTAGGAAGGGACAATAAGGTAATACGATATTTTAGCATGTGGTTGGACTTATAGTGGAGGAGTATGTTTGTTTTGAAGGTTCAAGGACACTTAAATAAAAATAACTATGAACATTATAAATGCTAGTGCTTTAAAATCACATATCAAGACAATGAGTGCTTCTAAGATGAATAATCCATAATAAATAATGTGCGTTGAGAAATGCGTATGTCTCCAGTATAGTCTTCAGCCATCCTTCCTCTCCCATAGGTATGGCTTTGAGGGCGTGATTCTCTCCATCTATGGAATGAACCGCACAGACCTGGAATGTCCGGGGAAGGTGTGTAAGTTCCAGAAGCCAGAGGAGGTCCTCCAGTTGCTGGATGTGGAGGATGCTAAGCTGTACATGGACTTCATTGCGTTGGGGATTTTCTTCCTCATTCTGCGATTGGCCACTTACCTAGTCCTGCGCTACAAGGTCAAGTCTGAGCGATAGGCCTCATCCTGGATACCTCACACCAAATATGTAATGCTTCCAAATCTTTTTTCCACTTGTATTTTTTTTTGTATGTTCTTATTGTTCTGAACTGCTGTGCAGTATGCCGCAAAGGCAGCATGGTCCTAACAATGATTAGTTATAAAGCGTTTGGGCATCACTCCTGAAGGAAGCACAGACACTGTGGAGCGTGCTGGAAAAATGCACAGAAAATGTAAAAGTTTGTAGTTTACATGCTATTAACTCTGCAAAGACAAGGGTGTCTAAAGTGCCAGTGGGTCACTTTTAAGAAGAAATTAATTCCACTTGCTGAGAATTGTTCCTTTTTCAAAGAGATCAATATTCTTGATTTTTATTTTTTTTACATTTTGAACGTGTTATTGTTTAGATTAGAATTTTGTTTTTTAATATTTGTATTTTATACTTCATTACATACTTTTATCTGTCCTGTCCTTGTCACAACTGTCAAGATGGTAAGTTATGTTATCATCTACAGGTAAATTATTAGATACAATATAATAAACAGAGCACATCCTTGTAGCTGACCATTTGATCTATTTGATTTGTACAATTATTCTTCCCTTCCAAAAGAGCTGTGACCTGGGTCCCTCCAAGAGGCAGACTCTGAAAATGTGCATGTTTTCTGAACCGATGAACCCATATGAGCTAGTCACTGTGAGGGGTAGGTAGCGCGGGTGTAATTCAAGAACCAGTATTTTTGGCGATGCCAAGGAATGTGAAAATAATAACAAAAACAAACAAACAAACAAACAAACAACAACAAAAAGGAAAGTTTGTTCTATCCTTCTACAGAACTATATTGGATAAGAACGGTTTATAGGGTTTACTCAGTATAGACACGTTTTTATATTGTGCTAATACTTCTTTACTTGAGCCCAGTGATCTCAGATCTGCATGGACCATAGGAAGTTCCAGCCTAAATTAATACATTAATACAAAATGTAATTTTTTGCAGAATACTCAGATAATAAAGATACGTACAACCTCTGAAGGCTTAATGTCACCGTACAAGCTGAGTTCCCTCATGTGCATTTTCTTGCTTCTAACCACAAACTTCTGAATGCCCTATACCTTTAACCTATACCTTTGATTGTAAAGCCAGCAGATTGTCAGAAACTACTCTAAATATCTAAAATATGGTTCATAGGACACAAAAACCACCTGGGCCAATCGAAAATATACACTAAAACTGAAATAATGTTTTAGAAATCAAAGAAAGTGATCTATCCCTGTAACGGGAGTATTGGGTACAGTAGTACTACAAGAGGAACTGAATCTGAAAGGAGAAATGTGCACATACAGAAAACTAAAACCATTTCCTTTTTGGAGCAAGTAAAAGATTTACCATGCGCTTAGGGTAAGTGGTCTTATCACCATTCCAAATTAATACATATGTTTAAGTTCAACATTTAATTTCAATGTCTGCACAACATTAAAAGTGCCACCTTTGTTTTAAAAAAACTGATATTGATATTTAACATGAAATATACATCTAAAGATTTAATATATCTTAAGATGTTATAATTTTAAGCATTCTACCACTCATTTTTCATTTCTTTTAGTACTGAACTTTAAAACCGGTCTTATCCTGAATGTGCGTTTAAATGCTGATACTAGCAACCTCTTGGTCTTCATGCACAACAAATATTAATAGTTAATCCAACTCCAAATGATTTTATATAAGTCCATGTTGGATAAAATATGCTCTATTAGTGTAAAATGTACTCTATTAGAGTTGATTTTGCCCTGGGCATTTTGCTGTGCATATGTAAGTCTGCTCACAGCAGCAGACAAAATACATGAAACTAGAGTTCTAAATGTCAGTTTAAGAGAAGAAAGGTCAAAGTTTACATTATGCACTTGAGGTTACAAAGGTTACATTTTCTCTTGACTCATGAAAACTACCCAAATACTTAGTCAGCAAAAATACACCGTTAGTTTGTGTCACTGCTCTGATGTGTGGCAATTAACTTTTGTTTTCAGAATTACAATCATATAGGCTATAGAAGGTGCAAGTTGGCTTTTAGATTGATTTTTATAACGTCCTACCAATATGTAGATTAACATGTGCGGCCCAATTTGGCTGTATTTAAACCAGCAGTAAAGTGCTGTAAATTGCTGAAGGTATGCCACTCCGTTGAATTGGCGATGCGCTGTCTCGGTTCTGATCTATAGAAAGCACTTACAAAAATGTTCAATTTTAGAAGTAGCCTACTCCTGATGAGATATGTTCAGTTTACCGATGTAAATGTAAGCCTAGCCAGGACGCCTGTTGGTGTGTGGACTATGCCTATAATAAACTTAGTTAGATGTTGCCAACACATCGAAAGGTAATGTAGAATGATCCAACTCTGGACTGGAGCCTATTTTTCTAGAGGTGATCCGGTTGCGAGGCTTGGCTACATAAGATAAGATCCACAACGACACAAGATTGGATCAATAGTATACATCAGATATGTTACCCTGGCAGATATTTGAAATGTTGTGAGATGCCACGCTAAATAAAGATACAAATTACTTTAAAAAAAGTTTTCCCAGATTGCGGAAGTAGGGTCACAGACGACGAGTAGCGGCATTCCGTTTCACCCTTACCAGCATAGCCGTTATGTTTAAGGCAAGTCGCAGGTAACGTTGATTTGTTCTGGTCAATAACCTTGGGTCGAAAATGTGCTGATTTATAGCCTATGTTGTTAACGTTTCTGTGTTAGTGAGGTGAACGTTTGCAAGCCTTTACGTTCACAAACACTGCAGTTTGTTTGGCGTCGAGCTACTGGTTTTGCGATGTGTTTGCATTTTCGCTTCATTTTTCTAAATCACGCTTTAATCAGAACACATATTTGGCGTGTAAAGCACGTGTTTGCTTTAGTGTTTTGACACTTCACGTTAACTATATAAGTATTTACGTTAGAATTCCGATGCTCACATAATGTTACCAACATGTGTTTGGAATGTTGACAGTTAACCTTAGCAAGCTATCACAGCTAGCCTATTTAGTCATTAGCGAGATGGAGCATCTATATTGTTGCTATCTAGTTTGCTAATTTAGTGTCCAAATTAACATGTGGAGGTAGCTATTTTCGTTAGTCATATTCACCAATAGCGCAAATGTTATGCCTGCCCATGCTCGTAGCAATCGCATAATCCGTGCACGATTTCATATTTTCGTTTGCTCCGCCACAATTGACTCTTCCATCGGCTTGAAAGGGCGCTAGTAATGCATAGTTAAAACTAAGATTTAAATACATTTATAGTAGCCTGACGTTATGTCTGCAATATGTACAGTTGCGCACATTTTTTATTTGCAAAACAGCGTTCTAAAGTAGCAATGTTGATTCGGCAGGCATGTTTCACGAGTCACCAGAGCAGGCTAACATTAAGTGTTTTTGCGTGACTGTTACGTAAACCTTAAAACCCTCTTCTGCAGGTTTAACTCTGTAAAATGATGAACTGAATAACGCTATTTAACTGTACGCGGGGTTATACAATTTTAGAAATATTGTGGCAGTAATCAAATATGCTTTTTGTTTAGAGAAAAAAAAAGAACTGGTCGGTTGTAAGGCGCCATGAAAACGTATCCTTACCAACTTTAAAATACCTTTGACACACTTGATGACGGATTATATGTAAATGTATGCTCATTCATTATTTTGTTATTGTTTCAGAATAGGCTGAAACAATGTGCATTATTTCTATTCCTGAGGAGACTTAAAAACAAATCTTGCTCAAGTGTACCTCTTGTACTTCTTTGTGTTGCATTTGTGCAATTTTTTTGATTAGGCCTATATCTGTGTGTTATTTATTATATTTATTGTATTTAATGTCTGTGCACAATTCTTATCAGGTCAGGTATACTACCATTGCCCTTGACCAAGGCACTGGTCTCAGAACTGTCGTTGGTCTCCCGGGTGCCACACTGTAGTAGTTAGGATGGGTCAAATGCAGAGGACAAATTACCCCACGGGATCAATAAAGTATCACTTAACGTATATTACCTGTTACCTGTCAGTGACAGGCTGTCACATGCCTTTTAGTACTTCTAATGACCGTAGTGAGGTCATTATCAAGAAAGAGAAAGTGCTCCCAACAGTGTATTTAGTTAGGCCCTAAATACAATATGTAAATGTATACAAACTATTCTGCAAGCAGGAGTAATGTACCTCTTTTTTTCCAAACCAAACCAAATGTTGCTTTTCAAAAACCACCAACAACAGACGGGCTTGGTCACTTTTGTGTTCACAGTTCACAAGCATACTATCCACTTGAGGGCACAGCACAGGGTCTCGATAAAATTCACACGGAGACACGGAAGCATTGCTGTTCTGTAAATAGAAAGCAGCCTGGCTGCTCTTCTCTCTGGAAAGGGGCCTAGGTACATTCATATGCAAGAGGAGTATGGGCTTCCATACAGCAGGGATACAGGGGGAGGAGCTGGTGTAACTTAGCAGGATTAGCAGGAGGAGGGCTTAGTGCCATGTAAGCGTAGGGATTGGCTAGGCGGCGTGAGGGGAGAGAAGGCTGTAGGGGCCACATGTCTGGTGTCTGTGTGGTGCACAGTTGTCAGAATTGGGTTGTTCCAACACTGAGGTAACATAATCGGAACACTCCGGTCAGGGTAAGGAAGACCTAGAAGGACTTTATGCTCATAGTGGGATTTAGTTTCAAAGGGATTGTTCACCTTTTTTCTTTCTCTTTGGGTCCCATTTTGTAATTGTGTAAATGTTCATTTGAATAAAGGGCTTTTATCTAGAAGACCTGCTTTAGCTGTGCAATAGCTTGAAACTAATGGTCACACCCTGAACCAGTTTAACTAAGTAATTCAGAAGGTTACGTGTCATATTACAGCGCAGCGCATCTTAATTTATTGCCTCATAATACTAGCGTGACAAAGGGAGTGTCCTCTCTTTTGAGGTAGGCCTACATGTTGTAGCATGGCAGCAGGAGATCTCTGTTTATAAATTAGGCTATATGTGCTCTTCTGAAAAGCTTTAGATGAAATGTGCCGCATGTATATTTCTTGCCCTGTTTAATTTAGAAAATAATAAAAAATAAAAAATAATAATTTTATTATTATTTATGAGCAGTCTCGTTGTTTGAAGTCTAAAGGATTTGGCCATAGGATTTCGCTTTAAAAAGTTACAGAAGGAATGTGTTTCCTGTTGTAGAGGACACTAGTGGGGGCTGCAGGTGTCCAGGTGCAAGAGCTGCGATGAGTTGGCAGGGGACACATCGTGGCCTTCTCTACAAAACTCACATCCTGGTCACCTGGAAGCAGAGTAAGGCTACTCCCGTTCTCTGAAACCCTATGGTTAATGTTCTGAAACTCTATGGTTATATGTGCTGTTATCTTTGCATCTGTTTTTGTCTTGTTTGTTTTTGGAACATAGAGTTCTGCCTTTGATGGTCACTGGTTTTATTTTTAGACCTGAAATTCAGCCATTTGTCAAGTAAAGTCAACAACACGATTCTCCGGGAGGTAAACTTAACCTCGGGCAGGTAAGCCTTTTCCTGTCACTACTAGACATGTATGGACATTTTCATGTGGATGTTTTTGAAAGCTCACATGCTGCAGGGGTAATCTCCTCTCAGGCAGTTTTTTCTCAGTGGAGCACTATGGAGTCTGCAGAGATGCACCCCTCTCTGCACACCTGGGCTGAACCCAGCCAGACCCCACAGCGGCTCTGCAGATGGGAGAGGTGAGCACGGCTCGGTTTTAAAGCTCATGTAAATGAGACTTCGGGGTGCAAGCCAGCGTAGGAAGACCCCTATGTTACTAAGGTTGGGGGATTTTGTAAAGGTGTGCGCATTTTGACATGTTTGTCTAAATGAAATCGATGTTTGTGTTCATCAAATCTGGGTTTATGCTGGCATGAGCTTTTGTAGCTTGGTTTGTAAATGTTAATAATATGTAACTATCTAAGATAATTATTTAAACTTGCCTACTGAGTGTTTTTTTTCTTTTATACAAACCTCTCCATTTTGGAGAGCTGTAAATATATTTTTCATAATTAAACTGAAATATGAAAAGATGTCTGTCTAGCTGTCTGTGATGCTGCCCACATGTTGCAAGTGGCAAGTGTAATGTCTAATTATCATGTAGCCTACATGTATAGTAACAAGCCATCTTTGTTCAAAGTACGGACTAGATTGTTCACATTGTCTTATATGCAGAAAAAGGCACAGTTATCATAAGGTGGTGATTATTAATTTGTAATTGGTACTTAACATGTGAGTTGACCATGGTTCAAGGAAGATAATGCCTCAGCATTACAATCTAACTTGTTGAAGCTTATATGTGAAATACGTTACCGTACTGGGGTCAGAAATGCTCTCGTGCAATGTAAGCTTTTTATTATTCCTCTAGCCTACCCTACCAAAAAGTATAGATTTTTTACGTACTTGTACAATCCAATATATTATATTATTCTGGTATTTGCATCATTCATGGGTTTAGGAAAATCTGCCTATTTTCTCCAAAGGAATTAAGAAAAAAGGTGTTATAGGCATGACATTGGGCACAGATAGGCAGATAAGCCAGAAACACCTAAAACCTAGAATTTCGTACGATGCATTAATCTGAGTAAAATGACAAGATGCAAATAACAACACTGCAAGCGTAGATGTAATGCTAAGGCACGGCTTGATTTAGTTGGAAATTTCATTTATAGTGATTCGTTTCCACTCAGATCCCATCCAGGTCCACAAAGAGAAGCTAAGCATGTGGTTCAGCCATCTACCCCGGGAGGAGAAGCATTTTGGGGGTGTCTTCTCCCCCGAGACCATGCACGTGGAGCCCCTGATAGTGGAGAGGAAGCCGGAGGAGAGCCGGAATGTCCTCCAGGGCTCCTCTGTGGTACAGTCTCCCCAGCACCCCCCGCTCACCGTGAGCCAGCTCTTTGACGCGGCTTGCTGTGGTGGCGATTGTGGGGTTGGCAGAGGGGTTAACGTGTTGCTGTACGGGGCAGTGGGTACAGGCAAGAGCACTGTGGTACGCAAGCTGGTGCTGGACTGGTGCGCCGGGGCCACGCTGTCCCATTTCAGTCTGCTCGTCCCCTTCTCCTGCGAAGACCTGGCCCAGATCAACCGGCCCGTCTCCCTGCGCAATCTGGTGGGCAGGAAGTACCTGGACCTGCGGGGGACGCCCCTGCTCAGCGGGGACGGCGATCAGGCCAAGAACGTGCTCTTCATCTTCAACGGCATGGAGAAGATGTGGCTCGACTTCCCCATCGCCACCACTGAGCTCTGCAGCGACCCCAACGAGGCCTTGCCACCTGCCACGATTGTGATCAACCTACTGAGGAAGTACCTCCTGCCTGAGGTAAGAGTCACACTCTCTGACTAGATTTGGGACGGATGCACCCTGGATAGTGTGGGAAACATTTTAAACCGTGTTAACAATTTGTTTCTGTGTCTTGTCATGAGCTTTTACGGTTACATTTTTTATTTTTATGGTTACCAGGATCTTATATCTATTTTCTTTTTTACTGTGCCTTTCTGCCTTGCTGGTAGCACAAATGCTCCAGGCAGCAGGTATTTATAGTAACTTCCTCTGTTCTACATACAGGCCAGTATCTTGGTTACCACCAGACTGTCTGCCGTGGATCGTGTTCCTCAGAAGTATGTGACCCGTTACGTACAGATCTGTGGTTTCAGTGACCCCGATCGGCAGCGCATGTACTTCACCAGCAGGCTGCTGCAGCAGACCACAAAGAGGCCCAGCTCGGAGGCGGAGTCCCTGATCCAGCTGCTGTACCTCAACCTCCAGCGGGAGTCTCAGCTAGCCACCGCCTGCTTCCTACCCTCGTACTGCTGGCTCACCTGTGCCACACTGCACCTGCTGCACTTCACCACCAGCGACTCGCCGACTCGGACCCTCAGCGGCATTTACACCAGCTTCCTCAGGCTCAACTTTGGAGGGGAGGTGCTGGGGGCGTCCGAGGCGCAGGGCGACCAGGACCAACAGGAGGACTCCTTGATGCTGCACGTGGTGCGCACCGTGGGGAAGCTCGCCTTCAACGGGGTCACCGAAAAGCGCACCTCCTTCTCGGAAGACGAGCTCGAGCAGTTCGTTGGCGGCAAGACCAAGACCTACGAGGAGCTGCGGCAGCTGGCCGTGTTCCGCACCGACGTGCTGGACTTCTTCCTGGTGCCCAGCGGCGAGAGGGGATCGCCAGAGGCGGGAGACGACGACCAGAAGCGCTACGTGTTCGCCGTACCTGCCATGCAGGAGTACCTGGCCGCGCTCTACGTGGTGCTGGGTGAGAACAAGTCCGCCCTGGAGAAGATAAGCCAGCAGTTGTCCTCCGCCATCGGGCAGGCTGGGGATGACGTCACCATGCTGGTGACCATCCTGGCTAAGTTCATCCCTTTCAGGATCTTCGCCGTGTTCAACCTGATCAAGCTGTTTCCCAGCCTCTTCGAGAGCATCAACACCCACAGCAAGGGCCGCATCGCCAAGACCATGACCGCCGAGATGTTCCGCTCGGAGGACAGCTTCAACGCGGACGTGCTGGACCAGGTGGAGCAAAGCCTACTGGGAGTGCAGGGCCCCCAGCCTCAGAAAATGGTGGACAGCAAGGCCTTTGAGCTGTACCCCATATTTATGGGGGGGCTGCTGCACTACAATAACCGGGTGCTGCTGATGCAGCTGGGCTGCAGCATTAAGAGCTCGGCCGTGTCCCAGATCACCCGCACCCTACGGAACCACCTGGTGAAGGAGATCCGGCGCGAGCAGCCCCCCGAGGAGCTCATGGACATCCTCCTGCTGCTATACGAGTTCCAGAACCCGCGGCTAACCGCCGAAGTGCTGGGCTGCCTCAAGGCGCTTCGCCTCTCCAACGTGCGCATGACGCCCCTAAAGTGCTTCGTCCTGAGCTCTGTGCTCAGCTGCGCCCCCTCCAGGCACCTGCTGGACGTGCTGGACCTCTCCTCCTGCCACCTCACCCAGGAGCTACTGGAGATGCTGCAGCCTGCCTTCCTCCACACGCGCAGTCTCAAGTGAGAGCCCCAATACCGCTCATTATAAGCCGTCTACTATTCAGTCAACAGCGTGCAGTCTACTGCTCATGTTAGTGATTGTCAGTGCTAGGTGCTGCTTATTGTCGGTTTTCTGTTGTCTTGAATACAGTTTACGGTGAGGGTTGATTGCATTTTACTCTCCGTAAAATGCAATTTTTGCTGTTTGTGTTGGGTGCCCCTATAAATGCCAAAATGCTTTTCTCTTATCCAGTAAGTTTTGTTGTCATGCTGTAAATATTAAGAACTTCTAACAGCATGCGATGTGGTGATAAATGAAGTAACTCGGTTGGCTGGTCCCCTTTCCATGGAGAGCTGTGCCACGTTTATGTTCTGCATTCTGAGTTTCTGTTTGTGCTGGTTAAATGGCCACTCAGTAATTTAGTTTGCTAATAAAATGCTAATTGCTTACAACAAGCAAAAAAACAAAGATATGGGACTAGAGCATAGAATTATCCTCCTAGTTAAAATAATGATAAAGATCATCGTGAAAATATAAGGAAAGGAAAAAAATTCATATTTAAAATAAAGTGTCGGGCCGACACTACTTCCTTGTTCATGGTCCGTCTTCTGCATTTCGTACTTCTTCTTTGTTTTTGATATTGGATAATTTTTGTAGTCAGTGAGCAGCTAATCACCATATAAACAAACTCATCGCTCACTTGTCGTTTTTACTTGGTGCTCACTCATCAGTAATGTATCAAAAGGAATAGTTAGCTAACATTTTGGCAATTAAACCATGCATTTGAAATGGTTTTGTCGTTTTGTATTGTGGCTGGTTACATATAAAAAAAACTAAGTACCATGATCCACCGAGGTACTTAGAACATAATTTTTGTTGATTAGCAACTGAAATTACTAGGTGGGCCTTTTAGTCCAGACCTTATCAATGGAGTACCCTGATGACATTTGAATTTGAATTAGGCCTATATGATGTTTTTATGATGTTAACAGAATGCAGTGTTGCCTTTGGGCAGTGGTTATGGTGACTTGTGATGGGACGATGGGAATGTGTTTTACATGTCGGCTTTTTCCATGCAGATTTACTGTGTGAAATTTCAGTTGATCGCATGGAGCCCCCTGGTATCAGAGAACTAACGGCATGTGTGTGTAATACCTGTGTGTTTACAGTCTGCAGTTTAACAGGTTGGGTCCTGAGTCCTGTATAATCCTCAAAGATCTGCTACTTCACCCCAGCTGTGCACTTAGTTCCTTACAGTAAGATGCTCTCTGTCTGACTCTTCTTAACTCTTTAAGGTGTAAGATCACTTATATATGATTAGAATGTTCTTAACTGAACACTCTAATGCTCATGTAACAATAACTACTGGTAACTCAAAGCAATGGAGTTCTAGAACACTGACTTAGAATTTTGAAAAAATAATCCAATAAACCTACTCTTGAAATGCTGTTAATTTTATTTTACTTGTTCTATTATAAAAGGTAGGTAACAATACAGCTGATGTAATTACATGTGTGGATATTATACAGGGATAATTAGTTGACAAAATCCCTTTCGGTTAACAATTTGTTTTTATTCCATTTTTAAAGACTCAATTTCTGCAAAAATCATATCTTGACTACACAGTTTTTAATAGAGGTGTGTGTAAAACGGCAGTAGTGTGGTAACTCGGGTAGTGTCTGACTCTGCTCTGTGTGATGCTCCAGGCTGTGTGATAACTCCCTGATGGAGTCGGGGGTGGCACACCTGCTGGAAGCGCTCCCAGGGAGTCACTCACTGCGGCGGCTTTCTCTCATGCACACGGGCCTGGGAGACGAGGGCGCGGTCAACCTAGCACAGAGCCTGGCACAGCATCAAGGGCTGGAGGAGCTCAATGTTGCCTACAACAACATCGGGGACAGCGCTGCTCTCACACTGGTAGATGCCTGCCGAGAGCATCCCTCCATCCACACAGTGCAGTGAGTTTCACTTTTGTCCTTCGACCCCTGACCCCTGATTCCACACCCTTGCACTGCATTGCTCCTTAGTTCTGACCCCAATCCATTTGATTAACAGTTGGTCTGTGAGTTATCTACAGAGAAAGTGCAGGATTATATCAACGCAAAGCAACCTTATGCATGGAACATGGGAAAACCTGCCACTACTACTAGGGATGTTCCTAACGACTAATTTCCCTGACGGTTAAACGGAAGTTTAAATTTAGACTAGTCGACTAGTCTAAAAGTAGGAAAACACCCAGAAAACAGTCAAAATTGAGCACAATTGAATCTATAAGGTTAAACATTGTCCGAAAAAATATTGCGTATATTATAAGAGCCATTTGAAACCGTTAATCACATTCTTCAATAACCAAATCGTATTTTAAATGCCGCTGAAATGTGTGGCACTTTGCGCCTTGCATTATGAACATTGCACATTATCCTACAAAACATAACAACTCACTAAATAAAAGTTAACAAATAACATTTATTGAAAACAATATTCAACGTAACAAAACATTTTTAGGAAACGTGCCTGATTATTACAACGGCATTTTCATTGGGTGAACGCGATCGCAAAGCAAATACAGTAAAAAATAATAATCGGTCATCAGAAAAACTACCAATAATAGGACCAAAAAAAATAATAATTAGGCCTACTGATCGACGTCACATTAGATTCGTTTTATTGGGCTATTCAACAACGCGATAGACCTACTTACTCTTTCCACTTCGCTGGTTTAACTTTCAGGGCGAACAGGCTAATGCATTTTGTTTTTTTTCTTCGTTTAAAAAAATATATAATTTTAATCCGGCGTTGTTAACATTCGTAACGGATGCTCGTTTTTTTTATAAAGCAACATTTGACAAGGAAAACATGACATTTCAGTGCAAATTATGTCAATATGTAATTTAAATGTGTACATTAATAAAATACTAAGTTTAACCGACTAGTATTTCTGGTGCCGACTAGCGAGGGTAGCAATGTTTAATCGGCTAGTCGACTAAACGCGCACATCCCTAACTACTACTACAACAAATACAAGTGTTTGAGTAACTTGAGATGTCCAGAGTTAGCCTGAGTTAACACAGGAGAACCTGGAGCACTTTTTCATGGAATGGGTTTTTTGCTCTTTGTCTAAAGTTTAGTAATTCACCCTGTAGTCAATTGTGTTTATATTTGTGTTGTTTAGTTTGTGATACCGTGTTGTGTTTTTCCACAGTCTGTACTTAAACCGCCTGAGTGAGGCTGGCAAGCATTCGCTGTATGTACACGGGAACATGCAGCAGAAAGCCGGTTGCCGGGTGAAGGTGCTGGCCTCAGTGACCGAGGGATCAGACCTCTCTGAGGCCTGGCACCCGATCCTGAGCGTGATCCAGCAGAACTCGACCACCTGGGAGCACAGCCGTATACGCGAGCAGCTGCAGGCCTTCCTGCGGGACCTGGAGTGGGGCCGCCAGCAGCAGCACAGCTTCTGGAAGAGGCTGCACTTCCGCAGGGTGGAGAAGGTCGTGAGAGAGACTCTTCGAATGCTGGAAAAGGGCACCCGGTAGAGATTAACCATCAAAGCGCTGTCCAGGTTGGACAGAAGGATAGTCTTTCTCTTTATTGGGTAGAATACATTAAGGTTGAGCAGAGTAACAGCATGCGAAATGTAGCCTTTACCCTCAAATTTCTTTCTGATATGATCATTCAGTGACAATAGTGAGTTCACATATTAAAGTGGGCAGGAAACGAGATGAATAAAGCCATATCAATTAACCCACTTCCAAGCCTATGCTTTACATTTCAGAATGTGAGAAAAAGACTCATGCTAAGTAAGATAGCTAGGGTTGCAATGGTGAGAGGGAATTGTTTTGGTACATTTAAAAATTTGAATGGAAATTGTCCATGTGAATTTTTGTTTTGGTACCTTTGGGATTTTTTGTGAATACATGCAAGCGCACTGTATTCTCAGTTTGAATCAGGTCCAACTTTACTTGAAAACAAAAGCAAAAACCGACTGCTATTCAACTGAGGCGCTTTCATGAATGAGGTACATTGTTGAGGGCACATGTGGTGTTAATGTGTAAAATAATCTAAATATGACATTACATTACAGGCATTTAGCAGACGCTCTTATCCAGAGCGACTTACACAACTTCTTATTGCATCTTATTACATTTATCCATACATACAGCTGGATATATACTGGAACAATTCAGGTTAAGTACCCCAAGGGTACAACGGCTGTGTCCTACCTGGGAATTGAACCTGCAACCTTTCGGTTACAAGCCCAGTTCCTTAACCATTATACTACACTGCCGCCCCATATGACATTGTGATGTTATTTGTAAAGCTAAGCTGTTCCATGAAGTATGTTTTTTTTTTATATGATGGGAATAGAGAACAGCCAGGTCTACAGTTCATAAACTCATAATTGCTAATTAGCTAGCGAACATAAAAGATGTGTTGAAGCTAAACTTGTTACTGTATTTGTAGGTATGCATTGCTTCATTATTACGCACTTAGCTATTTAGCATGTGATAATGCATTTATAGCTATTTAGCATTTATAATGATGTCGCTTGATATCATGAAAATCAACCCTAGGGAACTTATTCCCCTGGACTCCTGTTACATTGGCAGTGAATATCTCTCCCATTAAAAGTGGGCCATGGGTCTTAATAGTACTTGTGTGAAAAAGGAATTTTCAAAAAGTACTATTAGCTATGGTGGCACAGCTGCGTCGCACACGTTCAATACTTGAGGTACTTACTGCCATTGTAACAGGACTCATGGGGATTTTAATTGTTTCATGGCATCAAGTGACATCATGTGCTATGTCACAGTTTGCCGAGCATCGTACATAAGCATGTTTTATGCAAGGGACCAAGACTGGGCTTCATTTTTGAATCTCACTTCCTGGTCTTGTTGAGAGTGTTGCAGTTCTGTGGTTTCTCTAGCACCAGTGCGGTTGACTCCAGTATTGGTCTTTCAGCCCTCTTTTTCAATGTAAGTCAATGATACCAATGCGGTCAAAATAAAGTAAATCATTTTTCCCGCAAGTTTTTGCATTAGGTCATTTGCAATGTCTCCCCATGTGCTAATTTGTTATTCTGTCATATTTTATATGTCATATTTTAATATTTTCTGGACCAATCAAGGACAGTTTGCGTCACTGCACGTCACTCGGGGGGCGGTATCCCACACGCTTAGCGGACGGCCCGGACTTCATGACCATATGAGGGTCCTCCTTTTTCCATGCTGTACAGGCTCTTGCTCCAATTTGTGCAACAAGGTGGCACAAAAACCGCACTTCCGAAGCTTCAAAACACTTTTCGCAAGCCCATGGAAAGTCAGTGTGTGACATCACAGTCACTTTGTGCATAGTGACTGGATCCTTAGGGAGCGGGTGTAAAGATTTGATTTTAAATTTGCAGTCTAAAACTGAACAGCTTGCACCCTTATTTTGTAGCCCTTGCTCTCTTTTTTTCATCTTTTTTTTTCAAAACTTAATATAATTGATCTTAGTCTCATGAATATGTCAAAGAGAGGAGCATTAAGACTGGACAGTGTTTCTGAAATAGTTTGAAGAGCTCAATTTATCAGCTAACGTACTTTTATTAGCAAATTTGAACACTTTTTCTGAAGTTTTGATATTGTGGTTGCTGAAATTTACCAAGAAATGTACAATAAAAAAATTTATATAAGAAATTAATATTACTTTTTATGTGTTTGTGAGAGGGCATTCTAGGTAGGATAGATTGCATACCATCCTTGTAGCTCTGTTCCTGCGTGTCCTGGCCTGCTCTTTCTGCCTAGGGTCTTTAGTTTAGTGTCTTATTACATGTCTCTGTAATAATTATGTTCCGTCTTGCACAGAGGGGTATACAGGTCTTTTTAGAGAGTCTTTAATAAGGACAATTGGATTGTTTGAGAACTACAGCAATATGTAGATTAAACATTAATCTAGATGCATTTCCCTGTGGAGGCGTTGGGAGGAGGCTCTGCCAGACTGATAAAATAGTCCCTTAGTGCACCTTGCACTTCAGCATTCTTAAGGCCCAATCACAGAGACATGGAGCAAGCCACAGGTAACCAGTCATTTCTGTGCAAGTCTCTTTGCCAGTCTTTCTCTTTCTTTCTTACACATCTATTCATTCACTTATTTCAATTTTTGTTGTGCATGCTTTAACGATGGAGTGTTTAACTCGGTACACGCAGGTCTGTACATGTCTTGTACGTGTCTCCAGTTCTTCAGAGAAAGATCCAACAACGAAAGTATGCTTTTCAGATCGAGAGAAAGACTACCCTTAAAATGTGCTAAAATATAATATCCAGAAATATTGTGACAGTTTTAACAGCATTCAGTGTGCAACTACATGAAATTAAAAGAAAGGAATGAAAAGTAAAGGGTTAAAATAGTGGAGATAAAGAATGTTTTATAATATACTTTGATGACCTTTCTATATGCATTTACTGTACGTCGCTTTGGATAAAAGCGTCTGCTAGATGACTGTAATGTACTGTAATGTAATAATAGATGTTTGTTGCCTTAAACTGGCATGGCTGTAAATGCATGCTGTTTGCCAGTGCTCTGTGCAATTTGAGATGACAGCTGTGATTGAACATATTTGTTTTGCCTCAGCAATAATAATAGAATATGGATAAATAAATAGTATGTGCAGTGTGTGATATTAGTGAGTTGCTGTGGCTTGCTTCAACTCATTTGAAGTTTTGTCTTTTGCGTCACTCCTGTACTGAGAAGTACAAGGTTTTTCTCAATCACTCAACAGTAAACATCCACACAAAATTACTTAATTCTAAACTACTCCAACCCCAGACTGGTCAACCATCTCATTTTTTTCCTCCAAAGATATGCAAAAGTTTCACACCTCCACATCTGTTCTCTGGTTACTGATTGCAGCGAGTATCAGGTCTGCAAATAAATGGCTCTTCTTTGAACGTACGCAATATTAACACGTTTAACCTTTTCATAGAAAACACAGCCCTGTACTTATTTTTAAATGGAAACACATTTCTTATAAACGGATGCCATTTTAATTCAAGCATAGCTACTCAGCCACTATATTTGCACAGACTGGTTTGGCATGCATATTGAGTATTAAAGCAGTGGATCGCTGTTTACCACACTTCAGCAGATGGGATGTTTGAAGTTATGATAACCTCTAGCTCACTAGATCTCCGTGAGGTTGCAGTTCTACAGAACCAGAGTTAATGTGTCCAGTTCTGTTAAAGATGAACAAACTTGTTAGCAGTCCCTCAGAATGCAGCAGGTCCCTGTGAGTATTAGCCAATAAATATTGTCAAGACACTGTTAAGCATTTCTCTATTTTAGGATTGGAGGATGCCATTTCCTTAAAACAGTAAGTGTGACCCACACTTAATTATACATTAATTCAATAATATACCTTATTTATATAACTTTATTTTACTTTTCTTTTGATATAGCACAATATAACAAATACCAAAAATAATGGCCCCTTTAAAAGTAGGGTTCACTTTCTGGAGTTTAAAAAATATATTATTTCAGTTCTAGTGTATGATTTTGATTGACCACGATAGTTTTGTGTCCATTGAAGGATATTTTAGATACTTGTATGTAGATTAACTGCTAGCTGTACAATGGTGGCAGGTCATCAGAAGCTATTGTAAATGTCTAAAATATTCTTCATCACTCATGGGAACTGTCTGGCCCAATCAAAATCAATCCATCACTCACAGGTTCTGTCTGGACCAATCACATGCTTAAACTGAAATTATATTTTAAAAGCCCAGAAAGTGAACTATCCTAACTATTACTTATAAGAAAGGTAATATTGTCATCAAGGATGAAATGATAAAAACACAAGGAATATATTTTAGGGACATCAAATAATGTACTACTATGGTCAGGTACTCATTTTGTACATATACCACATATTTTTATATATACAACATATACCAGAACACAGCAGAAAATGCTGTGATCCAAATGTTTTAATAATGTGTTAACATATTATCAAATTTAATTCCTTCTATATTTATCATTTAATTTGTATAATTATATAAGTATGTCCATTATCTGTTAATTACAGTGGATTAAAGCAGAAGAGGTTCACTTTTAATCCCAAACAGGGGATTGATAATCCAGCTCTGGCCATTGCAGAAGATTCAGGTAGAGTGATTTCCCTTTCATTCTCCCATATTGTCTACTGCAATAACCTGCTAATCAATCAATAAATCTATATTATGTATAGCAGCTTTTACACACAGGTAGTCGCACGGGATTTCAAAAACCCCATTTTAGTTGCTGTATGGGGAAAAGTGTAAAATTTTGGCATATGGAAATGAGTATCATATTTACACACTATGCCAGGGCTGTTCAGCGTTATCTGCCAAGAACTGGTCTGTTGCAAGGTAAACTGTCTGTTAGTCATACACTAAAAGGCCTGAATCAACAAATTAAATAATTATGACCTTGGAATAAGAGCCTGAACCCACACCAGCCCTTCTCATGTAGCTTTGCACAACCCCAGCAGTAAAAACAGGCCAGCACTTTCAAGGGTGAGAGAAACTCATATCCAGCTCTACATGTCATCTACAACAATAATACGTGAAGGCTATTAACATGTTGTCTTGAGAGATAAATTGGGATTACTGAGCACAGTACAAAGCCTTCAAGGCTCTTGTGTATAACTAATATAGTTTATACTTTAAATTAATCACTCATTGATACCATTTCAAATTATATGAATGTGTATGCAAATAAAAAACTGCACAATGCTAAGAGGCCATTTTTAGAAAAGAAAATAACCATGTTGTGTGCAGATAGAATACACAGAACATCTCTAATTGTTTTGCATTATCTCTATATAGTCTTTGTGAATGCTCAATCAGTGTCATTTATTCTGAGCTAATACATTCTACAACTGCATCGCATTAAATTATAACTTTATTATTTATTAAATGATAAATATTTTCAATATTCATACGAATAATTTGATACAACTGTGTCCTTGTTAAAGAATGCAAGAATATATTTTTAATGAAGAATGTTATATAACACACATAAGATTATATACCATCACCCCCCACCACCAACAGAGTCAGACCGGCTGTTTGTACCACACATTTGCCTGTTGAATCGGAGGCAGGAAGAGAGTTTAGGGTTCTGCCTGCAAATGGGAAATGGCCAGCGAGGTCACGTGATCGGGCAGTTGGAGCCGTGGAGCGTGGCAGAACGCAACGGCTTGAGGAATGGCGACCGGCTGTTGGAGGTGAACGAGGAGTTTGTGGATGATATTGAGCACAGCAAGGTAAGAATCAGAAAGGGCACACCCGCCCACTGCCCCTCCCTTAGCACTGCTCCAGTCATTAGCTGCATTTCCAAAGCTGTGTTAATGCTGCACTGATGCTGGGTAGGCTAGTGTGCAACCAGCGCTTCATGCTTTTTCACAGTTACTTCTGGGCTTTGGAGGTGCTTCAGTTAAACCTTCCAGTCCATCTAACCAATGCCTCTCACCCTCCTAACCCCCTTTGTCCTCATTGGGCCAGTTTTGGTAAAGATTCATAGTCAAGTGTGGCATTAAATCAGGTAGCTTGTTATAAAGAAAATATGGAAGTTAGCAGTGCTCTTATATGGGAGTATATTACCAAGGAGCTGTTGTGTGGGTGGCATTTAGAGTGACGATTGTACTCCCAAAGACCGGCAGTGGACAAACAAATGGACAGTTTGAATCTTTGGTTTGGGGCTTTAGGCACAAACTTACCAGCTCACTCTGCCCTGCGTTCCCCCCTGTCTGTGAGTGTAATGAACACACCCCTAACTGGGTATTCATCATCATTCATCATTCATCAACCCGCTTATTCCTGTTCAGGGTCACGGGGGGTGCTGGAGCCTATCCCAGCATGCATTTTGGAGAGAGGGGAACACACTGGACAGGCCGCCAACCGCCAATCCATCACAGAGCACTCACACCATTCACTCACTCATTCATACCTATGGGCAATTTAGAGTCTCCAATTAGCCAAACCTAACTGGGTATCCTGTGCAGCATATTTCCCCCTGTCAGTTTGTGCCTGTGGTCCGATTCTCCTCTGCTGCCAGATTCTTCTCGCTCTCACACACTCCATCCTCCATCTCTCCAACACATTTGCTCACTCTATAGAAATGTGTGTGTGTGTGTGTGTGTCAGGTGGTACAGAGGATTGAGGCCTGTGGGTTGCAGCTGTGTTTCCTGGTGTTGGGAGGTGTGCAGTATGAGGAGGCGGTGAGGGCAGGGGTTGATCTGCAGAGCATGGCCTGGTCCCATCGTGGGGAGAGCTGCTCCCGCCCACAGCTCTGCCACATCCGCAGGGACGCCCGCGCCGGCTACGGGTTTAGCATCATCCCCGTCCAAGGTACAGACAGACAGACAGACAGACAGAGAGACAGAGAGACAGAGAATCCAAACAATCAATTATTGCTGCATTAAGCCATTTTACACAAGATCTTTTCACAGCTCTTACAATGTTATTACATCTGCTTCGGTTACTACCCGCAAGTCGATCCACTGCCAGTTTCACCCATTTTAGTTTAATTAAGAGTGAATTCAGTGAAGCAACATGCTCAGAGAACGTCATGGGGAACATGCAAATGACCTGCAGGGATATAACACACTGGAGGGTTTGACACTGTGAATTTTGTGTCCAGGGGAGAAGGGAAAGTACTCTGTGTCCACACTGAGTGACAGACCAGCAGAATTGGCGGGGCTTCGCAGTGGACAAAGGCTGGCGTGGATCAATGGTGTCATGGTCTCAGGACTCACTCATTCAGCACTTATCAAGATGGTACACATGTAGGCCTTCATACATTTGCTAAATACATACAGTATGTACACTGCAAAAAATGTCTGTCTTAACAAGTGTTTTGGTCTTGTAATGAGACTTAAAATCTTATTTTAAAAATATATATACAGTGCTGCTCGAAGGTTTGTGAACCCTTTAGAATTGTCTGTATATCTGCATTAATTCGATCTAAAATGTGATCACATCTTCATCTAAGTCCTAAAACTTTATAAAGTGAACCCAGCTCAACAAAAACACAAAAAACATAATTTTTTTATTATTTATTTATTGAGCAAAATGATCCAAAATTAAATGTTTTGTTGGCAAAAGTATGTGAACCCTTGGGTCATACGTATTTTTAAAGTATCATATTTAATATTTGGTTGCATATCTTTTGCGTGCTATTACTTCCTGAAGTCTGTGACCCATCAATATCAAAAGAGACTCAGACTCTCTATATCTTATTTTCAGGTACTGTTACAAGCAATACTATAACCTCTCTGCATTTGAATGGATCACTATGGGAATTTGTCTCTATTTGTCTGCGGCCAGATATGGAGTAGGTGGATGGATCACTGCAAGGGTTATTTCTCCTGACCCATTTTCCTATAAAACTCTATGGGGGAAAAAGTCAAGAGAAGAAACCTTTAAAGTGATCCATCCACATCTACTCCATATCTGGCCGCAGAGTGATGGTTTTGGGCTTGTTTGATTACCTTAGACCCTCGATGACTTACAGCCATTTAGCCAGTCATGTGTTCCATACTGTACCAGTGTAATTTACAGCAGAATCTAGTCTCACCCCCCAATTTCCATGTACCATATAGGTAAAGAAAAGCTCAGATTATGTAACTGTCCTGGTGATCGACTGTGAGAGTGAAGGGAGCTACACCCGGCGCCGGCTACCTATTTTACCCACCATGGCAGGAGCCCACAATCTGCCCCTCCCCAGTGAACTGTACCTGGTCCGTGGGCCGGAGGGCTTCGGCTTTCTGCTGCACCAGGAAAGGATTCCCTTGGGGTGCACTGGTGAGACCCTCTCACTCTCTCACTCAATTCAATTAAATTAAAATTTGCTTTATTGGCATGACGTATGTACATATACATATTTCCAAAGCATGAAAGTATACAACAAATACAATCATCATAAACAAAGTAAAATATGTTAACCTGTTTATGTGTAGATGCCTTTATGAGTGTGTGCTGTATCGTGTGAGTTAGTGCAACAATGGACATATCATTGAATTATAATTAACAAAAGAATATACAAATACTGGGCTGGGGTAGATTAGGGTATCTATGTGTTCTCATTTTCTCTCAGGCTATGGCTGATTGTCACATATTTTGCTGCAATTGTTGCTGTATGTCCCTCTCCCAACACAATTGGAATTTTATCCATGGGGGGTAACTGGGAGAAGTTTGTTTCTCTGAATAATATTCTCTGATTTTAAAAATGTTTTCACATTTAATTAAGGAGAAAGTGCATCTCTGTCTCAACATCATCTGTCATACAGTGACCACATACTATGTCCTCTTTGGGTTTCCATGATTCTCTCTCTCCCTCTTTCTCTCTCTCACTCACTCACTCTCTCTCTCTCTCTCTCTCTCTCTCACCCTCTCTCTCTCTCACTGACTGACTGACTGACTCACTCACTCACTCACTCACTCACACACTCACTCACTCACTCACACTCGCTCTCTCTCTCTCACTCTCTCTCTCTAACTCACAGACCCACCTTCTCCCACACAGTTTCACACGCAAACACTCCCACACTCTTTCACACACATTTTAAAGGCCATTATGTTACCTATACCCTTTACTGCGACACACCAACTGTCTGTTTCTGCCAGTTTCTCAGTTGGTTCATATAAACCTATAAAAGCAGAACAACCAGGGAGAACAGAACATGCCATTTCCTTTACAGGTCTCGCCCATCTGTGTGTAATGACACTTACTCTTGGTTGTAACACTAATAACTCAATATCGTACTGCTGCTTGCTTAAGATTTATTAAAGCACTTTTTAAGTCACTCTGAACAAGGACACATGTTACAGTTAAATGTAAATGTATATCCTGCTGCTTATCTGTCTGCCTGTGTGTTTTCTACTGCGTGTGTGTGTGTGTTGTGTTTGTTTGTGTGTATGCTTGTCTTTGTCATTTTGTATCTGTGTGTGCTGTAGCTCACCTACTGCGTGAGGTGCAAGCAGGTAGTCCAGCAGACCAGGCAGGTATGCAAGATGGGGACCTGCTGTTGGCTGTGAATGGTGATGCAGTGGAAAGGTTAGAGCATGAGGAAATTGTGTGCAGAATCCGACTCAGTGGCCAACAGGTCACCCTCACCATCATCCATGCCTATGGGAGAGACCTCTACAAACAGGTGTGTGACCAGAGACAGTTAACTGTCAAACTCTGTGCCAAGATACAGCTATACACATAATTACTGGGAAGGTATTTTCAGACTGAATGTAAACGTTATCAGTTGAGAATTTTTTTATTTCTTCTATGTGGTTTAGATCCTAACCGTTAAGTCTGAAAAATCTTCTCAAATGTGTGACATAAACAGATACATAAATTGTTGAATTCATCATCATTTCATTCATAAATGTATCTTCATCCTCCCCAGTTGGGTCTATCGCCTCTGATTTTCTGTGAACGTAAACTCTCAAAAGAGGACCAAACGACAACAGGGCTTGCTCTCACAGCACCATCTACTGAACTCCCAAAGGAAGCGCAAGCTGCCCCTCTCACTCCCCGGCTGTGCGTCCTTGTGAAAGGACCCACTGGCTTTGGTTTCCGTCTAAGCAGTGTTCCACACTGCAGTGGCACCTTTATCGCCCAGGTACAGTCCTGGCTTCTACTATCACTCACATAAGCTTCCACTTTAGCTCTGCTGCACTCTTCTCACATTTTAACTTTACTTCTGGATTTACTGTAGTTCTGATGATTAATTTCACCTGTCATAAAAGTCACTAAATGTATATGTTACTTAGGGTGACCAGATTCCCCGGAGGCCCTTGTACATAATGCAATGAGAACCAACAATAATGGCATTTACAGTCAGAAACCCCTTTGGAATATGCTACAACTGAAATAGAAGACAAATCAAGATTTTCTCAGAATAAGACAGGATATAAAAGTGGATGAGATATGGGGCTGTCCCGGGGAAAATGCAATGTCTGGTCACCGTAATGTTACTACATTGCTTATTTGCAAACATGAGGGACATTTTAGAGCTCAAGCTTGGTATTCTTTCTTTCCGTAGGTGGAGATAGGGGGCTCCGGAGAGAAGGCTGGATTGTGGGAGGGGGATGTGGTCATTGAGGTGAATGGTCAGAATGTGGAGGATGAAGATTTAGAAGATGTGGCAACTCTAATGAAGAAGGGGGCATGTTTTCTAAGATTGCTTGTTGTTGAGAGAAGGGGGTACGAGAGACTGAAGCACAATGGGATTCCCTTTACGACAGAACTCATTCCCCATAACACCTCAGGTACACAGATACACACATATTCACCCTCACACAAACGCACACACCATTAACATAGAAACTTGTAAAACAGTCTTAAAACATTATATACTTTGTGATAATACAACTTTATTCTAACAACATTTTTCCTAATAATCCTTTAATTCATTTACAGGTTGAAGAAAGCATAAATGATTTCTTCCAGTGAAAAGACATTGGCTATTTTCCCTGCAGTTGATCGTAAGCATGTACCATAAGGACAATCACATTTACAAGGGACCAGCACTCCAGTTTTTTTTCATTGCCCTGTTGTTATAACAGCAGCAGGCCTGTCAAACACATGTCTCTGTTGATTGCCGACACTGACTGATGCGGCACAGTGATGCACACTGGGATACTCTCTTGCCATATACTATAAATGTGCAACTGTCACTTGGGAGTTAAGCACTTGGGATTAATGGTTGCTACAGCGATGGATAAATGCATTGGAGTAAGTAAAGTAACCAGTATTATTTTTGTATAGCAATGCTTTTATGGAACCATACACAATCTCTCAAACATTTCCAAAAAGGAAGGGAGCATTTATCAAGAAAACCAGTACTGCGCTGGATTATACAAGCTAACTATGAATATAAAAGCCGATAGGTAAAAGCCACATAAAGGATAATCGTTTTGTCAGTTTTGCACTTTTTAAAAAATTGAACGAATGCTGGAAAAGGTTTGGTTTTTTCATATTATCCTTTTGTAACTTGTTGATCATCAGTTCTGAGAATGCCACAAGATGTAGAATTTATGTGTAACTTGCACCCCACTGGCAAACCACAGCGCACTCCGCTCACCCCCTGTGTGTCACAGATATATTTATATTACATATGAATTTGTACGAAAGTGATTTAAATTCATACGGTGAATAATTTGCTGTTATTTCAATAAAGTACACTTTAAAACTAAAACTAAAATTATAAATGTAATTTTAATTAGTTTAAATAATCTACTGAAAATATCTGAAAAGATCTAGTCACTCCACCCTTTTACTTTTAGCAGAAAATAAATGAAGAAAAATCTTCAACTTCAACAGAAGTGCTGTTTTCTAGGTTGCAAAAACATTTCTTTGGAGAATAAGGACCGTTAATAGAATAAAGGTCTATTACAGCAGTCTCTATAACTCAATGATAGGACATATTGTTTAGTTCTAAACACTAATTGGTCACTAATTGGTCACCTGTGATAACCTCCTTCTTTATTTCTCATTCTATAAATGAACTAAAACAAACAGGGACAATGCAGAATGAGCTACAGCTGCATTGCCACATAGCTGAGTATCTTCCACACTTCTCATTGTGTTCCACAGCTAACAAAACAATCAACTCACTAATATGAACTGAAATATAAAATAAACTTAATTTTATGAAGTATAAACTGTCATACTTTTCATTAAAGGTATCCTCACATTACACACAACACACTCCCATTAGCGCCCTTAAACCTGACACAAAAGCGGGCTTTATTGTAATTATGAGCATCATAGAGTAATTGCACTACAACATCTTTAACTCTGTGTACCCCATCGGAAGTGACACCCCAAACATGTATTTATTCCCTTACACTAACTCACATTGAATTCCTGCGCAATAGGCATCATCTCTGTACTGATACATTGTTTTACTAAACTGTTATGCGATACTGTATTACCAGACGTGGAAATCCAGGGGACATAACGTAAAAATCCTCCCCAGTATTTTGCTCCAATCACCTGGATTTGCTAAGTAACATAATTTTTCAGCGAGGATCAACTATTTGGTAAAATCAGCTGACTGGGTGTTTTGGTCGAAGCAGCACATGGTAGGACTTTTACTTTATGTCCCCTGGATTTCCACCTCTGTGTATTACACGTTGAACTGTGAACAGTTCTTTGAATACACTAACAGATTTGGGCATTGACTATTTTGAAATTGTTAATCTACTAAGAGTATTATTCTCCACACCCTGTTCTCTGTAAACCTCTGTATCCCTGGGTAATCTACATGAATCTACAAAGGAATTCCAGGTTGGTTCCTGTGCTCATTCATGTCGGACCACAAACCCCATAGCTCCAGAGCCAGAGGACATACCATACGGGGCAGAAACATAGGCTGTCTAATTTTAAAATGTGGCCCTGATGAGAAGGTAGCTAAAAAGCTATGCAGCCAACTCCAAACCTAGGTGCACAAAAAAAGATGATACACCGCTATTATGTCTATTTTTCAGTTATAACGTTTGCTGTCGTTCGCATTGATTTGGTTCTTGAAATCATGGTTAGTTTCTCATGAAAAATGTCAATCTAAAAAAGGATGCATTGTATTCTTAAGTTACAGAAGGTGACATACCATCTAGCAGCACAATGCCTAGTGAATTCCATGGGCCTACTGAAATAATAGCTGTGGTGGGAAGACTGGGACACCCAGCATCAGCCAACACGACACCATGCCCTACAACAAGAAGTGTGCAAAGGCACACAGCGAATAGCTTAATTTAATGCATAAAAGCGATGAAAAATGACAAAATACAAACTTTATTGACAAATAAATACAAAACTTGACACACGTTAAATAGTCGAAGAAAACGGGGCGTAGCCATTGCCTTCCAAAAAGCATAGGCAACTGATTGCTAGCTCGTTCATTAACACAATGAATCCATTTCAATTTAATAACATCTATGTCGAACATGAGCATGGTATGAACAAGAGGCAGAACCAGTTTGGCTGTTATTTTCATTTCTTACATAATTTTAAATGCATGCACAGAAGCGCGTGGTGCTGACAGCATTATCAGACCCTTTAAGACAGGCCCTTTAATATGACCATTTTCCGGTCTGGCAATGATGACGTTTTACTCATTTTTGTTGATTCAGGAACTACGAGGACATTTCATCGGTCTAAAGCGAGGAATGTATTTAAGCTAAATATACAAACCTGACCGGATTTATACCTATCTATATTAAAACCATACAAAACCAGGTAGGATAAACCATATATGTTCTGGACTAGTTAGCTCAAATACAAAAGTGATTGGTTTGTATGACGTTTGTTAGCAAGCTAGATCACTAAACGTTGACCAGCTACATTTGTTAGCTTTCTTGCTAGATAACATTAGACATCTACTAGACACGCTAGCTCGCTGGCTGGCGTGACAGACGACAAAATCAGTGGAGTCTGGCTGGCTGGCTGGCTGGCTAGCGATCGATCGTGTTAGCCGAGACAGGACTTGCAGCACATGTATCCTGAATATTAATTGTCAAATCTAGATGGCATTCTAGGTGTCTTGCAAGAAATGTATTATTATAGACAGGTAACGTTAGCCAACCAGCTAGATTTTGTTTGTAGTTGTACTTCTGTTAGCGTTCCACGGAGCGTTAGCCAACCAGCTTGATTGAGTCAGTGACTGATAAATAAGTATTGCTCGTTAGTTGGTAGACATACTGTTACAGCTGATGCTTCAGTATACATAGGCCTTACTATGTCAGCAGTGTGCCACATTTGCTCGAATGTTTTGGTTTCGTTTTTGCCGTTTATCTCCTAACTTATTTAGACACTATTGTCACTCGGTGCTAACTAGCTAGCTAGTCATGTTGACTAAAATAGCTAGCGAAATGAGCTAACGATACGAACGTTAGCTAACATTAGCTAGTTAATTCTCTCACTCTAGCCTAATGTTAACTGCCTGGATACTTTCCGATCCTGACACAACCACTGGATCTGTAACACATAAACATGTCCCCAACCATTATATTTTCGTATTAACTTCCGTTAGCTAGCTATGTTTTTATACGTTAATCATCCGGGATCTGTGCGTGTAGACAAAATATAGCTAGCTAGCTTGCAGAAAGATGAACTCTGCCCACATGTTTAATTTTGCTCGTCAACAGACAGGCTCCCTTCAGTGTCTTCCATAGCATATTGAATAGTAACAACTACTAACCCAAACATGCTTAACAAAAGCTAGCTTTTAATGGCTAGCTATCTACGTCAAGTGTAAGCTGCAAACGTATACATTACACGATAGCAAAATTACACTAGCTGTAGACATTGTTGCAACATTTGAGGATGTTATAATTGACAGTTTTACTTTGTTGACATTTATTGAATCAGTCTGAATCAAAGCTGTTGAACAGCAACTGCCTAGAGCAGTGTCAATCCTTTAGCACACTGACTTCAGTATAATACGATGGGTTCATTGAGTTTCGGGTGGTATAGAGATAGAAAACAATATTTCACACTTATTTTACTACCTTTTACGTGCATCTACAGGCTTACTTTGTCCATTGACGTTGAATTGACCCAAACTCTAACAAATAAGTTATTGGGCTAAATCATTAATCAAGGGCAGAAGTTGGCATGACATCTCCCGCTGCTCTAAGAAATACCCTGGTGTCATTGCTGAAGTTTTTCAAAATATTATCCAAATGTTATCCAGTTCTTAATGACTGAGTTGTGAGCCAGAGCTCACTGTCTGTCCTGGTCTTTACTCCCTGACTCAGACATAAATACACTTCCCCCTTCCATTACATTGGACCTGAAGGAATACACCACGGCCAAACATTCTCAGTAAATACCACATAGTGAGGTGCCTGTGTGCTGAGTAGACCGCACCAGATGAGTGTAGCACGTGTTTGTCTCTGTGTTCAGGCTGGTGGGCAGTGGCTGTGGATGGGGGAATTGCCCAGGTGAGATGACCGACCAGGGCAACAACAACCAGAACATCTCCCGAAACCCCTTTGCCGCACTCTTCAGCTCCCTCGCCGATGCCAAGCAGTTCGCTTCTGGCCAGAAACAGCATCAACAGCCAGAGCCACCATGTGAGTCCTGTAGTGTAGTACAGTCTTGCTGGAAGAACATAGTGTAGTTCCTTTCTTTTGGAGGAGTGAGAGAAAGATAATATCTGTGTGTCTGTGTGTGTGTGTGCGTGTGCATATGTATGTGTGCATGGCCTCACACATATGTTTGAATGCACATGTGTTTTCATTTTGGTGTGTTTGTGTGCGTTGTACGTTTACGGTCTTACACTGATTGTGTGTGCACATGCGTGTGCGTGTGTGTGTGTGTGTGTGTGTGTGTGTGTGTGTCTCTCCATACACTTGCATGTTTTTATTTGTGGCATGTGTTACAGCGGATGCATCGGGAGACAGCCAGTCAGATTCAGACAATTCAGTGTCTGACAGCATTGATGACAATGACGACTCGGTGGCAGAGATTAGCCGCTCTTTCCGCTCCCGGCAGGAGCTGTGTGAGCAGCTCAATGTCAACCACATGATACAGCGAATCTTCCTCATCACCCTAGACAACAGTGAGTGTCAGTCGCCTTACACACGTTACCAATTTTTTTCTAAACAATGTCCAGTGTGTTTCTAGCACATGCGACCCCAACCTTGGTCCTGGAGTTGGGTTGTGCTGGTTTTCATTTTCAATTTAAAATCAACAATGGGTTCAGGCCCAGAAAAACTGGTTAATTTATCAATTAAGTGCTGAGTATCAATGAAAACTAGCACACTTTGTGGCCCTCCAGGACTAGGGCCGTCGACCACTGATTTAGCTCATGTGTGGATATTTTAATAAAATGGGAACAATGGCTTCATGAAGGCCTTCCAGGAGCCGCTGAGCATTTTTCTGTTTGGGTGATTAATTCAGAATGAGATGCAGGGCTTTAGTGGGACTCAGACCAGGGTGGCACTGTAATTGGTTTGTGGGATTCTGTCCAAGGCAGTGTTATAATTGGTTAGTCGGTCTCTGTAATTGTTGTTGTCGAGTACTTGGAGGCATACACGGCATGGCGATTTTGAAACCTGCCTGTTCGTAAACATGACCTAATCCCACGGAGAGAACATGCGGATTGAATGACCAAGTCTTCAGCGCACTGCTGTGGTCAAAGTATAATACAAGTGTTTAAGTGTATTTATGAAAATACACTTTGAGGTTGTGTGTGTGTGCGCATGTGCATGCGTGCAGGTGACCCAAATCTGAAAGGAGGTAATGGAACCCCACCTCGCTGTGTGTACCTGGAGGAGATGGCAACTGACCTGGATGGGCAGGACTGGCTGGACATGGATAACATCGAGCAGGTGAGACACAACTGAGGTTATAACCCCTGAGAAAAGTAATGTACACAGCGCTATGGGTGTAGTTACATCTGAACTTATGCATGTGCACATACAAAAGTGTGAGATTTCATTCATTATGCTCATACTGATAATACAAATTCTAACACCAATCGTTTCTGATCCCGGGTACTGATCCAGGGTCTGTGTTTGGACAGAATGAGAGTATGCTGTCTGTGTGTAAATTGAGACCCTAACTGATTCATGGTCAGTGAGATCTTGCTGTCTGTGTGTAACTTGAGGCCCTGGCTGATTCGGGGTCAGTGAGATCTTGCTGTCTGTGTGTATCTTGAGGCCCTGTTCAATAGGCTGCTGCTCCTGGAGCCAGGTAACCACTTGATCTACATGACCTCCTGCAGTGTGGCTAACCTGTCCGCTGAGAGGCATGCCGGGGAGAAGTGTGCGGTGCCGTACCTGTACGCATGCTACCAGAGAGCCAAGGAGGAGGTCAGACTTCTCACCTGCCCGTCTCTGCTTGCATTACCTTAATGTTGGTGTTGAAGGGTGGTTTACAGCGCACATTTGCATATATGCAGTAGCTGACTAAATTAGGAAATTATACGTACAAAGGCAGTGTTGGAACTGTCCATTAATCCACTGAAGGTGCTTTTTATTGGGCAGCATCACATCTCAATGTGTGGATCCAAACCTCCCGAAACACAGATTGACTACCAGGGAAATAACGGGAGTGAGGCAGAGATTTATCTTCATATCCTAAATGAGGGCGTATTGGTGTTTGCCAATAACAGAATGTCCTCAATGAGGGCGTATTGGTGTTTGCCAATAACAGAAGGTCCTAAATGAGAATGGATTGGTGTTTGCCAATAACAGAAGGTGCAAAATGAGGATAGATTGGTGCTTGCCAATAACAGATGGTCCTAAATGAGGATGGATTGGTGGATTGTCCAATAACAGAAGGTACTGAATTATTATTCTATCCCTTGTATGTGCCACAGGTCACTAAAGTGCCAGAGAAGCTGTTGTCGTATGCCGTTCGCTGTAAGAACCTGACTGTGTCCAACACTCGCACGGTCCTCCTTACTCCAGAGATCTACGTGAGCCAGAATGTGTATGAGCAACTGCTGGACCTGCTGCTGGAGGGAGTCAGTGGAGCACGTGAGTAAACTCATTCACTCTCTCACACATTCTCTCACTCATCCTCCCGTACATCAGACATCAGACACCATGTCCGAACATCTTTTGTATTTTCTGAATATATTGTCCAACTGCACATTTTGTGAAATAGACAGCTTACCTGGCTGCAATATTTGCCTAAAATTCATATCGGAACATGACAATAGATTACGTATTTTCAATTAAATGATTCATTTTTTTCTGTGCTAAAGGTATATTTTAATATTCTGATTTTGCATATTTGGATCGTAGCTGATTGTCATATTCATAAGGATTGATTTGCAGTTGGTCTTCGTAGATGCTAATGTATGAATATGTTCTTAGATCTTTTCTTTTTCAGTGTCAGCTCTGTTCTTTGTGTCCTGTACTTGGGCATCACTTTGAGTGATGTATACCCTCCTCTTATGTCTGTCAGAGCTGGACGAAGTGGTGGAGTTTGTGGAGGAAGTGATCGCCGCCCTGTTTGCTGATCAGGAAGTGCGCACCTTTGGGGAGGTGATGGTTCCGGTGCTGGACATCCTGCAGGGTCGCATGAAGGATCTGGACCTGTGTCAACTCCTGCTGTACTCCTACCTGGACATCCTGCTGTACTTTAGCCATCAGAAGGACATTGCCAAGGTCTGGGTTAATCATGTCACGTTCACAAACACATCTATAGCTGTTTTTATATTAGAGCAATTGGCTCTGGATGGATTTTCTATACCTAAGGAGGGGACCGCTCTTTTCCAACACCCCAGGTGTTTGTGGAGTATATTCAGCCAAAGGACCCAAACAGTGGCCTGCAGTACCAGAAGACCCTTCTTGGGACAGCACTCAGTGTCTCCTGCCTGCTGAAGACCCCTGGCGTGGTGGAGAGTCACGGCTACTTCCTCAACCCCTCTCGCTCCAGTCCGCAGGAAATGAAAGTCCAGGAGTCCAACATTCAACAGGTAGGGGGCGCTGTGAGCTCTACGTCTTGAGACGCAGGTCTGAAGCTGTGTTGACTGCTTGCATGAATATTAACCGCAAAGCCCCCCTGTGCGCCCTTTGTCCTCCCTGTGGCAGTTTATGGGACAGTACCATGAGAAGCTGTATCAGATCCTGAGGAACCTCCTGCAGCAGACCGGCGATACACGCCACCTGCTGCTCACCTGGCTGGGTGGCTGCCTACAGGCCAACGCTGGCCGCGCCAAGATCTGGGCCAACCAGATGCCCGAGATCTTCATGCAGACGTACGCCTCTGACGCGCTCTTCCTCAACCTGGGCGCCGCGCTACTCAAGCTCTGCCAGCCCTTCTGTCGCCCCCGCTCCCCCAAACTGCTGACCTTTAACCCCACCTACTGTGCCCTGAAGGAGCTGAGTGAGGAGGAGCGGCGTAACCGCAACGTGCACGCCAGAGGTAAGCTGTGCCCAAACTCGGCCCAAGCACGTGCCAGCCCTGCCCGACCATAGGATCACTCATCAGATTAATCTTCCATTTTACTTCTCCCCCAAAGATATTATGAAGGTGCCATGTATGCATATGTAGGTACATGCAGTATAATGCAGTGTTATTAGATATTATGATAAATATTATTTTTACTGATATATATTTGTCTCTCTCTTAGGTTTGGATAAAGAGACCTGCCTGATTCCGGCTCCTCCTCAGCATACTGCAGAGTTTGCACAGTCTTACAGCCTTCTCACCGAGAACCTCATCCTTACCCAGCTCACTCTGCACCTGGGCTTCCACAGGTAACACGCACACGCACACACACATGCACACCCACACACACACTCCCTCCTTAGGAAACACACCATGCCTGGTCAGTATTGTGTTTGTAAGTTAGACTGTGTGAGTCAGTGATTTGTGTGTGTGTGCCTCAGGCTCCATGACCAGATGGTGAAGATGAACCAGTCTCTGCACAGGCTGCAAGGTTCGTGGCGGGAGGCGGGGCACGGTGGGGGTGTGGCCGCGGATCAGCTGCGCGAGCAGTTTGAGCGCCTCATGACTGTCTATCTGTCGACCAAAGCGGCCGCCACCCAGCCAGGAATGCTGCAGGGCTGCCTCAATCTTCAGGCCTCTAGCGCCGCCCTACTGGTGCAGCTCAGCCTTAACAACCAGGGCCCAGAGCACACCCAGCTGTCCTTTCCCCTGCCAGTCATACAACACAGCCCGCTCTGCTATGTACCAGGTACCCCAACATCCCTACTGCACATACACCGCTATACGCTCCTACCCACCCCTATCATACAGCTTCTACAATACTGCCATCTATTTTAATTTCATACGTTAATACTCCATGGTGACTCTTGTTCCGGTTAGGAATGACATTGCTATTGTCAGGATAACAAATGCATTTGTTTCAGTGATGACAAAAACACATTTTTGTTGTCATTATTTTTGTGTTTCCCAGAGTTCTTTGCAGAGAATATGGGGGATTTCTTCATATTCCTGCGGCGGTTTGCCGATGATGTCCTGGAGTCTTCGGCAGATAGTCTGGAGCAGGTCCTCAACTTCATCACCGTGTTCATGGGAAACGTGGACAGGTAGAGTCATGGTACCTCAGTGCTGTGAATGTGGACAGTTAAAGGTATATATAGTGCCTGGTACCTCAGTGCAGTGAATGTGGCCAGTTAAATATACAGAGGGTTGCTTCCTCTGTGCTTTTTGTTTTTGTATACGTGAAATAAACTTCTGCATTGGTCATTTACAGGATGAAGAACCCTCATTTGCGGGCCAAGCTGGCCGAGGTACTGGAAGCAGTGATGCCCCACCTGGAGCCTGTGTCACCTGGTTTAACCCAGCCAATCATGTTCCAGCGGCACAGGGTCTTCTGCACATATCACCACGCCGCTCACCTGGCTGAGGCTCTCATCACTGTGTTTGTGGACATCGAGTTCACTGGTAACAGGAGCAGTGTGTGTGTGTATGTGGCTGCATTTGTGGCTAGGATCATGTGTGTGTTTACAAACCAGAGTAAAGCTGTATCATCTGCAGTCCAGTGTAATTGTTACTTGGACTTGGAGCTGTATAGAAAGTGAATAGATGTTTATGCTGAGGTTCTGTGTGCAGAATCTGTCCCACAATGCCGTTCTCTTGTTCATTTCTCAGGGGATCCCCACCAGTTTGAGCAAAAGTTTAACTACCGCCGGCCCATGTACCCGATTCTGAAATACATGTGGGGGAAGGACAGCTACAGGCAGAGCATCAAGGTAGGAATTGCTTTCACGTTACTTACACATCATGACATACAGTATACACTGCATACTGCTTTATACGCAACATGTATACTTCATAGCACATTATATATGGCATATACACTGCATACTGCTTTACACACAATATGTATACTACATAGCACATTATATATGGCATATACTGTTATATATGGCATATACACTGCATACTGCTTTATACGCAACATGTATACTACATAGCACATTATATATGGCATATACACTGCATACTGCTTTATATGCAAAATGTATACTTCATAGCACATTATATATGGCATATACTGTTACACAACATATATAATACATACTGCTTTATACACAACATGTATACTACATACCACATTATATATGGCATATACTGTTACACAACATATATACTGCATACTGCTTTATACACAACATGTATACTACATACCATATTACATATGGCATATACACTACATACTGCTTTATACACAACATTTATACTACATACTGCTTCATACAGGATGTATACCCTACATAATCTACACAACCCTGCTCTGTATATGACACAAACACTGGCTTTATATATGACTTGTACACCACCATGCTTTATACACTACTAAAGCCCTAATGTGGTGGTGTTCTATCACAATGATGAAGTGGTGATATAATGTGGTGTTTTACATTAGCAAAGCAATGAAGTGATGATGTAATGGTGTTTTACATTAGCAAAGCAATGCCTTGCTAATGTAATGGTGTTTTATGTTACCAAAGCGATTAAGTGGTGATGTGATGGTGTTTTATGTTGCCAAAGCGATTAAGTGGTGATGTAATGGTGTTTTCCATTAGTGAAGTAATGATGTAATAGTGTTTTACATTACCAAAGCAATGACATGCTAATGTAATGGTGTTTTATGTTGCCAAAGCGATTAAGTGGTGATTTAACGGTGTTGTATGTTGCCAAAGCGATATAGTGGTGATGTAATGGTGTTGTATGTTGCCAGAGCGATGAAGTGGTGATGTAATGGTGTTTTATGTTGCCAAAGCGATGAAGTGATAATGTAATGGTCTTTTACATTATCACAGCATTTGGCTGAGGATGCAGTAGAGAATCTGGAGGCCATGAATCCGCCTCTCTTTCTAAGGTTCCTGAACCTCCTGATGAACGACGCCATCTTCCTGTTGGACGAGGCCATACAAGTAAGGAACAGGAACAAGTGGAGGAGAGACAAATTGACTCATTAAATGATCAGCTTGAGTACAAGTAGTTGCATGCACTGTATACAATATACCTGACATAGTGGTTCGCGTTGAGACATTAATTAATATTTAACAATTAATATGGAATCAATATGAAATCAGCAACATTAGATTAGGACACAAAGATCGGTTTCCAGGGCACGGAGGTGGTAGTGGAGGAAAGGAGGGTGCATTTTTCGAGTATTGGGACGCACCACTTATCTATGCTTTATGGGAACAAAGCTGTGCATTATGGGAGTGAGATCTCATGTAATTGTAGTCCTTGCAGGTATAAGGTGGAGGTGTCAGGGTGATCCTGGATACACACTGCATTTCATATGAGATGGATGTTTGATGGCTTCTTCCTGTCCCTGGCAGTACCTCAGTAAGATCAAGCTCCTGCAGCTGGAGAAAGACCGTGGCGAGTGGGAGGGGCTTGCACCTGACGCTCGGCGTGAGAAGGAGTCCAGCCTGCAGATGTTTGGCCAGCTGGGACGCTTCCACAACATTATGTCCAATGAGACGATCGGCACACTGGCCTTCCTTACATCCGGTGAGAGCTCTTCTTGTGGAATAAGCCTGGCTGTGTTCCACAGGTGTGAAACATTGTTTGTAAAATAGGGTCCCAGTCTCCATTTGATTGGTGTGCTGCAGTCTCATCAGGGATGATAAGTGATGTTTATACAAGTTGCTGCATTCTATAACAATTTTTTCCTGTGGCGATCCAGTCAAAGTATTCTCTGTTAGGTTTAATCCTATACATACCTCTAATACACACAACCATTTTTTTAGTTCAATGACTTTACTTCTCCAGATTTACAGAGGAATGTGAGATTTTGGAGAAACGGTAACTTTGTAAAATAGTTAATGGCATCAGATTTTCAGTAGGCCATACTCATTTTAACTACTGTATAGTTTTGCACACCTACACAAACGGGTGTTATCACAATGCAACTTCCCTGAAACTCTTCCCTGGGTTTATTTTTTGCTGAAGTGCATTGCTATTTGTTTTTGGCATTTCAGAGATTAAGGGGCTGTTTGTCCACCCCTTCCTGGCTGAGAGGATAATCTCCATGCTCAACTACTTCCTGCAGCATCTGGTGGGGCCCAAGATGGGTGCCCTGAAAGTGAAGGACTTCAGTGAGTTTGACTTTAAGCCCCAGCAGCTGGTCTCTGACATCTGCACCATCTACCTCCACCTGGGGTAGGTCTCACTTCCATTCATGCCTCCATTTTCTGACAGTTGATGACATCACTGGGTTAGGGCCTAAGTGACTGTAGTTTTTTTAAAGTTTTTTTAAAATATCAATGTTGTGGCTTAAAGGCTTTTTCATGTCCGTGCAATTGCACAAGGATACACAGAGACACAGCCGTCTCAAGACATATTGACTGTACCCTTTCCTTTCCGTGATTTTCATAAAAATGTCTGGTTTACAGGGACGAGGAGAATTTCTGTGCCACTGTGCCAAAAGATGGCCGCTCCTACTCGCCCACCCTCTTCTCCCAGACTGTACGTGTGCTGAAGAAGATCAACAAGCCAGGGGACATGATTGTGTCCTTCGGTCTCCTTGCAGACAAGATCAAGGTGAGCATGTGTCACCTTTACCCCTACACTGCCACTTCTGTCTTCTCTTGGCTCTGTCTCTGCTGAAGTGCTATTTTCTAGTCTGTCTTTGTTGATGTGTGTTGTGTTCCAGTCTCAGTATTTGTTGATGTGTGTTGTGTTCCAGTCTCAGTATTTGTTGATGTGTGTTATGTTCCAGTCTGTGTTTGTTGATGTGCGTTGTGTTCCAGTCTGTGTTTGTTGATGTGTGTTGTGTTCCAGTCTCAGTATTTGTTGATGTGTGTTGTGTTCCAGTCTGTGTTTGTTGATGTGCGTTGTGTTCCAGTCTCAGTATTTGTTGATGTGTGTTGTGTTCCAGTCTCAGTATTTGTTGATGTGTGTTATGTTCCAGTCTGTGTTTGTTGATGTGCGTTGTGTTCCAGTCTGTGTTTGTTGATGTGTGTTGTGTTCCAGTCTCAGTATTTGTTGATGTGTGTTGTGTTCCAGTCTGTGTTTGTTGATGTGCGTTGTGTTCCAGTCTGTGTTTGTTGATGTGCGTTGTGTTCCAGTCTGTGTTTGTTGATGTGTGTTGTGTTCCAGTCTGTGTTTGTTGACATGTGTTGTGTTCCAGTCTGTGTTTGTTGATGTGCATTATGTTCCAGTCTGTGTTTGTTGATGTGTGTTGTGTTCCAGTCTCAGTGTTTGTTGGTGTGCATTATGTTCCAGTCTGTGTTTGTTGATGTGTGTTGTGTTCCAGTCTGTGTTTGTTGACATGTGTTGTGTTCCAGTCTGTGTTTGTTGATGTGTGTTGTGTTCCAGTCTGTGTTTGTTGATGTGCGTTGTGTTCCAGTCTGTGTTTGTTGATGTGCGTTGTGTTCCAGTCTGTGTTTGTTGATGTGTGTTGTGTTCCAGTCTGTGTTTGTTGACATGTGTTGTGTTCCAGTCTGTGTTTGTTGATGTGTGTTGTGTTCCAGTCTGTGTTTGTTGATGTGTGTTGTGTTCCAGTCTGTGTTTGTTGATGTGTTGTGTTCCAGTCTGTGTTTGTTGATGTGCATTATGTTCCAGTCTGTGTTTGTTGACGTGTGTTGTGTTCCAGTCTGTGTTTGTTGATGTGTGTTGTGTTCCAGTCTGTGTTTGTTGACATGTGTTGTGTTCCAGTCTGTGTTTGTTGACATGTGTTGTGTTCCAGTCTGTGTTTGTTGATGTGTGTTGTGTTCCAGTCTGTGTTTGTTGATGTGTGTTATGTTCCAGTCTGTGTTTGTTGATGTGCATTATGTTCCAGTCTGTGTTTGTTGATGTGTGTTGTGTTCCAGTCTCAGTCTTTGTTGATGTTCCTCTTGGCTCAGTCCCTGGCAGATCAGCAGCTGCAGGATGAGGAGACATACTCGGACGCTCCAGACGAGTTCCTGGACCCGATCATGTCCACCCTGATGATGGACCCCGTACTGCTGCCTTCCTCGCACATCACTGTTGACCGCTCCACCATCGCACGCCATCTGCTCAGGTAACTACTCCATCCTGTTCACACATCCCTTACAAGATCAGTTCCCTTCTCACATCAATGCTGATTGCTACGCCTTTGCATGTTACCTGCTGGGGGAGCTAGAGGCCTACAGGCTTCCACGCTGTACTGGTGGACAGTGGACACACCCTCTGTGAAAGATTACATACTGGATTCATTCATTTCCAAGTAGCCCCTTGGACATACGCCCATTAGAATTACAGATTGACTAGTAAACCAAAGATAATGTATCCATTTTTGCCTTATCAATCACTGATGAGGTAAGGCAAATATTACACAGACATCACATATATAAAATATATGAATAAATATATAAAATGCAGTAGCACTCTGAAAGATATGAAAGTTTTGGGAATGGGGGTCATTCAGAAATGCTTGTAACTTTGAAAGTGAAGTCGAAATACACCGATTTTAATTTGAATTGTTTATTCGAATTAATACTTTTATTCCTCTAGCTGTATTTTAATATACTTTATTTGTTAAGAGAACAAATGCATTTTATACTATGGAAATGGAAAAGGCATAAACGCTACTTCAAGGCTCGCACCCTGTTCAGTCGACCAGTCAGTCTGTTACTCTGAGATTCAACTGTACTAACATACTTAGACGAAGGGCCATGTTTTAGCACTATTGTGAAGTCAACATTGTTCGATATCAGAAAGGGCTTGATCAAAATCATACGATTCACAAAATATAAAATAACATAGCGGGTCCCTGAGAAGCAGACTGCTTGCAAAGCCAATGTAGAATATATTTTTAAATGAATTTCTGAGATACTGCGAGTTCACTGGTTATTCGGTTAAAATGTATTTTATAGCTTTGGGGCGGCAGTGTAGTATAATGGTTAAGGAACTGGACTTAACTGAAAGGTTGCAGGTTCAATTCCCAGGTAGGACACTGCCGTTGTACCCTTGAGCAAGGTACTTAACCTGCATTGCTTCAGTATATATCCAGCTGTATGAATGAATAAATGTAATAAGATGTAATAAGAAGTTGTGTAAGTCGCTCTGGATAAGAGCGTCTGCTAAATGCCTGTAATGTAATGTAATAGCCAAAAAGCGAGAGTAAATTATCTGTTGTAATAAAAGTGTAGAATTACAATCATAAAAGCAGTCATATTCTTAAAATGAATGTATGTGGAAAGCATACAGCTCTCTTTAATCCTGTAATTCTACCTGTGTGTTTTCTTATCTACACATATGCCGATTGGGTGTTTTCTTTGAGGTGTGATTGCAGGCCTGATCCCAGAATCCCTTTCTTCTCCACAGCGATCAGACTGATCCCTTCAACCGCAGCCCGCTCACCATGGACCAGATCCGGCCCAACGAGGACCTGAAGCAGCAGATCTTGCAGTGGCTGGCAGAGCGCAAACAGGAGCGACTGCAAATGGGACCCAGTGGATAAACAACAGCTCCATTACTTCTGCCCCATATTGTCCCATACTACCCCATAATGCCCCGTACTACCCCATACTCCTCCAACCCTCCCCATACTGCCCCTTAGTCATTCCCATATGTCCCGATAATACCCTATACTTCCCCACACCTCTCCATACCACCCCATAATATCCCCAAACTATCCTGTTGTACCCCATACTTTTCATTTCCCCTGGACAGAATCACTCTGACCACTCTTGTCTGCTCTGAAGATATTCCCCCAACCTCATGCTCCAGCGGAGTGGGTCGGTCTTCTGAGTGGGTCGGTCTTCTGAGTGGGTCGGTCTTCTGAGTGGGTCGGTCTTCTGAGTGGGTCGGTCTTCTGAGTGGGTCGGTCTTCTGAGTGGGTCAGGTTTCTGAGTGGGTCAGTCTTCTGGGGCAGCGCAGGGTAAAGTGGAAGGCTACAGACACGGGCAACACAATTACAATTACTGTACAGATCATTAACGTGAAAAGAGGACCGATTCTTATTTGTTTTTCTACTGTATGCTCCTTGCCTGGATGCCTTTCCTCTCTCTCTAACACATGCAAGCACATTCACACGCATACACATGCGCACAAACATTTACACACACTTGAAAAAATGACAAAGTTGTACCAGGTTGGAAAAAAGCGGCCAATATTACAAATGCAGCAGTAACTTATGAATTTCGAATTTGCTTTAAGAGTGCCAAAAGTGACATTTCAGAGGCAGATTTTTAGCTTTGAAAGCTTTTTTAGCTTTTTATGTTGAGAAGTACCGAAATTATAATTGATTTGATTCATAATTATAGGTTTGCTGTACATTGTACTGGTAATTTGTATAAAATATCAGAAATCTCATTCTGATATTTGTTTCTATTTTCAATAGTTGCATAATGCCCTTCTACTGTATATTGTGAGGACATCATCTGTGTTATCATTCAGTTCACCAGTTCATCTGATGTTTTCGAAATGTTGTCTCAGCATCACTAAGGAGTCTTAGAAGTACAGTCCGCGCGTATCTTACAACACAGTAAGTACTTTAAGTGATCTGAGACAGGCTCTTTGCTAAGTCACGGCATCTACCATAGACTGTTCCCAGGCAGCCGAAATCTTAAGAAAAAAGAAACATACCCTCTATTAATTCTATGTTCTGTTATAAATTTCTCAAAATAAATTATGTATTTAATATAAGGCGCATGTTGGGAAGTATATCAGTCATTGCTACATTTATGTGCAGTTCTACACATAGCTACACTGGAAGAAATACAGTATTGAAAATTGTGTACTTGTAAGTGATGGTTGATATATTTTGTAATGTACGTCTTACTTTTACTTGTTCAAATATTTTGTTTTTTTATCTAACTTCTGTATATTACATATATTGACGTACATTACTTTTCCATAGAGTTCCATTACTCATGTTCATTTTGAAAACGTGATTAAACGGCTGAATGAATGCTGAAAAGATTAACCTCGCATCAACAATTCAGCAAAAGCAATCTGCCTCAACTAAACTGAGCCTTTTAACTCATTCATCACTCTACACTGGGCTGACATCCTGAAAGGTTCTTTTAACTTTCAATTTCCTTACAGCAGGCGTATATCTGAGATCAAAGCATAAGTCTAACCCTGAGTATCTCTATGCGTGAAGGTCTGTAGTAGAGCTGTGCCCTCTTCTGTCAAAGGTCAAGGCTGTTTTGAATTTAAATCGGTTGTTTCAACGGTGAACAGCTTTTCCCAGTAGCATTTTGGTAAAAGTCATAATTTTTTAAAACAAGGAAGAGAAATGGGCAAGAGAGAATACATACTATTTATATGCATGAGTGGGAATTATAAGTAATGATTACGTTACAATATTAAATGGGGAAGCAGCCTCTCGCATCAGTTCAAAAATGAATGATATCTGTGTTAAATATTTGGGTTCTTTTATGTTAAATGGTATAATTTGTTGAATTATTAACTGCAATCATGATCTTTCACTTCAAATCAAGATGTAAGCAATCATTATCGTTTTAAAAGAAACATTATTTTTAGAAATTGTAACTTTTCTTTTGTAGTTAATGAGTTCAGATTGGGTTGTGCTATGCAGTTCAGTCTGGTTTGATCCCAATATTCAGTCAACCTGTTTTTTCTCCAGTTAGCTAAATGGAATTGGTATCCCATCTTCAGTTATAATGCTTCTGAATTTCTAAAAATGTACATAGCCTGACTTCAGATAAACGGGTTTTATTCTTTACACATTGTCTCAGCTCATTTTTCCTTACGGAGGAAAATTTCAACTGCAACATAAAATGTAATACACTTGCTAATACGTTTTTAAAAAAAATGTTTACTGTAGTCCTTATGCTTGTGAATGTTTGCCCCAATAAAATAAATTCATATTAATGACACATGTAAAGCTAATTATAATATGCAGGTGTGAACTGAAGACGAGTGATTATGAAAACTTAAGAAGAAAATGCAGCTGTGTTTTTAGGTGTGTGGCATACTCGGCAATGTCTCGTGGTAAAAGGAATCCTCTTTTCTGAAATAAGATGTTAAATAAAAGAATCCGTTTTTCATAACTGACATGAGAGAGGTGTTGGTCCTGGATTGACCAGGTTTTTTGATTTATGTGGTGAAAAAAGAAGACCTTACTGGGCAGTAGATAACCTTTATCTTTGATGTTAAATAATGTACAGTGGGGACTTTTGACTAAAATGCGCTTTAGTTTGGTTGAATCTGTTGATTCAGTCAAATGCACCATTTGTGCTGCCTATAGCCTTTGGCATGTGAGATGACTAAACAAATCAGAGGCTAAAATAGGAGGGATATCAGCCACAAGTGGTGAAAGTACTAGTCAATACTTTAAAAATATGATTAAATGAATACAACTATGTATTGTCATCAAAGAAAAACTGTAAAAATAAATTGTAAAAAAAAATTACTCATTCTGCATATATTGTGTGTATTATACAATTTTATTAAACCTCATAGTGTTTGCTTCAACATTGTGTTTTTCTTTCCTTATTCATTTTTTTCGTTTAATCTTTTATGCCCTACTGGCTTGGTGCCCAGACTCTTAGCCAGACCATTAATGAGCTAGCAATGGCTAAAGGGTTTAGAAATATTCCTTTGCCCTTTAAACTGTTTGGTTTGCAGTGTCAATAAAGAAGAGATTGGGGCTTTCCAAAATGAAAAGATATAACTATCCTTTTTCCTGGCAATACCAAGACCACAGCCTTATTTATTGTTAGCAAGAGCCTGGAAATATATCCCAACCAGAATGTTTGATGTGGGCTGTGATGAATAAAGTTCCACACAGGAAATTTTCTTCACCACAGAGTACTCTCAAAATGACTGCACTGATATTGTACAACAGGCTTTTTGCCATTTAGTGAAATTAGGTGCAATTGTTCTGCATGCTTGCACGTCCTTCAGTCCTTCCGGTAGACAGTTTGACACCCTTAGTCTTAGACCAGATAGGCTCAGGACTGGAAGATCTGCCTGTGTTGTTGGGCAAGGCTCTGGATTAATGGTCCCGTTTCTGTGTTCCACAGATGTATAGACCTATGCTAGATGAAAGAGAAACCAGCCGTCCTTTAAAGTTTGAAAAGTCTTGCATAGCCAAAAGGATAAATTAGTAAGGCAAATGCAATTACTATGTATTAGTCACCACTAGGGAAAAATAAGTGAAATTTGGGTGCAAATTATGTAATTTGTCATCAATACAATCCATGTAAACTTGTGCAAAAGGGAGACCAAACCTGTCGTAAATAGACTGGGCTATCCAACATAACAGCAGCTCTTTGTGAAATTACTTCAGGAAGTAAAGTTCTACAATGGGAGTGTAATTTTAGGCGTGGTTCATTCTATTGTTTATGTTGTAATTTGTGATGTGCGCAGCAAAATAGTAAAGCCGTTTACTTGGTTTTGTGGGATGCTTCTTCAACTGAACTGACAAACATTAAGACCCATGGACCAGCCAGCCACGTGCTTGCATCCCTTGGATCTAGAGGGGGAGGAAAAACGTACCCAGAATGGGGGGGGTTCGGAATCGTAGTTTTGGTCCGGAGAACAACCTCGCAAACTGTTTAAGAAATAAATAAAACGCTCTGGATTTAAATGCTGTACAAACGCACCGTTTTGGCAAGTATTGCCCCTAGATATACCCCGTAACATGGATGCATCATACCTTAGACATGTTAGTTTAATGGTTGTTTGTTGAAAATACAGGATTCGGGCTGCGTCCACACTGCCCCCCGATCTTGGGGCAAGCAGTTAGACTGTAAAATGGCGCACAGCTGTCGGTGGCGATTCCCTGCTCGGCCCGGTGGAAATAGCATCTCGGGCAGTTGGAGGAGAGCGGGACGGGTCCGGGTTACAGCTGCTCTCCGAACTGTTACCGATACTCACCCGAACACGAATGGGCTTGGGTTGGGCTTTGATGCTGCGCTGCAAGTCTCTGCTGCCATCGGCAACAACCTGCAGAAATTTCGGGCTATTTTAGGGGAGACGAGTGGCTCAAGCAGCGGGGAGGTAAGAACTGGTAATTGAGAGACAGAACATCTCTGAGTATCTAGCATTAAGAGTTTGGCATGGGGCTTGGTTTGTTACAATATCTGCAGTGACGCTCAAATCAAGCATTTTATGTAGCGATAACTAACATGAACTAGGTAACTTTATTGCCTGGTGGTTAGCTGAATTTAGCTATATCTGCACCGTTTTCTTTTATCCAACATTAGCAATTAGCTACGTGAGTTATTTTGATCACCCAATTAGCTACGTTAGATCTCATATTATTTCGTATAGGTTTGCTTGTTAGCTTTATTACTTAACGTTATCGAGGTTATATTTTTTGTACACGAAATCATCAAAGCTATTTTGATGGGAACCAGGTGAACGGCAAGCCAGTTACTGGTGTGCTGCTTTGTTTTTATTCCTTCACGGGCACTAATGATCATTAGCTAGCTGGACGATTTAAACGTAGCTAACGTAGTCAGGTAAGATAGTTGACTAACTTTGTCCTTAACACTTGCTTCTTTGTAGTTGTCTAACATAAGCGAACTTAATACGCTATTGTCGAGGCTTTGCTTGGCTATCTTGCTACTTGCGTGTAAAAAAGTAACGAATGCATCTTAGCAAGCTAAGTGTGATTTGAGACAATATCAACTCAGACTAAACGCAAGTTATTGCTCACGAGCAAACTAAGTGGGTGGATAACGTACAAAAGCAACCTTCGTTAGCCCTATGCATGCTCTTTGTATGCTCGCTGTGTGCGGTCCTTACTGCATTGGGACGGAAGCACTCTTCAAAAACAAAACGCATCAACTTGGATTATGTAGCTCGTGGGCACTGAGGCATATGATTCACAGTTCTTGCACCGAGTATGCTTTGTGATAAGCAATTATGCTTAAAAGATGCTATGTATAAACAGATAAAGTGCGAACTTTAACTGATAATTATTTGAGCTGCTAGCGAGTATGCTAAAAACAACAGATGTGAAACCATGGAGTGTTTGTGCTTGTGTATTCTGTACGTTACATATGGTGCGCTTTCTATGCAAATATAATTTTACTTCCCAGCGTCTTTTTGCCTCCAGTTCATTTTGATGATCCTCGTAAGATGCTTTATTTTTTTGTTGGCTATGTTTTATCGCTGGCTATTTTTATGGAGCAAATTTCATGATGTAGTAAAGATCATACGTAAAACACCAACACCCCTAGTTCTGAGCGCCACGGCTACTTCCATCTTTCACTCCTACGGCTACGAGCTAATGCTGATGCATAGCAAAATGGGAGGTGGACATGTTTTTTTCCCCACAATGACAAAGGTAGTGCGTAGTACCAAAGCTAATTCATAAATATGGTTACCTGGTTATGGTGACTTAAAGAACGATTCGAGAAAACGATAGACACGCACTTAAAATAGGGGAAAACAGTAAACGTTGGCTAAAATACACCTGCCTGAGTCCAAAATACAAAAGCCACGCGCTCCTTGACAGACCTGACTGCAGGGGGGTGTGTTATTGTAACTCACGACGCCTCTCCCCTTTCACCAAATGCACGTGATTACGAGCCAGTGGACCGAGAGCGTGCTGCAGTTTTTACAGTATTTTGCAGTTTAATATAACTGGTAGTGATGCTAACGGGCACTACTGATATATATAGGTTTATGAAGTGTGAAGATTGTATTTAAGAGGGGGGGAAGTTAAATCGCCGTTTGTGGTTATGTATTACGATACATACTCAAACTAGGCGGGGCTGTTTGTGTACAGTCGCACACACGCGCACGTGCAAGAACCACTGCCTATTGTGCGTATATACGAGACATGCAACTGTTCTGTGTTTTCGTCAGTGTTTTTATTTTTGTAAATTATAATATGGCAGAATTTGGCTGAAAATAATATCCCTAAAGTACACCGTGAAATAAATCTTACATACACTAGGGAAAACCGGGGTTCCATTCTGATTTCTGTCACCACAGTCCTCAGTTAAACTAAAAGCCATTTGATGATAACAAAATTAGGTTTATTGTCTCTTGTTTCAGTGTTTACGTCACGTGAGCTGTGCAATCCAGTCACTTTCCTGTTTGCATTCTATCATCTCACATTTGGAGCGCTAGGAGCATTCACCACATGATATACTGCAGTGATACACCATGCGGATATCTTGTCTTTCAGATCAATGAAAGGACAGTACTTTACTGAGGGTGCATACATAATATTTACATCTGCTTCCTCATTAACTTTCAATTGCAAGATAAAATATGAACAAAAATGCATGCTGTTATTAAAATAGGACATGAAAACGATTCTCTTAGATTTAGTTTTCAATTTTATTATGAGCTGTAAGGAGTGTACCATACTCTGTCTGAAGTTGGGGCTTGGGAAATAATCCTCTTAAGCAGAGCTAACTTGTTGGTCTGAGGGGAAACTACATCCAACATGTAGCCTATATTACATAATAACACGTATTAGAGTGTATGCTTGAACAATTAATTAGACAGTGAAGGAGTATGATGAAACTGTATATCATCTGTATACCAACAGCCTTAATATATGAAAGTGCTGAGGTTTACTTTATGTATTCATGTGTGATTTCTTTTCTCCAATGAGGAAATGCCTACAACTGAAGGTCTATAATTGAATTGGAATTTAAATAGAATTCTACCTGATGTTTTTTGCTACCACAAAAAAGCTGGTCTTTAGTTAATAGCCTATATTGTTTGAGATATTGTGATATGAACCCCCCCCCCCCCCATAGATGTGATTAAATTTGGAGCTGAAATGAGATGGCCAGTTGTCACCAATCATGCAGGCCATTGCTCTTTGAGACGGTAGGGTATCGGTAGCATAAACATTATGAAACTTGTCTGCTGAAGTTGACCAATCACAATACCCCTGACAAAAATACCACAAGATAGTTTTAGAAAACTAATGCTGTGCCTCACACGTTTTTTACAAACCCTATATCGGATAGTCAGCCTGCAGCAGGTGTTGGCGCTGTTTTTAGGGTCCGGACGGCGGATAATCATAACAGGAAGCTTTGTGTCTGCTTTCATGGAGGCTCAGATGGAGATGTCGGGGGGGTTGGGTGCCAGTGTAGTGTAATGGTTAGGGAACTGGGCTTATATCCCCAAGGGTATCCCCACAGGTTTGGAGCACTGCAGTTGTGCCCTTCAGCAAAAGGACTCAATCTGACTCAGCTCCGAGTGCTCTGGGCGGTGTGTCTCAGCTCGGCTCTGAGAGAGCTGGGTAAGACTCCTGTCCTCCTATTCTCTTAACTATGGCATGACGCCGTGGATGATGGCTAGCTAAAGAAAAGTCTTTGGCATCTCAAGTAGTTAGTTACAGGTAATTTATCACATCAACTACGGTGTACAAATTAAATTGGGTTAGTCGTATTTTTATTTTTTACACATGATGGTTACATTAGCATTTTTTGGTATGACCGAAGATACGCATATAAGGAAATTAAATTGCATTAACCAATTTTCCTTTCCGTTATATTTCCATATTTTTGCTTCTGTAGATAGTATTATAGTTGTGCAGACTGCAGAGATTACATTGTTTATTCCCTCCCTTAGGAAGAGGAATTTTGTGGATTTGGCACGATCAATGAACACAGAAGAAAACCAAGCTCAGTGGGACCTCCTGCAGGTGTGGTGTTACTGACGTGTCAAACCTTCACAAGTATAAATTTACACAGTAAATCCGAAATTGAATTAATTAAATATTCTCAATTGTTTTGAAGTTATTTGAAGTGTTGATGTTACAATTTAATTATTCTTGCTCTTACTTATTACAAGGATTTTTGTCTTTTTTAACAGACAAGACCCCACCTGAAAAAAGGCCCAGAGGGCGGCCCCGCCGGAACCCGACAGCTCCACAACTCACTTCTCACGGAAAGCCTTCGGAAAGTAACCGGCCCTCAGAGAGGCCCCCAGGGAAGGTGAATAGGTCCCCAGAAAGGCCCCTGGTTTCCAGAGAGAAGAGGAGAGGCCGGCCCCCTAGGTCTGCCCAGAGAGGTAATGCAGGTGCAGGGGAACACCAAGGCGGGGGGTGGTGGACTTGTACCCAGAATGTCCCAGAGGCTGAGAGGGAGAGGCAGTGGGGGGCCCCGAGGGATCAGCGTTTCCTCAGGACCAAAGTGAAGATGAAGTCCAGCCTCGGGGTGGTTGGGAGGAAGGGGGTGGCCATTCCCATGGCACCACGGCGAAGACGGGGGCGGCCCCCCTCCGCAGAACGCCTCAGAGCGGGGGTCCCCACTGCCTCGGGCCACCAAGGTCCCCACGTGGGAGTAGGGCCCAAACTAAAGGCCCTCAGGGATTTAGACTCTCGTACTCCTCAGCATTTAAAACTCAGGACATCACAAACTACTGACGCCATCACAGACTCCTCCTCCAACAGCTCCCCGGCACCTGCCAGACTGAGGAGGGTGCTGGGGGTCCGGCAGAGCCCACGGCACATAAAACCGGTGCGCGTAGTTACGCCTTCCCGGCGCAGCGATGCCGCCATCGCCAAGCAGTTGCTGCAGCGTGCCAAGAAGGGGGTGGCAGTGAGGGGGTGTCCGGGCGGGCCCGGCCGGGACAGGGCCATGAGGAGGAGATGGACCCAGCTGAAGAATATTCGGCAGTTCCGGATGCCTGTGGTGAGCACCATCTCCATGCGCGTCATTAAGACCCCAAAACGCTTCATTGAGGATGAGACCGGTTTCAGGGCTCCTCCGCCCCATGCCAAAATGGCCCGCCTGGATGCTGCTCCCTCCGCCTCTCTGCTTACCTCCCCTGCCTCTGTGGTCTCTGCTCCTGCTGGGACCTCCATCGCCTGCCTGGCCCCGCCCCCCGCTGGCTCCACGCTCGGCAGCACGGTTTCCCAGCATTCCTCCCGCTCCAGCAGCCCCAGCCTCGACTCCTCCAGTGAGGCCCAGTCCCCGCCTCCCCCGGCCCATCCCCCGCCCCCCAGCTCTGGGCGGGGGAGGATGGTGACGTTTGGGCGGGGCAGGAGGGGGAGGAGGAAATGCCTCATCAGTCCGGCCACAGGCCTGCTGTGCTCTTCCTCATCCCAGCAGGTCTCCTCCACATCTTCCTCCCTGCCCCCTCCCCCACTCCTCGCACCTCCCCACCCCCTGCAGTCCACCTCCCCCAACTCTGCCGTTGGTGAGCATCACCCCCACCACCACCCCGCCTGGGTCATGCCACACCCCATGGCCCCCTTCCTGCCACCCCCTCCGGTGCTCTCGCCTCTGCAGGACCAGCAGCGCTGCATCCTGCGTCAACCTACCTTCCGCTGGACCTCCGCCATCGCCCCACGCCAGTGCTTCTCCTCAGCCAAATACGCCAAGGAGGGGCTTATCCGCAAGCCAGTGTTCGACAACTTCCAGCCTCCTCCGCTCACTGCCCGAGACGTCGGACTGCTGCCCCCATGTGCCGGTGTTGGGGTAGGAGCACCCTTTGCTGCTCCGAGCAGAGGCACCACAATAGGTGGATTCTTCCCTCCACTGCCCACCCACCACCACCTACAGCCCTCTTCCCGCTTTGGGGTCCCGCTTCACAAGCTCCGTCCCCCACTCCACAAGCTCCGCCCCCTCCTCCGGGCACCCCGTTTCACTCCCAGCGAGGCACACTCCCGCATCTTTGAGTCCGTCACCCTCCCAAGGCCCAGGCCAGCCTCGCTGTCCGTGCTGCGTGCCCCGTCCCTCATTGGCCAAGGTGTGCGCCGCCGTAGGAGAGGTCAGCCCAAGTCACCCTCGCACTCCATGACAACCCGGAGCAGCCAATCAGGAGCACAGGCAGGAAAAGGCCCCTTGCAACCAGGAAACTCTGTTGTCAGCCCCCTACCCACACGTGCCTTAACCCCTGCGTCTTTCAGCACCTTTACACCACGACCCACCAGCCTGTCGGCTGAGTCCACTCTCCACAGGCCTTCTTCCACATCATCTTCCTCATCACTCCTCATGTTTGCGTCCAGCCTCCAGATGGCCGGCCGAGGGCCAGGGATGGGAGGGAAGGAGACGGTGTCTCTATCGCCCCAGGAAATTGCCCTATCGCCTTTCAAGGAGAAGGACAGAGAGGAGCGAAATGAAGAAGAAAACAAAAGGGAGGTAGAGAAAGACTGTGAGAGGAAAGGCGTGGCTGTTGCTGCAGGGGGCATTTTGGGGATGGTACCCTGTCCCCTCATTGTGGGGGGGAACGCCACTGAGGAACCTCCTCTGTGTTCCACACCCAAAAACGGTTCTACCAACACTGCGGAAGACCCACCCACCATGGGGCCTGGACACGGGGCATTCACAGACACCTCTCCTGCCTGCCCCACACTCAGGGTGCAGTTGTCCAAAAATGGCATGGCAGCAGACGGGGTTGAGGAGGATGAGGAAGCGGAGGCGGAGGAGGAAGAGGAGGAGGAGAAGGAACAGAAAGCGAATTCCCCATCCCAGAAGCCACCCGCCCCTGCCCCTGCTCTTGACTCTGCTCTGGCTCAGGCAGGCAGGCAGCAGGTTGCAGGACTGCTGAAGAAGGCCAAAGCTCAGCTGTGTAAAATGGAGAAGAGCAGGTCCCTGAAGACCACAGAGCCGCCTAAAGCACAGGTGAGCGGACTTGAGTGTGTTGGAGTTATTTTAAGCATGACTGCGGGTTGGTGGTACTCCGCTTTGCATCTTGCCTAACGGCACCCCCTAGCCATGCATAATATAACTTCTTCCATATTGCTTTATTGTTGACCATGTTTTGTTGATTGTGTGTTGTTAAATGTGTCTTGTTGACTGTGTGCTATTGATCATTGTGTTGTTGATTGTGTAATGCTGCTTGTATGTTGTTGACCTGTGCCATGTTAATTGCGTGTTGTTGAATGTTTGTTGTTGATTTTTTAATGTCCATTTTGTGAGAGCAGGACTTTTCGGACGCCCCAGGCCGGGGGCCACGCATTAAGCATGTGTGTCGGCGTGCTGCTGTGGCATTGGGCCGAAACCGCGCCGTTTTCCCAGATGATCTGCCCACCCTGAGTGCCTTACCCTGGGAGGAGAGGGAGAACATCCTGTCTACCATGGGGAATGATGGTGAGAAACCTGCACTTTTACCCTGCACACCACGTCACCCTCATCCTTACTGCTTTATCCTCCTAAGAAAATGAATTTTTGTCCCCTGTAGGGGATATGACTCTCTATCTCAAGAACCATATATTCTCCGCTATGCTGAAACCTACACTAAAAGCGACTTTCAATAAAAAATAAAATGAATGATATTTTTGAAAGTATTTTCACTACAACATGTTGTTGTCATTGAAGACACTTGTATTATGTCAAACAAGTGCTATGTACCCTTTACTGCCCTAGCTCAGACCCCTTCTCTGTCTATTTTCACCTCGATCCACACTCTTCCTCTGTTTTGCAGATAAATCCTCGGTGGCGGGCTCAGAAGAAGCGGAGCCTTCCGTCCCTCCCGTGAGGCCAGCGATGAGGCCCAGGGTGGCGCCGGACTCCCCAGCGCGGGCGGGACGTCGCTCTCGTCGCTGCGGGCAGTGTGCCGGCTGCCAGGTGCCGGACGACTGTGGCGTCTGCGCTAACTGTCTGGACAAGCCCAAATTCGGGGGCCGCAACATTAAGAAGCAGTGCTGCAAGTGAGTCCCGTGCCCGTCGTCAAAAACGCACTTAGCAGGGTGTGAATGCGTATGCAGGATGGTGTCATATGTGTTCTGTCTCACAGAGAGAGGAAATGCCAGAATCTTCAGTGGATGCCTGCGAAGATGTTCCTCCAGAAAGCAGAGAAAGGTGAATCATTTGTTTCCGTACTCTAAGAGTTTTTTTTTTGTCTGCCCGCGGAGGAGGGTGGAATTGAAATTAAGTTCTTTCTCTTTTATTTTTACAGTTAAGAAAGATAAAAAGGAAAGACAAATGCTTGAGAAAAAGGACGGCCAACAACCTGTTAAGACTCCCCCCTCGGAGGGCAATCCAAAACCGGTCCCACTCACTTTAAAGGAGGAGCCTGGTCGCAGTGAAACTCCTCCCCTGAAACACAGTGAGGAGCAACAAACACAGCAGCCCCCCTCCACCCCCCGCCCACCCCCAGCACCCGAGCTTAAGCAGCGTACACCCCCCCTCCAGCTGCCGCTCCCACCTCAGTCCCAGCCGACCCCGCAGCCAAATCGGACACCCCCACAGAAAGAGAGTGCTGCCAGTCCTTCTCCCAGCGACCACAAAGAGAAGCCCCAGCAGCCGAACATGGGCCCACCCCCAACTGAAACAGGTCAGAGCTCGCGGTCTCTGACGCGTGTGAGACGCATTCATTTCTGGCGTAGCTTTATATATTTATAGACTTATATATTAAGTCTCAAATGCAGTCTGGACTGCACACTGCAGTCACACACTGCAATGTTAATTTCTGCTGCATTTGACATTGTGGTGTTTTGGTTCAGGTTGCACAAGTGATGAAAACATTGATACATTTGCTTTATCCAGTTAAAGCAGGAGGTTTGAATGTTTGAATTTGATACAGGGTTTCCTGTTAGAAGTTTATACTTGCTGTTTAAGGATAATCTGCTATTACACTGTTTTGGCAATGAGCAGGAGCTAGTTTATTGTCAGTCTTGCCATTGAAATGTTTCTCACCTTCTTTCAGCATCCGGAGTAAAGCTGATGAGGAAACTGACTCCTGGGTTTCCTCTTTATGATAAAAACAATGCTAAAGAGAAGGTACATACCCCAACATGCACTTCCTGTTGTCAATTTCCAACCCATACAAGACGATTATTGTTTGTGAACTGAATTCCCGCAATATTCACATAACGTTACTCTGGCAATAAAGAAAACGGTGTCCAGAACCAGCATATCTGTGCATTTTTCAAAGTTCCAAACAAGCCTGACCTTGTTTTTACCTCCACCAAGGAGGGTTATGTAATGATGTCCATCTGTTTGTTCATCCGTCTGTGACAGACATATCTGAGAAAGAAATGGCTGTATTGCTATGAAATGTGCTGTGCACATTCTGGTTTCCAAGAGGAAGACGCCTATTGATGTTGGTGACCCCGTGACCTTTCCTGTAGCGCCACCATCAGACCAAACTTTCCATTTTTGATCGACATATCTCGAAAATGAATGGCTGGATTGCCATGAAATTTGCTGTGTACATTTACGTTCCCAAGAAGAAGAAACATACTGATTTTGGTGACGTCCATGACCATTCCTCTAGCGCCACCATCAGGCCAAACTTATCTCTAAAAGTAATGACTGGCTTGCCATGAAATTTGCTGTGCACATTCCTGCTCCCAAGAGAAAGAACATATTGATTTTGGTGACCCCAGTGATCCTTCCTCTAGCACCACCATCAGGTCAAATTTTCTATTTTCAAATGACGTCATAAGAAAGGTTGGGCTCAATAAGGTTTGTTGATGTATAAATATGGACATAATAACAGTAATATGCTTATCAATTTATACAAATCGACAATCAGCATCTTCCTACAAACAGTGAGTTCAAAACAGATGTTAAATAATTCCAAAAAAATGTATACTAATGTTGGGGTGCAACATATCAGTAAATATGTATTTTCCGTACTTTAAAAATGGGTCGTTCAGGCTTTTGTATCGGCTAATGTGGGTACATGCTTTTGAAAAGGCCTGATTAAACTAATGAACTATGCAGTGTCTTCAATCAAGACCATTATTTGTTGAATCAGGTGTTTAATGCTGTGCTAGAAGAAAACCCTGCGCCCACAACGCCCCTTCTCAGAAAATATTTGACGTCTTTGCTTTAAATCAATTGGCAAGTTCTAATATCCATGCAGGTGAATTGTGTATTAACCCTGAGACATCATCCTTCTCTCTGTGACCACATCCCTATGACTGATTCCCCAGGGTTTGCTATTTCTCTCCTTTTGTACACAGGAGAAGCAAACCCCCGCGAGCAGGTCTTTAAACTCGCTGAGCACTCCCTCGACAGGGGGCGCCGCTGCGCCCACAGAGCCCTGCGACGGAGTGCATCGGCTGCAGGGGGACTTCAGGGAGGACTGTGATGTGGAGAAGGTGTGGGAGGCGGGCGGCCTCAGCGTCCTCACCTCGGTGCCCGTCAAACCGCTCACACTCTGCCTACTGTGCGCCAGCAGCGGGAACGTGGAGGTGAGCTCCTGCTTCTACTGCTCATTTACCCTTATCTCAGAGAAATATATCTTTATATACCGTTACATACCGTTATATTCACATGTGCCTACAGACACACAGACACCTTGATCACACAGATAGATGTATTGGAGACTAAATGTCATAGAGGAATTTATTTTACATTTTTATATCATAGCCACAAATCAGTGCTAAAATGATTATACTGTACATGCACAAAATACATTTACAATGGTATTTAATGAAGAAAGTTTTCAGGGGAAGTAATGGAAAGTGGTGTGCTGACGAAGGCAGCGCAGACATGAGTATGAAGTGTGATACTTCAGACTGTAAATTGCGGATTCATGCGCTGAGGAATCGGTTGTTCTGAGATGTGACCCTTTGTGCTGTGCAGTTTGTGTTCTGTCAGGTATGCTGTGAGCCCTTTCACCTTTTCTGCTTGGGGGAGGCAGAGCGCCCCCTGCAGCAGCAGCGGGAGAATTGGTGCTGTCGGCGGTGCCGTTTCTGTCAGGCATGCGGCCAGCAGGACCACAAGAGCAAGGTGACTCTACGCTTCGCTCTCTGTAGCCTACACTCAGCACCCTGCACCCTACATTATGTGCCCTGCACCCTGGTTTTTGTACAATATGTTCTGCACCCTCCGTCCTACACTCTATGCTCTACACCCTACAGCCTACACTCCACAACCAGAACCCTGTTTCCTACATAATCTTCTCTACACTCTGTACCCTGCACACTCCACCCTACATTTCATTCATAGTCTGCTTTCTACACCCTATACTGTATACCCTGGATCCTACACCACAGTGCCCACACCCTGCCTTATATTATTCTGCCATGGCCTAAACATTTTTTTGTCTTCTTACCCTGCCTCTATTACAGCAACAGCTATTGGAATGCGAGAAGTGTGGAAACAGCTATCACCCTGACTGTCTGGGCCCCAAACACCCGCACAGACCCACCAAGAAGAACAGAGTCTGGGTTAGCACATGTCTCTCCTCCCTGTGACACGCCTCTCCTCCCTGATCCACCCCTCTCCTCCCTGATCCACCCCTCTCCTCACTGTGCCATGCGTCTCCTCCCTGGTCAACCCCTCGTTAATGTGCCTCCTTACTGTTCCCTTCTCTCTGCCCAGATCTGCACCAGGTGTGTGTGCTGCAAGAGCTGCGGGTCCACCTCCCCGGGGAAGGCTGCCGACGCCCAGTGGTCACATGACTTCTCCCTGTGTCAAGATTGTGCTAAACTCTTTGTTAAAGGTGTGCATAAATGGCTGCTGTGACAGGCGTGCATTGTGGGATGGACTGGGTGTGTTTTGATTGACAGTCTCTGTCTCAGTGGTTGTGGTCTCAGTAGGCGTATGGCTGTTTTTCCAGGTAACTTCTGCCCACTCTGTGACAAGTGCTATGATGATGACGACTATGAGAGCAAGATGATGCAGTGTGGCAGGTGTGCACGCTGGGTGCATGCCAGGTGTGAGAATCTCACAGGTCAGTGCTTTCGCCAGCTGTCAGTATGTTTCTGTTTATGTCTGATGTGTCCTGGCAGTTTTACATTCCTCAGTCATTGCCACTCGCTCCATTAGGTTTGGACAACTTTGCAGCTATAAAGTATTTCTCTGTAAGTTATACCCACTGCATACTGTCTGTGATTCTCTCAGAGTGCTGATAATTGAATGAAATGTTCTGGCATTTCACCCGTCTGTTTGTAGATGAGATGTATGAGATTCTGTCCAAACTGCCCGAGAGCGTGGTCTACACCTGCACTAGCTGCACACAGCACCTCCCAGCGGAGTGGAGGACTGCACTGGACAAAGAGCTGCAGAGCTCAGTACGCCGTGTCCTGACTGCACTGCTCAACTCCCGCACGTCCGCACACCTGCTGCACTACACAACGGTGAGTCGCCCCACACACCTGCTGCGGTTCATACAGGTGAGTCATCAAATAGATTCCTGACAGCTCTCATGGTGTACGGTTGTTACGTGGGTTGTGCTTTCTATGGTAGTAGTGCATATCAATGGTAACAGTGGTGCTTATCCATGGTAACGGTAATGATTTATTTTAGGCTGTAATGAAGCTGCCAGAGTTGAACCCAGAGTCTGAGGAGAGCCTGACATCTCGTCGCTCCCCTGAGGGTCCTGACCCTCCTGTCCAAAGGGAGGCATTGCCCTCCAACAAGTCCCCCCCAGATCTGGAGTCTGTGAAGAGGAAGATGGAGAGTGGAGGCTATAGTTCTGTAGTGAGTTGCCCTGCCTCTCGAGCACTGATGTTACTCATATATCAGTAATCAGTGTAAATACACAGCCTGAGCTTAAGTTGTGATCGTTTCAGCTGGAGTTCAGCGATGACATCGTGAAAATAATCCAGACTGCCATAAGCTGTGATGGAGGACAGTCAGAAAACAAGAAGGCTAACAGCATGGTGAAGGCCTTCTTCAGCCGGGTCAGTATCAGGGAACAGCACCCGTGTTAAGCTCAAACATGACATGAGATCATAGGAGATTATCATAAATACTGGGAAAAATGGGCGGAAGAGATCATAAGTATATATATGGTCAGAATAAAGCTTGAGGGGATGATGGAAAACAGCGCATAGCAGAATCACGTAATACGTGGAGTGAAATCGGCTGCAGTGGAGCTTGTCGTCTTAAATGTGTGTTGTATGTGATGTTAAGTGTGTAGTGTACATATTAGTTTTTCTGTCGTGTGGATTGCGCTGGTATAGTGTGAGGCATTTAGTGTCAGATGTGTACAGTGTCTTATATGTTTGGTAGTGGGCTGTGTGCATAGTGTGATGTGAGTAGTATGAGGTGTGTAAGTAACCTTACGTTTGCCTTGGCTGCAGCAAATGGAGCGGGTCTTTCCCTGGTTCCAGGTGAAGGAGTCCAGGTTCTGGCAGCCCCACAAAGTCTCGTCCAGGTGAGCCCCACAAAGCTAGCCTGTAGGATTGTACTTTTAATACAGCATGCAATGGTTGGAATGTTATGTAACACACACTAGATCAGGGGAAGGCAACCCTGGTCCTGGGGTACCAGAGATGTTCCTGGTTTTTGCTCCACCCAAGTGAGCAAGTTCTGGAGGTATTCACTTGTTTCACCATTCAGGATCTGGGTATTCTTCTCTGGCTCTGAATAACTGATCAAACGCTTGTGGCTCGGATGGAATGAAAAACCGGAAACATCACTGGCACTCGGCACACGGTTACGTACCCCTGCCCTAGATTCATTACAATGTCCCTCTGGGAGTTATTGTCTCATCTTTGCTTGTTAAAATGAGGACTGAGTTTTGTGTTCTATCTGGAAATATAATCCCCCATCATGAATCATAATTAATTTATGAAGCAATATCACTATTTAAGCCATAAGAACCGCATGGTTGACTCAGTCTCTCCTGTGCTTTACATATTCTGTTAATGTGAATTGTGATCAGAGTGAACACTACCGTTGCAACCATGATCAGAGAACCTGACTGTTTAATTTCTCTCCCCTGTACTGATATTGGTAGCTATAATAGAGTAGGCCTGTACTGGGTTTCGCAGTGGCACATTGGTAAGTGCTGTCGTCTTGCTGTCTCTCACTGCAGCAGTGAGTTGCTTCCAGATGCAGTTCTGCCTCCTTCTCTGGATCACAACTATGCCCAGTGTCAGGAGCGGGAAGGGGCCGTCGTAGCAGAGCAATCTCTCCTCATGAAGAAGATCATCCCTGCACCCCGACCCCAGAGCCTTGGGGAGCCAGACCCCCCAACCACCCCCTCACCTGCTCCATCCCAAAACCTGCAGGGTGAGGCTGCTCACAGATATGGAACTTGGTTATAGTCACTATAATCTGCATTATGAATTTGAATGGTTTCTACCACTCCAGCACATACAGGCATGTCATAAGTATCGTTGCTCTTTTCAGACTACACAGTCAATTTTTAATAGGATTGACTTGCTTTAGTGTTGACTTCTGCTTTAGGGTTATTGCAGTTTTGATTGGCAGGCCCTAATACAAGACCATTGTATTTTTCGGGCTTCAGACTTTGCCCAAGAGGACAATCCTGAAGTGGTCCCTCCCCCTGATTTGAGTGATAGTCGGCAGTGTGTGCTCTGTCTGAAGTTCGGAGATGACTGCACTAATGTAAGTGACCATTTTTTACAGGCTATACAGGTTAACTTAACACTCAATGTAACAATCTGATGTTGATTAAATTAAATGCACATGTCTTCATAAGGTCCCTCAGTCAGGTAGTGAATTTCAAGCCAGGGTTCAACTATGAAGCCCAAGAAGCTCCCAAAACAACTCGGGGAAAGAGCTGTAGAAAAGCGCAGACGCGGAGAAGCGTCTAAACAAATGAAGTCACTGAATATTCTTTTGATCAGGGTTACGTCAGTCATTAGGAGCTTGGTAGGTCTATTCTGCCTCCAGGGAGCAGCCTGGCAAGGAAAAAACTGGGTTTGTCTACAATACACTACACAGTGATATTTGCCGTGATGAGTTTTCAATATTGGAGAGTAATCATTACAGTTTTAGCTTGAGCGGGCCTCTGGCAGACCAGCGATTTAGAACGGACTGTCATTAAACGTGAGCGGATATCCAACTTTAATCATCTGATACTTGCGCAATGCATGGGACGCATTAGTGAAACTAATGTAAAGCCAATGGCAACTTTGAAGGATCTGCAGAAATCAATATCTTGAGATGTGGGAGGGAAATGGCCATGAGCCGACGATATCTTGGTCACTTCGCTGCATTGGGCGAATGTGTCATGTGCATTTCAGGATGGTGGGAGACTTTTGTACATCGGGCAGAACGAATGGACTCATGTGAACTGTGCGCTGTGGTCAGCTGAGGTGTTTGAGGATGATGAAGGCACCCTGAAGAATGTTCACATGGCTGTTGCGCGTGGGAAGCAGTCGGTAAGTGAATGGGGGCTAGTGCAGTGGGTGTGATTATAGTACTGACGGGACAGGATTGCGGTGCTGAGTGGATGGGGTGGAGGTTAGCAGTTGGTAACCTGAAAGAGAATGGAAAATGGATGGTTGATTATACATAGAAAAAGTAAAAACACAGAACTGATAATATGTAAGTAATGTGTGTGTGTTCCTCCCACAGCGCTGTGAGTTCTGTAAGAGGTTGGGGGCAACAGTGTACTGCTGTGTGTCTGACTGCAGCAGTAAATTCCACTTCATGTGCGCACGGCGGCAACAGTGCATCTTCCTGGAGGACAAGCGGGTGTACTGCTCACAGCACCACAACCCCATCAAGGGTGAGGTAAGGCCTGTTTCTGGAGCCTCCAGCCTATCACAGCCTGATGAGTCCTCCTGAACCAAGTATACTCTATTCCTTCAATCCAAACTCCAATGATCGAAGGCGACACGCAAACAACTGGACTACAGTAGAACTGGAGGAGAAGGGGTGATGAATTGTAAACCTTCACCATGTTTCAAACCTACTGCTGGGGTCCCTGGACTACAGAGTCATAATTTTAAAAAGTATTATGGCATTGTAGTTCTTTACCTTTTAGCCTGATTAGCTGTCTGTGTGCACAGGTTGTATCAGAATCTGGTTTTGGCGTGACACGGAGGATCCTTGTGGATTTCGAGGGGATAAGTCTGCGGAGGAAGTTCTTGAGTGGTGTGGATCCAGAGAGTGTCCAAATTATTATCGGTGCGTATGTTCCCTGGGGCTTATCCTTATTTGCTCGGGGCCTAGCTGTTCCCCCAGAGGCCGAGCCGTAACCCCCCTGTCTGTATCACTGCAGGTTCCATGACCGTTGACTGCTTGGGAACACTGACTGAGTTGTCAGACTTTAAGCACCATCTATTTCCCATTGGATACCAGTAAGTGCATCTCTTATCGTCACGTGGCATCACCGTATGTTTTTAACAAAGTACCGGTATATAATTTTGATACTTTGAATGTAAATTTGTGTTCTGTTAATGCGGAAAGTGGAGTTTGTTCATGCTTTACATTGTGGGGCTGTAAGGTTGTTCTTTTAGGTGGCTATTGATGACACGCACCTGTGATTAGTTGTTGTTTTTGTGGCCGTGACACTGAGATCAGTGATGTGTGGTGCCTTACTGGGCAGAATACTGCCCTACGTCTGGTCGTCTGGTATCCGTAGCTAAAGTCCACCTGGAATGAGTGCTCTCTGCCAGTCAGGGCAGAAGCACCAGTGTAATGTGTGGATATTTCTCTAGGTGTTCGAGAGTATACTGGAGCACTGTAGATGCCCGCAGGCACTGTGTGTATACCTTCAGGATCCTGGCATGTGGCCCTCTGCTGGTAGATCCTGTCTCAGGTGGGAACTGCTTCATTTATCCACTGTGCTCATTCACAGATTTAATCCGGAATGGTCAAAAAGCAAGTTTACAGATTTTTCACGAATGTTTCAGATGGCTTTTAAGCATTTGTTCAGCATCAATCGTGGCAGCATGTTGATATTAATGCATTTTTTTCATGACAAAATTATAATCTGTGTGTCAGTGCTTGTTTTACATTGATAATGTATACATTTTAGTGACCATTTTAAGTAGGATCTTTAGTTTCTAAAAATCTGAATGAAATCGTTGTTGTTTATGTTTCAGAAATGGAAATGTCACTTGAAGTGGACCCAGTAAAATCCCTCTCCATATGGCCTGCTGAGATCCTGTCCATTCCCACAACAAAACCAAAGGCTAACATGCGGAACAAAGACCACCGCCAAACCCTGGGCCAATCTCCTTGCCCCAAACCCCTTCCTTCTCCAGGTAAACTGACTCATCCTGCTTTTGACATAATATTCCCATTTCTCTCTTTATTACATAATTTAGAGTATGTATCTGTATATATCTGAGGGAAAATGTGTGTTTTTATATGCCCTCATTTATGAGTGTATGTATATGTAGTTAGGTATGAGTGAATAGATTGTTGTACTGAAGCATACGTATCTACAGTGAGCACCATAATTCTTTGGACAGTGACACATTTTTTGTTATTTTGGTTCTGTACTCTAGCACTTTGAGTTTGAAAGGATACAATGTGAATGAGGTTGAAGTGCAGACTGTCAGCTTTAATTTGAGGTTATTTTCATCCATATTGGATGAACCGTTTAGAAATTATAGAACCTTTTGTACATAGTCCCCCCCATTTTCAGGCATCAAAAAATATTGGACAGTTAAACAATGTAAAATAAAGTAATCATTTTTAATATTTGGTCGCATATCCTTTGCATGCCATGACTTTCTGATGTCTGTGACCCAACAATATAAAAATACTTTTGATATCTTATTTTCTGGTACTCTTACAAGCGATACTATAACGTCTCTGCATTTGAATGGATCTCTATGGGAATTGGGGGGTGGGACTAGATTTAGCTGTAAATGACACTGGAACAGTATGGAACACATGTTTGGCTAAATGGCTCAAGTCATCAAGGGTCTGACGTATCAAACAAGCCTTAAACCATCACTCTGCTGCCAGAAATACAGTAGATATGGATGGATAACTTGAAGGGTTTCTTCTCCTGACTTATTTTTTCATAGAGTTCAATAGGAAAATCTGTCAGGAGAAACAACCCTTAAAGTGATCCATCCATATATACTACATATCTGGCAGCAGAGTAATGGTTTGAGGCTCGTTTGATAACTCAGACCCTTGATGATTTACAGCCATTTTACCAACCATGTATTCCATACTGTTCCAGCATAATTTACAGCTAAATCTAGTCCCAGCCCCCAATTCCCATAGAGATCCATTCAAATGCAGAGACGTTATAGTATTGCTTGTAAGAGTACCAGAAAATAAGAGATCAAGAGTCTTTTGATGTTGGGTCATAGACATCAGGAAGTCATGGCATGCAAAGGATATGCGACCAAATATAAAAAATGATGACTTTATTCTATATATAAATTCAGGGGTGCCAATAATTGTGACACACGTGGTTTTGTTAAAAATTATTATTTCTTGATGAGGGATTTTTTTTCTCATAATTTACTTCAATAAAGGGTGGATTTTAAAAAAAAATTCAGTGTGAGATTCAGCTAATTCACCAAACAGTGAATTTTTCATAACCCTTTTTACTCATCTTTACCAGGGGTGCCAATAATAGTGGAGGGCACTGTAATTATATGAGTGTATCTAATGGCAGATGTGCTGTTCTTTGTAGGAGCACTGGCTGATTCTTCTCATGGAATTGTAAAGGTGGAGGATGCCCCTTTAAGCTCTGGACTGCAGTGGACTGGTGCCCGACAGCACAGAACTTCCTCCCCCTCTCCTTATCCTCCGAAACTGAGAATTACCTCACCTGTACACAGTGGTGGCATATTGAGCCAACTAGGAGCCTTCTCCTCTGCACTTTCCCTCTCCCTCACCCCCCAACACCCAAGGGCGAGGGAGATGGAAGGGAACAGAGGCCGTAATGGGGAAAATCTGAGTGGTGAGGCTATGGCTTTAATCCCAGGGAACCATAGTGAACAGCATGAGGGTGTGCCACAGAAGAGAGAAAATAGCAAAAGAGGACATGATGGTAAGCTTCCTGGGGCAGAGCATGTTGTGGCTGGCTCGACACTCAAGGAACTAGCTGCATTGCCTCCTGGGACTGTGGTGGTAACTGGGCTGAAGAGGAGTGGCAGTAGTACGCTGGAAAAGGGGGAACATCGTGGGAGAAGCACAGAAGCTCTCTGCCTAACTTCCTCAAATCCTACTGCAACCCTGCCCAGGAGTAACCAGGGGAAAGACACTAGTAGGGGTAACTTAGCGAAGGATGCTAGTAAGAGTAACTCAGAGAAGGACACTAGTAGGATTAACTTAGCGAAGGACACTAGTAAGAGTTCCTCAGTGAAGGACCCTAGTAGAAGTAACTTAGCGAAGGACACTAGTAGGGGAAGCTCAGTGAAGGATGGTAGTAGGAGTAACTTGGGGAAGGACACTAGTAGGGGTAACTCAGTGAAGGATCCTAATTGGAGTAACTTAGCTAAGTACACTAGTAGGGGAAGCTCAGTGAAGGATGGTAGTAGGAGTAACTTGGCGAAGGACACTACTAGGGGTAACTCAGTGAAGGATCCTAATAGGAGTAACTTAGCTAAGGACACTAGTAGGGGAAGCTCAGTGAAGGATGGTAGTAGGAGTAACTTGGCGAAGGACACTACTAGGGGTAACTCAGTGAAGGATCCTAATAGGAGTAACTTGGCAAAGGACACTAGTAGGGGTAGCTCAGTGAAGGATCCTAGTAGGAGCAACGCTGTGAAGGACCCTAGTAGGAGTAACTTGACAAAGGACACTAGTAAGGGTACTTTAATGAAGGATCCTAGTAGGAGCAACTCTGAGAAGGTCCCTAGTAGGAGTAATTTGGCGAAGGACACTAGTAAGGGTAACTCAGTGAAGGATCCTAGTAGGAGTAACTCTGAGAAGGACCTTAGTAGGAGTAACTTAGCGAAAGATACTAGTAGGAGTAACTCAGTGAAGGACACTAGTAGGGGTAACTCAGTGAAGGATCCTAGTAGGAGCAACTCTGAGAAGGACCCTTGTAAGAGTAACTTAGCGAAGGATACTAGTAGGGGTAACTCTGTGAAGGACTCTAATAGGGCTAACTCGGTGAAGGACACTAGTAGGGGTAACTCAGTGAAGGGCACTAGTAGGGGTAACTCGGTGAAGGACACTAGTAGGGGTAACTCTGTGAAGGACTCTAATAGGGGTAACTCAGTGAAGGCTACAAGTAGGAGCAATTCCGTGAATGATGCCAGTACGAATAACTCTGTGAAGGATACCTGTGAGAGTAACTCCACAAAGGATGCTGATCGGAGTAACTCGGTAAAAGATGCTAGTCGGAGTAACACAGTAAGGGACACCAGTAGTTGTAACTCAGTGAAGGATTCTGGTATGAGTAATTCAGCAAAGGATACTAGTAGGGGTATCTCAGTAAAAGATGCTAGCAGGAATATCTCAGTAAAGGATACTAGTCGGAATATATCAGTCAAGGAAAATAGTATGAGTAATTTAGTGAAGGATACTTGCCGGAGTAACCCGGTGAAGGACATGACTAGAAGTAACCTGGTGATCGATGCTATTATGAGTGACCTGGGAAAGGAGAGGAATTCAAATTTACCCCCAGCTGCTGAAGGTGCCATGAAACCAGGACCTCAGTCACTGTACCACAGGCCTGCAGTAAAGATGTCCCATGGGAACCTGCCAGGGCTAACTTCTACAACCTCCAGAGAGCGATTGTGGTCCCTGGAAGCCACAGCAGGAGATGCTGCCTGGCGAGAGTCAGAGGGCCCGGCACTGGCTGTCACCCACAGAACATACAGCACCAGAGAAAGGTGCTCCAAATTGAGAGCCAGGAGTAGTGTGGAGGCAACTGCGAGAGATGGACATAGGAACACGGAGGACGCAACACTGAAAGGTGAAGTCAGAAACAGTGTGGAGGTGGTAGTGAGAGAAACAGAGAAGAAGAGCACAGTAGGCATCAAAAGTAAAGTGTCTGGGATGATGGGAAAGGAAAAGCATCCAGACCACGCTGAGTCTACCAGTTCTGATCAGAGAAACCAAACTACTGTAGAAGAACTGAAGCTAAGTGAAGTGGAAAGAGGCCTTAGGGCATCGCAGGTTGACACACTTAAAGTGGGGAAGGAATTGTCCCCAAGAGAAAAGAAGCAGTGGACCCAGGTGAACACGACACATCTAAGAACAGATCCGAATGAGTCCCACGTTGTCGGCACCTCCTGCTCCACAATTACCTCACCCTCATTCTCTTTGTCTGCTGCTGCTCAGAGTCCCCATACACGGTCCTCCAGCCTGCTGGTCTTCTCCTCTACGTCCACAAGTTCAGATAGTTCAGAATCTGAGTCTGAGCATCACCTCGCTGCTCGTCACTGTGAGAATGATGAGGATGGCCCTGAGGAAGGTGAGGAGGATGGTAGTGCTGTAGATGAGAACCATGAGGATGACAGTGATGAATCTGGCTCAGCAAAGCGACGCTACCCCCGGCGCAGTGCTCGTGCACGCTCCAACATGTTCTTCGGCCTCACGCCTTTTTATGGTGTGCGTTCTTACGGAGAGGAAAATGGACCCTTTCACTGCCAGGGAGAAGCCTTTGAACAGAAGCAGGCTGGGGGTGGGAGTAGAAAGCTCTTAGTGCAAGGGAAGGTGGATAGGGCAGATAATGTCAGCTCCTCTTCTTCAGAGGAGAGTGAAGAAGATGAGGAGGTTATTAGTGAAAGGCCAAGCAAAGATGCCTTCTATTATAACTTCACCCGCACTATCATCAGCCCTAGTGTTGAGCAGTCTTTGTGCAGGATGCCAGAGCTCCACAGCTTTCTCGACAAAGAAGCAGGAACTGAGGAGACAAAAAGGGAAGAGGCAGGAGGCTCAGGTAAGAGCCTGGGCCAGTTAAGGATCGGTCAACTGGATGGAGTTGACGATGGCTCTGAAAGTGATGCCAGTCTGAATGCCGCCGGCATGAATACTACGTCAACCACAACTGCCTCAAAAAAGGCCATTAGCAAGAGGAAGGCCAGGGAGGGTCGGGTGGAACGGGACCGGCCAGAAAAGCAGGACGAAAGTGGTAGTAGTGGGTGTGGAAATAGCGGTGGCCGTGGAAACAACGGAAGCCGCAGCCGTAGCAGGAAGAATCAGAAGGAGAGCCCTCTCTCACTAGGCAGTGGGAAGTCCCAGGGACAGGGTCCCATGGATGCTCAGCTGTCCCTTAGCACAGACCTCCTGAAGTCAGACTCTGACAATACTAACAGTGATGACTGTGGAAATATTCTACCCTCTGACATCATGGAATTTGTGCTCAATACACCATCCATGCAGGCCTTGGACCAGCAGCCGGAGTCCTCGTCCTCTCAACTTCTGTCCCTAGATGAGGGATTTAGTCTTGATGGAAACCAGGGGAAAGACATGAGCCTTTTTGAAGATTTCCCTCAGCAACTGCCCAGCACTGGGTCAGCTGAGAGGGGAGCTTCGGTGCCAGGGGATGAGCCATACCTCCCTCTGGAGTTGCCCTCTGACTTGTCTGTGCTTACCACTCGCAGCTCCTCAGTGACCAGCCAGAACCCTTTGCCAGACCAGCCAGAGCCAACTAGCCACCCTATCATTTCTCTTCCCACTGATGCTTCCATTGGGGAGAAAGGAAGCAATAAGCAGACCGGGGGGAACATAGTTGCCAATGAAAACCAGCAAGGTGGTCTTGGAGGTGGAGATGTTCAGGCTGTAGAGGGTCGCATCACCCCTAGTCGCATGGAAGATAATCTCATCACAAGCCCACCCACTGGCGAGGTGATTGAATCGACTAACCAGGAGGTGATCGGGACCTCTGGAACATCTGGTTTGCAGGGTCTTCAGAAACAGAAGTACGTACCTGCCCCTGCAGGTAATTCAGGCTCTACCCAGGTGGCTAGCACTGCGGTCCAGGCTACTCATTTGAAGCCAGGAACTGAAAATCTCATTGTAGTCAATCAGCACCTGCAGCCCCTCTATGTTCTGCAGACATGTCCAGGTATCACCCAGAAGATCCAGATTGCTCCCTCAGTCACTACAGCTGCGGTTATTGATACTAGATCTTCCCTCATCACCTCCATGACAGGAGGGTTGGCTCTTACTGCAGTTCCAGCACCTCAGTCCATGTTCCCCCCTGGGAGTAAAGGGCCAATACCTATATCCCACCACCCTCAAATCCACACTTTCACTGGTATTGCACACACAGGGTGCCAACCTATGCCCAGCACGTCATCAAGCCTGCTCATTGGGGTTCACACAAATGACCCCCATATACTGGTGTCTGAGGCTGGGCAGCATCCTGCCATCGTCTCCTGCAGCTCATCCATGTCCTCCCCTGCGCATAACAAGAAGTGCCCCATTTCCCGCCTCCAGCCACGCAGGACCAGGAAGCTGGCTCGAACCCAGAGCCAGCCTTCTAACATGACTCTCATCAATTTATCCCCCATGCAGATTACTGCTGGAATCCCTGCACAACCTGAACTGGTAGAATTGGGCACCCTGACTTCAACTGCCACTACACCACACCGGAAAGTGCCCAACATTATTAAGCGCCCTAAATCAGGGGTCATGTACTTTGAGCCACCAACTCTGCTGTCACACGGAGTGTCAGTTTCTGCAGCACAGCCTGTTGTTCTAGGGCACGAGCCCCCCACACAGCTGCTGCCCTGTACTGTATCCGGTCTGAACCCTAATCAGTCTGTGCTGAACGTGCTGTCCGTTCCTGCAGGGGGCACCGGCAGCCTCCTGAGCACAGCTCTCACTACACCCATCAGCGGCTTGCTCCTGAAAGCTAGCCAGCAGAGCGTGGGTCTTCCAGACCACCAGATGATACTGCAGTCAGGGGCCCCCATGATCCCACAGTTGAGCAACACTACCCAAACACCTATTACCAGCAGCATCTGTGTGCTGCCACCCACGCAACTGCCTCCCCAACAGGCCCTCAGCATTTCTGCAGCTCGACAGAGGGCTCAGCAGCTACAGCATCACCCAGCCCACAAACCACAACCTCCTGATCACAATACAAGCACCCAGAGCCCTTTACTGCTTAGCCCTGTCAGGGTCTCATCCCAGAGTTCACAGACTACAGCCATTTCTTGGACGACAGGACAGCAGCAAGCAAGCATAACCACAAGCACTGCAGGGGCAGCTCCGCTTTCTGGGAAGGGGAAGCAGAAAGCCAAACGGACTCACAGTTCTGATGAAGCAGGAGGCAAGAAGCACAAGGCCTGGCACACAGACCACGCCCATGAACAGCCAGGAGAGCCTGACCAAGGCAGCCACTCTTCCTCCACATCTGGGTCAGTCTGAGCAGATGGCTATATTCTGATCATATTAATGTAATTTGACCCTAAGAGAAAAATAGATTAATGGAAGTTTGATACTGTGTCAACTGCCTTAAATTAGTAATGGTACAATGGTTAACAACTTATTGAACTAAACAAACAAACAAAAACATTTAGAAAAACAGATATACATGTAGTTCAGGCCCTTCAGTTGTGTTTGGCAAAGCCTTCGAAGGTCTTTGAATTTGGCATTGTAATAAGATTCCCATTAAGCGTTTCACCAACATCTCCTTCCAAGGGAATGTGGAAATGGCTGGGTACACTGTCTTGCAAGAGAAAATTTAAAACATTGGAACATTGTATTGATGCACGAACTGACATTTGCTCGATTGATGAGGACAAGTACCATTGCTAACTAACTTTCAGTCACATTCACAAAGTGAAATGTTTTCCATTGAAACAGATGGTAAGCAAGAGGATTGGGAGATAACAATGATAATAGTTCTTCTGTGTTGATTAAGGTGGCGGGACCCAGTCTGTCTTGATCCCATGAACACACAGAAACCCAAGGAAAGGGAGACGAAGAGGTGAGTTAAACACTCTTAGTAAGGTAATGCTTTTGATTTTCAGCTTGACCGAGGGGAATGTTATTTGATAGGTGTTGTGTTAACTGAAATTGGCAGGGCTCATACAACTCTGTTCTAATTTGTGGTTTTTTTGGAATGACGGCTGAACTTTCTGCTTCAAATTGCAACAGAGCTGAGATGCTGCAGAAGAACCCCAAGTCCACAGGTGAGCAAGATATCAAACAGGTGATCATGATGATATGATAGACAAATAGCTTAGTTGATAGTCTGTGTTCTCATTTTTATTTTTATTTATATACGTTATTGTATATTTATTCCAATACTCCCTCGCCCTTGTGTACCTGCTGACTGATTGACTCCTCATGTGGCCGCCCTACTTTTTACAGCTCTGGACCCCCAGAAGGAAGAAGAGGCCCAATCATCGAGCAGTGAACGGAGGTTGCTGTTTGAGATTTGCAGTGATGATGGTTTTCAGGTCCGCTGTGAGACCATCGAAGGTACAGTGGGAACCTTTTTTCTTCTTATTTTGCAACTTCTCACTTGTCTCATATAGTCTTACTCCTTTCTCAAACTCAGTCTCGCATATACTGTATATCTGATACTCTCATTCTTCTATCACACTGTCTCACATCTTACTTCTTTTCAATCCCTCACACTCTCACCTGAAAAATGAAAAATGCAAGAGGGGTCTCCCAACCCATGAAAATGTGTTGGTATGAAAGTTTTGCTTCATTTTACTGATAAATCTTTATGTATATGCTCTTTCTTGTGTTCACAGACGCTTGGAAGTTCCTTACAGATAAAGTCCAGGAGGCAAGGTCACATGCTAATCTTAAGGAACTTTGCTTTCAAGGTCAGTATGAAGGCAACAATACGCATATCAAAGTGGTTACAAATGTCTTGCAGAACTGTAATATGAATTTGTCCCATCGGGTTCAGGAGCGAATGGGCTTCGGATGTTGGGTGTGGTACATCATGCTGTCATCTACTTCCTGGAGCAGCTGCGTGGGGCTCAGCACTGCCGCAACCACCGCTTCCGTTTCCACAAGCCGGCAGGAATGGGTGATTCACCTGTCAACCCCCATGGCTCTGCTCGTGTTGAACAGCACCACAGGTATGGCCCTTGCCCTCCTCCATTCTCCCCACAGGTAAATCCTCTGCTCTTCTCACCACATAGCATACTGTGAAATCCTGCCCTCTATCACACTATTTCTGCCTCTCCCACTCAGGAAGTCATTGGTTGACATGTTTAACTTCCTGGCATCCAAACACCGTCATCCCCCACAGTACCAGCACCAGGAGGAGGAGGTGCAGCCAAAGTCTGCTCGGTGGGTCAAAATATCACTCCGTCACACAGTCTGTTACTGAGTGGTAGAGGTGTCCTCTTGCTTACCGTGGTAATCCCTCTGCTTGCTTTGTAGGCGTGGCTCCAATGTGGACCTGCCTTTACTGATGAGGCTCAGACGCTTGAAGAAGGTGTCCAAGAAAGCTTTAGGGGTTTACAGGTAAGTGCCTACAGCTAGGCTTGTTGGACTTTTTTTGGTTGTATGTGGCCACTGACCATTGTGTCTATGCCTAACAGATCAGCCATCCATGGGCGGGGTCTATTCTGCCGGAGGAACATTGACGCAGGAGAGATGGTGATTGAGTACTCGGGAACTGTCATTCGCTCCATCCTTACTGAGAAACGCCAGAGGTATTATGAGGGCAAGGTGAGAAATATGGAAAAATAGCCACAGATGTCAGCCCGAAAGACATCAGCATCCCAGACACAAATATCACATACACCAGCCCACAGACAGGTCTCAGGTCTGTCATTGCCAGTCACATCACACTCTCCTGCACCGGCCACATTAGATAAGGCTTATTAAAGTAATTCCTTGTTGCACAACTAACCAGTGAGGGGATTCCATTATATGAACTCCCTTAAAGTATCCCTGGGAGCTGCTGTCAGTCTTCTGTGCTTCACCAGAATAAAACCGAAGGAACAGCAAGCTAAGACCAGCTAATGGCATTTCAAACACAGTAGTAGTACTTATTACTTTTACTCAACAATAATCTTGACAGTTGACACTTCTTTTTGCACATGCAGAGTATTCATGTTATGTAAATCGTGGCCAATTTGAGCCGAAAGCCACTGAGAAATCATACTCTTGAAAGTGTCTTCCCATATCATCATCGATAGTAATGATAATAACGTTGGTAATCTCATCCTGCAGGGGATTGGTAGTTACATGTTCCGCATTGATGACTATGAAGTAGTGGATGCTACCATGCATGGCAATGCGGCCCGCTTCATCAACCATTCCTGCGAACCAAACTGCTTCTCACGCGTCATCAACATCCTGGGCCACAAGCGCATCATCATCTTCGCCCTGCGCAACCTCTACCGGGGAGAAGAAATCACGTACGACTACAAGTTTCCTCTCGAGGGGCCAGGCCACAAACTTCCCTGCAACTGCGGGGCAAAGACATGCCGCAAGTTTCTCAACTGACACCCTGCCCTCTCTGCATACTAATGCGAGGTCTCTCCCTTCTGTCCCTGCAGTTACCTGCCCTCTCTGTGTACTAATGGGAGGTCTCTCCCTTCTGTCCCTGCAGTTACCTGCCCTCTGTGCATACTAATGCGAGGTCTCTCCCTTCTGTCCCTGCAGTTACCTGCCCTCTCTGTGTACTAATGCGAGGTCTCTCCCTTCTGTCCCTGCAGTTACCTGCCCTCTCAGGAAAAGGTGGGGTATTTAACCTTGTCTTTCTTGTTCTGTACAAGGAGGGGCTTCAAATGGAATTCACAAGCTAACTGACCAGCAAGCCCCTGTTTTTGTGGGTAGAGGGTGGAGTTTATACTGTGAGAGGCCTTTGCTTCATGAGGGGACTTGAAGAGGCAAATTCATTTTCAACCAAATTGGATATTTTTTCATATTTTCACCAAAGTGCAATTTGAAGGAGGGAACAAAGTTGCTTTTCTTTCAGTAGAAAAATAATAACCAGCCTTTCCCCTCAGAAGCATCTCCCTGTTTGAATGTATTCACCTGACTGCCCCAAACAACTGCTCTGTGGTCAGCACAACAAACCCTAATCCTACGCCCAACGATAATGTGAAAAAATCTGAACCTGACCTAGCATCAGCGCTCAGTTTACACCAGAATTACCAGAGAAAAAAGGAACTGTGCTCGGTTTTATTTAAAATACCAGTTGTGTAATTAATGCACTGTAAATATTAAATCGCAAAACAAGACAAAGAAGTTCCAAACATGGAATTTTAGACATAAGAGGGAGCAGCAGTCTTAGCGTTAGACTTGTAACATGAAGTGTGTTCGTTCTTTTTTAAGGTCATAGTGATGTTGTTTATAGTGATATCCATGTGTGTAATTAAACTGTAGTAGTTGATACTGAGCTGAGAATAAGGCAGTGGACGAAATCCCAGTTCTGACCACTGACTGGCTGCAGACTGGACTAACCTCAATTGTTCAGGAATGTGTGTGTTTTTTGTTTTTGTTTTGCTTCTTTCTGTACTTTTTCAGTTTCTCCTTATATGTAAATGTAATACACCAAATAATCTGAGCCAGACACATTACTCCTAAATTACAATGGAGACAGCCTGCTTTACATGGTGGTATACAAGCCTGCATATATATATATATATATTTGTTGTTATTATGGCATATTTACGTACTGGTCTTACTGGTCTGTGGAAGTCTGTTTTGAAGTTGGCATGTCATTATCCTTCTGCTGTAAAGGGAACCAAACAATCTCTTTATACCAGCTCTTTAAGGGATTATGTCAGGAGAATTTACCTCAGCATTTGCAATGGAAAATGTGAGCATGTATTTTATTTGCAGTCTTTATTGAGACTGGAGTTAGTATTGAAGTCTTATTTTTTGTCTGTATGCCTATTTTCATGGATAAAGCAAAACCATGCTTTATTATTATTATTTTTTAATGTAAGTAATATGTATATTTTTCTATAGGCAAGGCGGAAAAGTAATTGCCTGTGAAGAACACTTAATGGTTTTATATTTTTTAAAGAAAACACTATTTATTTTACTGCCTCTTTTTGTACGAAATCCAGCCGTGTCCATACGACAGCTTGGTCCTGGTGGCTTTTATATGTTGTAATTTTGTAGCCTGAATATTAATTTCTATTCCAAAGAATAAAGCTCTCTCTATCTGTCAGTCTGAGCTCATCAGGGCATCTTCAAACTACAGCTTTAGTACTTGAGATAGACATATTGGAATATAAATGTTGACTTAAGACAGTAAGACATCCCCACGTGCCAGCCTTAATACCAGAAGAATATCTCTGCATGCCCCTTAGCCACACCCATAATCCATTCCTGAATGATTTGTGCCAGCATCTAGAATCCATTTGCCCTTATTGGATAGCAGTGCAAGGAAATGCATTTCAATTCCGAGTGTAACAGCAACACCTGTTGTCAAACGGCTCGTTTCAAGGGCAACGTATAAATTTTTTTAATGAATGATATTTTTTCATGAAAATATATTTTGAGAGCCAAAGCCAAGTCCTATAAGGAGAATACACCCCCATCCCAAATGAAAACTGGTTTATTTGTAGTCACTACCACTAACGGTGGGCCAGGGAGAGTGAGGCTCAGTTGTTCTATAATATCCACTGAATCACTTGAAGCCTGTTGCCTTTGCATGGCTGGGTGCTGCTATGCTCAATGATATTGAGTGTGTTTATGTTCATTTGTTTTTGTGGACAGATGGCTGGTCCTCTAGCCAGATAAAGTGATGCAGTGTATAGCTGTAGCTCATGTTCCCACAACAAGGGCCTTCCTGGGCTGTTCCTTCCATTATAATGCGCCATTTACTTATACTAGTTTCTTGTTTATTCATGCAAAGCTGTTGCAGACCATGGAATGAGTGCCTGTCCATTGTGCCACAGTTTATATGCTGCTGCCTCTCTATGGTAAAGATTGTCGCCTCACTCGGTCAGAAAGGAACCACGGCAGACTAACACCTATTATATATGTTGATGCACTTACACAGTGAAGCCTTGGTTTCAGTTATGGAGCATTGCACTGTTACTTTTTATTTTAATTTTATAACGGAACAGTGTTTATGCTGAGTGTATATTGTATACTAAAGTTGCAACACAATATCAGTCAATATGAACAGATTTAGTTTCTCAGAACATGGCACATCTTTAATTAAATTAGTAATTTTCACACAAGACGTTATTCTTGGCAAGCAAATGAGTGTGTAGATGTTAGCTGATCCTTGTCGCACTGCCCTCATATGAGATTATGCTCTACTTACAATGCTAGCACTTGACATTTTCTGTCACGTTGTCTTAAAACCAGAGTCACCATGTAAATTCTCCTTAAGAGGTGTGTACTCTGGGGCTGCTGGGTGGCTCATCGGTCACACTTGCTTGTCTGCGTCCTCCCAAAATCAACAACAGAGGTTGCAATGAGCCTTGAGAAAAAGAGGGAAAGCATTAAAAAAAGAGGTCTGTACTCTTTGTCATTTTTGGCTGAAATGGGCTTCAGATTACCGTATCGCAACACTGGACATTTAGGATTGGATTATTTTAAATAGCATTTTTTAAAATGAAGTTATATTTTAGGGCTTTTCAGCTTTATTGGCCAGCACAGTGTAGAGAGACAGCAAGAATGGGAGCGAGAGAGAGGGAGAGACATGCGGCCATATTTGAACCACTGACGTTGCAGCTTGCAGTGAGTATGTAGACTGTGTTCTACAGGCTACGGCACCGAGCAGCCCTAAATTGCTTTTTTTTAAAGACTTTTGTTGCCTATATTGTTCTGTGGTAACAAATTTAATAGTTGTCCTGTGGTAAATTGAATATGCGGAAAATATAATTAAAAACCGATGTTTAATTGCTTACATTCCAAGTAAGCCCAGGCTCTGGTTAGAGACTTGGCATCTAATGGACGTTTTCTTGTGTCTTTAAAAAAAATTGGGTCAGTGATGCATTAGTTGATATGTTAATTAACAAATGTTCGTTTTTATGTTAGTTGAACATATGAATGGTTTTAGTGCTTGTGTCTGTGTGTGCATGCGTATGTATGTATGTATGTATGTGTGTGTGTTTGTGTATAATGTGGTTGTGAACAACCTATTGAAGTCAGGTATTTTTATTTTACTTTGTTGTAGTTGGAAATGCATTTCTGTTGTAAATGAATAGCGGGGGTTTTAGACTGCTTTCTTGATGTGGTATTGTTTTTTAAGGCCTACCAAGTACCCTTCTACGCACACACTTATCGCTTCTCTCCATTTTGTTGTACTTTTATTTAGTGTTACATAAACTAGGAATAACAATATTTATTTTGGGAAGCATTTAGTAACTATTATTGACGTCACAGGTTGCAGTAGGTGTCTGGCCTAAACAGGAAGACGCTTTCTTCTTAATTGTTCCAAAGGAAGTGGAAAGGGGCTGGCTTGAGGAAGACTGGTTGGAGCAGCTTAAAAAAATGGTGTCAAAGGATTTCTGTGGCCTTGTCTTGATGTTTTTGTCTTGGACACCCCTTCATCTTGCCTTTCCGTGAGAATGACGATCATGATGCTGATGACAGTAATTACAGTCCCTGTCAATCTGTTGTCAGGAAAAACCACTGAACCACAATACTTTCCCAGTATACTGAACCTAATTACTGAACCACAATACTTTCCCAGTATACTGAACCTAATTACTGAACCACAATACTTTCCCAGTATACTGAACCTAATTACTGAACCACAATACTTTCCCAGTATACTGAACCTACTAAAGACTGAATGTAAGATAAAAAGGCTTGTAAATAACTGTAAAAAGAAGTGTTTCTAATCATTTTTATTTTCTGTGCACTTTTTTTATTTAAGTGATAGTTTAAATAATAAACATGTCTGTTTTAAATTTCAGGTTGTGTGTTTTTGTTGGTCCAAAGCAACATGAAGCTGTAGTGTGTGTTACTCTACAAAATCTTAGACTGCTGAAACATACTATTGCAGCAGTATATTTATTTTTTAAATGTAACATTGAAAGATATGTTCTGTCTTATGAGTGCATATGTTGTAGATGCTGTAGTTGATGTGAGTAGCATTTTATTTTTGTTTTGTACACTACTCACTTTTATTATCATCACAACTTTCTATCTAGGATGAAATAATATATAGGTACTTATATATTTCTAACATCACATTTTGGCAAGGATAAAAAGTAAAACACAAAATAAAAGTACTGACATAGGTTTCTTAAGAAAGAAATGAGTCTGTTTAGTTTCATGCTGAGCTTTTCCTCTCTAGCTCACCACAGTCTGTTTGAGCCCCGCAGACAGCAGGGTTCTCTGGAATCTGTGCTGACGGGGTGTAATTGGCTGGTTGTCTGATTGGCTGGTTGGCTGGGCCCATAATGAATAATAAAAGTCAAGATCAGGATGTTCAGAAAAGACCCTGCTGCCTCCTGCTGGGTAGAAACCTCCAGTAAAAGGTTGTGGCAGGCCTAACCTGGCCCAGGTGTAGAGTTGAGAGCTTGGACAGGCCTAACCTGGCCCAGGTGTAGAGTTGAGAGCTTGGACAGGCCTGACCTGGCCCAGGTGTAGAGTCGAGCACTGTGGCAACCCTGACCTGGCCCACATGTAGAGTTGAGAGCTTGGACAGGCTTAACCTGGCCCAGGTGTAGAGTCGAGCACTGTGGCAGCCCTAACCTGGCCCACGTGTAGAGTTGAGAGCTTGGACAGGCTTAACCTGGCCCAGGTGTAGAGTTGAGAACTCGGACAGCCCTGACCTGGCCCACGTGTAGAGTTGAGAGCTTGGACAGGCCTAACCTGGCCCAGGTGTAGAGTTGAGAGCTTGGACAGGCATAACCTGGCCCAGGTGTAGAGTTGAGAGCTCGGACAAGCCTAACCTGGCCCAGGTGTAGAGTTGAGAGCTTGGACAGGCCTAACCTGGCCCAGGTGTAGAGTTGAGAGCTTGGACAGGCCTAACCTGGCCCAGGTGTAGAGTTGAGAGATTGGACAGGCCTAACCTGGCCCACGTGTAGAGTTGAGAGCTTGGACAGGCCTAACCTGGCCCAGGTGTAGAGTTGAGAACTCGGACAGCCCTAACCTGGCCCATGTGTGGAGTCGAGAGCTCGGACAGGCCTAACCTGGCCCAGGTGTAGAGTTGAGAGCTCGGACAGGCCTAACCTGGCCCAGGTGTAGAGTTGAGCGCTGTGGCAGCCCTGACCTGGCCCACGTGTGGAGTTGAGAGCTCGGACAGCCCTGACCTGGCCCAGGTGTAGAGCCGAGCACTCTGCCAGCCCTAACCTGGCCCAGGTATCAGTGTATTTAGTAATGTCCTCCTGGCCACTCACTCTTCAGAGAAGATGTTAAATATTTACCATTTTGTTTTGTCTATACGCAACACTTTATTGCTTGGACATACAAATCCAAACACAAGTAAAATTATATTGATTGCAGGTGAACTACAGTAGGTAATAACAGGGGAATTAAATTATTTTAAAATGCATGCAGGTCATTGGATCATTTTTTAAAACAGCATTTTAAACATTAGGACCATTAGAGCATTTTTAAGCAAACATGCAATTTTTAGAAACACTTCCACAGGATTCCAATCTTCCAAAACGTCCCCATTTCTCAACCCCCATGCCTCTGGGATACTAGGAGGTGGAGATGGAGTTACTGCCATGTGTTTTGCATTTCATCTGAAATGTTTTCTTAGTGGAAGAACACTATATTTCTCCAAGTACTACATGTCACTAGCCTCTTTTTTCGGTTTTCGGTTATCTGAGAGACAAGAAGCTCTTTGATTTTTATAACCGAGTTAAAGTAGAACAACTCTCACAAGGAAAAGTTTCAGCAAAGCCTTGTATCACATTTGTTTTAGCTCTTGGGCAAGGCTCAGGTCAAACTCAGATGGTAGGTTTAATGAGAAGTCCTTCAGGTATGTAGGCCTGTGGAACAGCACTAGGGTAGTGCTGAATTATAGGCACTACACTCCACACTGCTTACAATCCGGAACTCTAAATTACTGTATTCCATTGTGCTCTGAACCCACAATACCAATTTCAGATCAAGGGCCTTTGGTTTTTCTTCACAAATTTATTTGATTAGCGCTTTCTGGATAGGCATCAAACGCTCTTCTCCTCCCCCTTTCCCCATATTCCTTTCTCCCTCCCTCCTTCTATAATTGGTTTCCTTTGCCATTTCCTCTATAGAAGGGGTGTTCTCACTTTCTCCCAGCCTTTGAACAAGAAAGAAAAGATCCCTCATGCTGTTTTTATTGCCTCGGTTCTGAGCTCTGCTGCTTTTTGAAACTACCTTGTGTTTGACTGGTAAGTGTTTCTGTAAATGCTACTTGACATCATATACTTGAGTTGTGGCTGTAGTGCTTGGGGTGCTTGGAGCGCATGTTGGAGCGAGAGTACTTCATCAAGAGAGATGCATTTTTTAATTGAAGTCTACCATGTATTTCAGCACCAGTGCCATTTCCACAGGAGAGACTAGAAGGTTCATCACCTGGCAATCGGTATACAGTGAGTAAACTAAACTGGTAATACCGAGCAAGAGGTGTAAATGTGCTATACTACGGAGAGCTGCCATACACTACTTGTTTTGAAATACTTGTTTTATATTGGTTTACAGAATCACTTGCAATGAAGGGAAATGGGGTCTATAGTCTTGACAAAAGCACCACAGACTAAAGATCTCTTTTTTTAATGCATGTATCATGCTTTGTGCCCCAGTAATTACAGCAGTCAAAAGAGGCCATTTGAGTATTTTTTTTAAAAACCATTGCAATAACAAAATATGTGTGAAAGTGATTAGTCTCTTGGTGGATTGATGAATTGCAGTTGGTTTTAGAATAATGTTGCTTTGCAGTGCTGTAATTTTTTCAGGGTTTAATATATTCTACAAGTTCAATTGAAAAACTACGAATCATCTACCTATAGTTAGATGTTTTGGTTGGTAATCACATTGTCAGAGGAACAGGTTTTTCTGAAACACTGTTTGCCACATATTACACCGAAGTCTCAAGCTGGTATCCATGAGCACAGTCATAGACATACAGTGCACGAGATGGAGTAAAAAGCCCAAGCGGCACACACACACACTGACCATACCACAGAGCTGCACTAAAGCAGTGAGAGAGTGTCTAAGTCAGAGGCAGAAGGCTGCCGGCCGATTCCCTTCGGTCTGGGTCATGCTGACACATGGTTCAAACTCTATAGGAATGATTTCAAACATCCGGAGTTCAGACAGTCATGTGATGGGTGGAAACCATTGTAAACAGTTCTCATTCCTGGATGGGTAAGAGCAGAGCATAGGGGCAGGGTGTTTGAGTCTGAGTCTGAGCCCAGAGGAAAGCTCAAACGTGGGTTCAGGTCTCATTTTTCTGGTAGTGTGGAGTGCAGTGTGAGCCTCACAGGAGGGGACCCCACACACAGCGACCGCCCGTTCCCAAAGCCACTGTCTGAAACTTAAACAGTAGGAGCATTTTGTGTGTGTTTTATTGGGAAGAGCTGTGGTGGTGTCGGATGTCAGGATTACACTCATTGTTAAAATCACCAGTTTCTGCATAAACCTGCTGGGTTACAGTCACTGTGATACAGGGCTGCACTGCTTACACGACTGGTGCAGACTTACAACAAGTTCCTGATCAACCAGAGGAGTCATTCTTGCACTCTCAAGCCCTCCATCCCTGGGCAATGCTATAGCCAATTCTACTCCACCCGCAGTCGGCACTATCATAGTCAGGATTTGATTATGCACAGGGGGCCATATAGGCAACCCTGGTCCTGGAGTGCTCCATCCAAACCTATAACTACGTAACTGGATTCATGTTAATTACTCAGGTGTAATGAAAGCAGGCAACCATGTGCTGGAGGCACCCGGTATTTCAACATTCAGAATATTCAGGCTCAGACCTTTAATCATCCATCAACCTACTGCGATCAAGCTCAGATGGAACAAAAACCAGAAACGTCATCGGCACTCCAGGACCAGGGTTGCCTACCCTGTCCTATCATGTCATAGCTGGATACGCCACTCATGAGCCCCTGACGATGTGTGTCCGTCCTTTGTGGAGAGCATGCGTTTATATCTTCCAGAGACCCTGTGTTCGCTGTCTCTACAGACCCCCACGATGAATGCTTTCCAGCCTTGGTTACCCTGTGTCTTCCTCGTCCTGCTGATGAATCTGTCCAATCAGCTTGAAGACAACAAGATTCCAAGCCTGTGCGCGGGACAGCACGGTATTCCAGGGTCTCCTGGGGTGCACGGCAGCCCTGGTCAGCCTGGAAGAGACGGGCGAGATGGGAGAGATGGTGCACCTGGAGAGAAGAGTGATAACGGAGAGAGGGGGGAACCAGGTAAGAGCATTCCCACCATCTTTTTTTAGATGAGATTAACTATCAGGCTATTATTAAGCTAAGACTAACATAAGACTAACAGTATAGGTACATGTTTCTATCAAGATAATAGAGGGTTGAGTTAGCGTGGAATATTAATTGTATTTTCAAATGTATACAGATATTTTAACACAATCTGCTCTTTTGTAAGAGATAACATAAGCCTTGTGCTCACACAGGGGTGTCCGGTCCGAGGGGCACTACAGGTGACCGAGGAGATCCAGGAGAGAAAGGGGAGAGGGGGCATCAGGGGGAGTGTGCTGTTGCCCCAAAATCTGCCTTCAGTGCAAAGATGTCTGAGGGGCGTAGCATGCCCGTTGGGGCTGAGGCGGTGTGCTTCGATCGGGTACTTCTGAATGAACAGGGGGACTATAATGCAGAAACGGGGCGCTTCACCTGCAGGGTTCCCGGTGTGTACTACTTCACTGTCCACGCCACCGTCTACCGCACCAGCCTGCAGTTCGACCTGATGAAGAACGGCCACACAGCCGCCTCGTACTTCCAGTTTTTTGGGAGCTGGCCCAAGCCGGCTTCACTGTCTGGGGGCTCCCTGCTGCACCTGGTGCCAGGGGACACAGTCTGGGTGCAGATGGCCTTAAGTGAATACAACGGCCTGTACTCCAGCCCCAAAACCGACAGCACTTTCACTGGCTTCCTCGTTTACTCAGAATGGAGGAACTCGGCTGTCTTTGCTGAAACAGCTCGGGATATGACGCAGGTTCGAGAATTATAACAATAAAAACTGAAGAAAAAAACCGAACTAATTAATATTTCTATGATGCACCATCCAGCATGATGATGATGATTATTAAATAACACAAAAATATGAGAAAATAATAGGCTGATGATCAAATTACGTGATCAGATCTGAAGGGTAAATATACATTTTCCAGAAGTAAGATTTGCCTTTCTTCTCTTCATTATGACCATTTCCATCACTTGTTTTGAAAAAATATAGCCTGTTATCACACTTTTTAGGTTATACGTGTATGTGGAAATATTGTCACTCTCACAATCTGATAAAATGCAAGTGTTGGCTTGGCTGCCACAGACCAATTCAGCAGTTCTATGAGAGTGGATTTATGTGGTGAGTTCTTAGCTTTACCATGGTGCTCAGATATAGAATTTATTGTGCTTTTTGGATTTGGCCATTTCGGATTACCCACACGTTCTACACATGCCAGACGTTGTGGGACACTGTGTGTTGTAGTGGGTGAGTCACACATATGCACCAAAGAAATGGTGATCCCCTGTCATGGAGCAACACACTAGGAAAAAGCCTAGCAGAATACCCAATGAGAGGTGAATAAGATTTTGGACAAGACCACTAGAAATTTGATAAAGAAGAAACACATTTTGAAGGGGCGTCTGAATGTATGTGGTTATAGCAACACACACGCACACACGGAGGAAATTCTCAGATGTTTATAGGGTTCGGTTTGAGGATTAATCCAGGTGTCAAGATTCGTGTTTCATTCAAAATAACATATCAAAACGATCACCTTTGGGTCAAGGCATCGCATTTATAAACTTTTAGAAATCGCACAGCAGCGGTATGTTCATGCGGAATGTCGTAGCATTGCTTGCTTCTATTTCTCAGAGAAGCGCTTACACGCATTTCCCAAGAAATCAACTTCAGTTTAATGACGTCATCGGACATGGCCTTTTCTTGAGCCAGGATGGCAGATGCGGTGATGGTGTTTGCCCAGAGCGGCCGGGGCGAATGGAATGTCACTTGAACACCGGTCGGGATGTTTACTTTGAGGCGAAGAAGCTATGCTCCTCTCCCTCGTATTGGAACTACACTCCGCAGTTCCTGTGGAAAGATAACGGGGAAAGGATCCAAGCAATCTTCTCATGTCAGGTATTTCCATTAAAATTACGTAAAGTTCCCACTGATAGCATGGCACAATTCACTCAGTAAAGTAAGATTTTTCGACTCACCAGTGTGAATGGTTTCAAACCTTTAAGTATAAAATGTTATTTATTTTTTGTAATTTCTCCATATCAGGTAACCAGGTCATTTTGGGGTAGAGAATATTGTAAACCCGACACAATTAAGACTTTTTTACATGTAGGTTATAATCAGTAATGGCTCATCTCAAGGTGTGGTGTAGCATGTTGAAAAAGTGCAGGGTACTATTAACATAACATGTATCCAGAAAGGTGGCCTACATGCGTGGACTGTACGGTGTAAAATAGTCACTGGGTTTCAAGAGGATGCAGTGGATGTGTGTGGTGTTGTAGCGGGAACTGGAAGTGGCAGTACATTTGCATTATGTTATTCACGAAGAAGGCAGGAACTACAGAGTGAATGAAGTTCGGAGGTATTCCACAGGGGGGCGTCAGAGGCTCATTACTCCAGCAGTGTTTACTTTCAGCGTAGCAGTTGTAACTCATAATGGAAACAGTGATAGTCTCGTCTGCCTCTAAATTATCCATATATCAGTATCCAACAGTAAACTGAAGATGGTTTGTAGAATAACAGCTGTAGAAACAGGTGTTTTTTTAGTAGGATCTGTTTAATTGTGGAACACTATGAACAACCTATTATTTATTAAATTCACTTGATTAATGCACATCCTTACAAACAAGCCAATATGTCCTCATTTTAAAGTGGTGTGTTTATACTGTATTGCCTTTGTGGTTCTCTGGGGCTCTATGAGTGTGCTAATTAACCAGTACATCTGTTTGCGGGTGCTGCTAGGAATTGTGGACCCAGTTCTTCTGCTCTATCTGTGGAGAAAAACATTCTCATTATCTCTCTCTCTCTCTCTCCTACTCTCTCTCACAAAGAGTAATCTATGAGTTTTCTATGTTGTGTATTTATAAGCAGTGTAGAATAGAAAAACACATTTTACCTTGTCTGTGCTGGTATTGGGGGCTGCTGCAGGCCCAACATTCGGACTGTTCCCTCTTCACACACCCACGCCAGTGTTAACGCACAACTCCTCATACATTTGTGTTACTGATGGGTCAATGGAGACTTTCTGAAATGGAAGGAAACCTGAGAAGAGCAACAGCTTAGAGCAGAATCTCACTGTAAGAGATATTGGGGGGAAAAAGAGATGGAGAAACAGAGGTTTAGAATTGTTGTGTGAGTTTCCCACAGTCCTCTATGCCAGAGTTCATAGTTCAGAGGTCATCTCTCAAGGGGCAGGTTTTTCCTGTTCTACCCACAATTCTCTCAGCTCAGAGGATTTTGTATGGTCTCAGATATCTCAGCATGGTCCTGGAGGATTTAATGGGAACAAATAAATAATCAAGACATTCCTCTGATTGAGAGGCCAGATACTGCACTGCTGGGAGATCCCTCTGTCATCATTCTTTGAGTGACTTTGGAACTGGGGTCAAAAAAAAGACTTTTCAATGACTAAATTCAGATTAGCCTCATAAAAACCTCATGAGTACTGTATTTCACCTTCTGCGCCTATCTGTTTGTGTTTTGTACTGGACCATTTCCACCGGCAAACCGCTCTATTTGAAAACCACAAACCAAGAAGTGGGCTGCAATTCTGTCTTTGAAGTCAATAGTACTAGTAATAGAATAGTAATATGAATATACAGTGAATATTTTATAATATTCAGTCACTGTTTCTCATGTTTTCCTAAAACATTTCCCCTTTTCATATGAAAAAGGTGAATGAAAATCTTTCGCAAAACCTTTTATTGATTTTTGTAGCAAGCAAACATTTTGACTTCAAGCTTGAAATGGACCATCTAAGGGGAGATTATCTGGTCATTGAGTAGGCACACCACACTATCAACAATAGTTGTACACATCTGACCTTCGGTTTTCAAAATGGAAAACGTATTAGAATTATTTAGTCTACATATTTATTATATACACACATTGATAATCACACCTTATATTTGGGGCAACTCCCCTCTTACTGTTCTGCCCTCCTATTGGTCAATCATATTAGTTACCAGCTATGTGTCACTGGTCGTCATTTAATGTTCCCTGGGCAAGAAAACTGCATTATCCTATTAAGAATATGTAATTTCTACAGAAAGGTTTTTTTTCCCACACCTTCAATAACCCCGTCCTTGGATATTTACATTATACATTACAGTCTTCAATTTAAAATGTATGTAGGCAGGATTTTAATTGGATTTAATTTTAATCTCTTTCTTCAACACATCAAACATGGAACAATTCATATTCAATATAATCATATTAATACCATGCTGTGAGCTTGACTTTTGATTTTATAGGCCCGTCTGAGCTTTCTTCACAAATTTAAACAAGACTCAAATGTAACGTGTATTTGAGGATCTGGTGCTGTATCAACTGCTGTCCTTTCTTGCACACTGCTGAGATTACAGCTCCTCCTCCCTTTAATATTACACTTGCACACTGCTGAGATTACAGCTGCTCCTCCCTTTAATATTACACTTGCACACTGCTGAGATTACAGCTGCTCCTCCCTGTAGTATTACACTTGCACACTGCTGAGATTACAGCTGCTCCTCCCTTTAGTATTACACTTGCACACTGCTGAGATTACAGCTGCTCCTCCCTTTAGTATTTTCACTTGCACACTGCTGAGATTACAGCTGGTCCTCCCTGTAGTATTTTCACTTGCACACTGCTGAGATTACAGCTGCTCCTCCCTTTAGTATTACACTTGCACACTGCTGAGATTACAGCTGCTCCTCCCTTTAGTATTTTCACTTGCACACTGCTGATATTACAGCTGCTCCTCCCTGTAGTATTTTCACTTGCACACTGCTGATATTACAGCTGCTCCTCCCTTTAGTATTTTCACTTGCACACTGCTGAGATTACAGCTGCTCCTCCCTTTAATATTACACTTGCACACTGCTGAGATTGCAGCTGCTCCTCCCTTTAATATTACACTTGCACACTGCTGAGATTACAGCTGCTCCTCCCTTTAGTATTTTCACTTGCACACTGCTGAGATTACAGCTGCTCCTCCCTGTAGTATTACACTTGCACACTGCTGAGATTACAGCTCCTCCTCCCTTTAATATTACACTTGCACACTGCTGAGATTACAGCTGCTCCTCCCTTTAGTATTTTCACTTGCACACTGCTGAGATTACAGCTGCTCCTCCCTGTAGTATTTTCACTTGCACACTGCTGAGATTACAGCTCCTCCTCCCTTTAATATTACACTTGCACACTGCTGAGATTACAGCTGCTCCTCCCTTTAGTATTTTCACTTGCACACTGCTGAGATTACAGCTGCTCCTCCCTGTAGTATTACAGTTGCACACTGCTGAGATTACAGCTGCTCCTCCCTGTAGTATTACAGTTGCACACTGCTGAGATTACAGCTGCTCCTCCCTGTAGTAATACACTTGCACCTTGGCCCCTCCCTTTAGTAATAAACTCACACTTGTACACCTCTCTTTAAGAAAACTGTAAAATACACATCAGCTCATCCCTACAGTGACACCTTTCTGTAAGATAATCATACTGCTACTCTGCCCCTGCATGACATTGGAGAGTTTGTACTTTATCAGGTGCGCAGCAAAATAATTTTCTTTAGATTTATTGTCATTCAGGTTTTAAGTTGACATGGAATTTGTCCCTTTTTTTTCTTCTTCTGTGGCCTGCACAGATGGACTTGACAGAAAAGTAAACAGTAAACTTGTTCTGTTGGATCCCCAAACTAAATGTTTACTGAAAGCTTTAACTCTTCAGATGAACATATGTTGGGGTCACAGCCCTGGGTGATTTGGAAAGGACTTTTGGGAATGGTGTGAGGCCGTGTAAAAGCTCTTAAACCTCAGTAATACTCACTTCCGGCAGCAGGAAATGGTCCCTTACATCAACCATTACTATCCCGTCTCACGCCTACGACCCCACGTTTTATGCTGTTCCCCTCTCCCCTCGGGGGGTATCTCTGAGCAGGGGCAATGGGTTCTCACACTTGACTGAAATGGGTCACATATAGAAAATGTCAGGAATGTATTTTGGATATTTGTGATCGTATACCAGATAATTCCCCAATAATTTGTTGAATATATAGATATTACCTAAAATGTATACCTTAAATTTAGTATTTTAGAGTATAACAGCACTTTTTCCTCAGGTTTTATGAGCCGGGATGGGACAGAGATGGATGAGATCAGAGGAGAGGGCGTAGAACAGGCTGGAATGTGAAAGGCAGGTTGGAGGCCCACCCCAATCCCTCCCGCAGACTCACATGTGGGGCTGGGGGAATAATTGAAAACATGTAATTTAAAGCACAACTGAACTTTGGCAGAACTTTGGGTCGTGTAGTTATCTGGCCATGATATGAGTCCAAATGATGGCGGAATATGTTCGTTAGTTCCTCTGTTCCCCTATTCTGGATTATCACCCCAGGGGAGCACAAAGTAACTAACAAACATATTTCGTCACAATTTGGAGTCATATCATGGCCAGATAACTACACAACCCAGAGTTCTACCAAAGTTCAGTTGTGCTTTAAAATAAATTATTTGCCCGGGCGCATAAGTTCACATTTCACGCTGATCAAGAGCTTAGTAACAAATACACAAGCCAGATACTGAAAGTATGTTGTCGTACCTTCATTTTGTGTGTAGATTCATGTAAATTTTAATAAATGTCTATTTTTCTTTGAAATTAGCAAATGCTGCAAAACTGTTCGGCCAATAAGATAATATGCAATATCTGAAATAATTACAATATATTCGCACATCGCTTACTATTTTGAGGTGTTACTTGCAATATCTTTAATGTATTTCAATTCAACATATTTGCAGTATATTCCATTTTAATTAGGGAGTGGAACTGGAAAGTCTCCCCTTCACATTAAATGGTCATGCAAATGTGAAAAGAAATATTCCCACCAAGATAACCTGGTGGTTCCTGGAGCTCTGAACACTGCAATGGTGCAGGAAAGCAGTGTGTCTGCTGGCCATTGTGTGCCAGTATGAGGGGCCTCATAGCATAACACTCCCAAAATCATTTACATTTATGATAATAAGAGCCAGACTCAAACTTAGAATGTAGTCATTTATTCCATTTGTACAAAGTACTGAGTGATTCACTCAATCGTCATTACCATTTACCAGCATGCCAACACATAAAAACATCTTATAAAAGATATAACTTTTTGTTATATCCCACTGCCTGTACCATCACCCTCAGTTTTAATAAACTAAGACATTTTTGTATTAAAAAAAAAAGACTAGAGATAGCAAAATTACATCATAATCCATGTTTTTTTAAATCCCTCTTCAAGTTTGTAATGTGTATGGCAGTATCAGGATGTTTCAGCAAAATTCTTCAAGCAAATGGAAATATAATACTAATGGCATGCTCTTACTATGTTTTTATACGCGTTTTTAATTTTCCGTCAATTAATATTATCCTTGTGCACTATGGCTGCAGAATGGTAAAACGGAAATATCATAGATCTATCCACAAATGCTCTGACAGGTAGTGGTTCTGACATGTTTTATATGTCAGTTTCTGACATTATATAAAATGTGATGCATAATTACTGATAAACACACCTTATTTCTGTAAAATTGCTCTGATTGTATTCCATGAACAGCCAACTGGACAGTGATATTACAAAGGTTGTGAAGTCTTTTTTGGTATAAAATGATGATTTCACCCTGAGTATGCCAAGTGTATTAGTTACAACTCAGACTCAAATGTGTACTTAAAACTACCACATAAAACATTCAGTGCAGAATGCTACTACAAGTAACAGAATACGACAGAATCTACTAGTAGCCATCCAAAATGATTATTATTAGACAGTCAACATGTTCTTATCTACTGAGTAACATCTGCACAATTATAATGGGGTTTACCAACAGTGACAATGGTTTATGGGTTTTATCTTTATTCACGACTAAGTTAAAACCAAACAAAAAAGGTAAGATCTGTGAAAGTAGTTGATCAAAGAATGAATAGCAAAACCTACATCCATTAATGGTTTCACTGAACGAGTGAAAATAAGAAAAGTCAAATGCAAACGCTCAGAGCGGTGGTACAGTATAACCAGCCGCACACCTCTGGAAGACTCCATTGATGTGCACGCTAAAGAGGAAGACTATTGCCTCAGATACTGTACGAACACACAGCCGCTGAAAGCAAAGGCGCTACGACTCAATTGCTCTGAACAATGACACTCTTAGACCATGGGAGATATCTGAAGCACGATGAGGGAGATTTAGGAAATCATTTTTAAACGAACATCATTTACACAAATTAATCACTGTATCCATTATTACAAATCTCTGCAAAAAGTATATTCAATATAAAAACAGGAATCTGCCATTGTGCGCACAACGTAGCAGATATAGAAAATAAGCACACTGGCCAGCTGATGTTTGGCATGTTCCATCAGAGATTAATCCTACAATAGCCTACTTATTCTGAGCACATTTATGTACTGTGCTTAAGTATTCTTTTAAGTATTGCTTTTGATTACATTAATACATGACTGGATAAGCCTCTGCCGAGAGGTTGATCTTTCCAAAAGATAACGAGGTTGTCTCAAGTGACTGTAGCAAGTTTAGACAATTAGCATTTTCCTTTATCTCTATCAGGCAACATTGACACCTGGTGAAGCAGTCACTATTATAAAGACCATTGTACAGCTGAACTCAGTCAGGGCAAAAGACAATGTGACTGAGCAGTGGTGGGTGGGGATCAAACTAAGAGTGTGAACCACTCGTGGCACATGGAAATAAACTATTTGTGTTTCCCAGAACATTCAGCTGTAGAACAAAAAAGGCTTTCAGAATCCAAAGATACCATGTTTGCATTATTATTCACTTAAGCAGAATTCTCAGCCCATAACTGTAACGCAATCAAATTACTGGTCCCACAACACACAGCGATTTTCTACAGTAAAACTGCAACTTTAGACTTCAAAGAGCTCTGGTCAATACCATTTTAGAGAAGGCACATAGTAGGCAGGGATTGCTATGTCCTAATAACTTAATGGTGTTTTCGAAAAACAGATCAATACTTGGTCCGGCATTTGATTTGATCAAAGGCAGTGGAACAAAGCCAAGCCAGCTAGAATTTCAACCAGCATCAACACAAAGCCATGTTTTACTGTAGAAGAGAATTGGCATAAAAGGGTATCTTAAATGTATATGTACATGTAAACATTTGCATTTAAAAAAGCATGGTAAAATGCCCTCTAATAATTTCCTAGGAAGAGAATTTACCCAGATTAACTGGTGTACATAGCAACACTGTACCTGGAGCACACTCAATCAGTTAAACTCCAAATCCAGTAACACAACCAACAGCATCCCAAAACTCCTGGAATAGGGTTGGGCAGTTACCCAGGGCATTTATATTATATATATATATATATATATATATATTACTAATCATAGGTGTATGCATTAAATACCCTTCTCAAAAAAATGTATTCAAAATGTTTCTAATATTAACTACTGGTAGATGGATTATCAAAAAAAATTTGAACAAAATGAAAATAGAACAAAAATGAAGTTAACATGTGAAGTCTTGTCGAGCTCATTGATTATCCAGACATTTTATACTCTAATGTGTGTACTCGTTTCCCACATTTAGGCACCAAAAAACAACAAGCAACCAAGATCTGACGAGTGAACATATAAACTAGCGTTGCATAAGGAACAGAGTCCAGTGATTCAAGTTTGCTATTGGTTCAGCTTTTGGTCCGATGTGTGAAGCAGGCACAGTCAGTCACATTCAGGTGCTGGCAGGGAAGTGTTATGAGGGTGCATAGCATCAGAGCTGGTGCGGACTTGGACTTAGTGTAGCTCCTCCTATCCAACCGGCTGGCCCTCAGACGTAGACGTCTATGGTCTGGATGATCATATGGCGGCACAGGGGACAGTTGTGTCGGTAGATGGGCTGGCTAAGAAGGAGGTTGGCGCAGTTACGGCACAGGCACAGGTGGCGGCAGGGCAGTAGCAGCACCGTCTTACCGCTGTCCTGGCAGATGACGCACTTCTTCAGGTCCTCCTGCTCCTTCAGAAGGGTCAGCAGGCTGTCCGCCGCAGTCCCAGGGGGGTGAACGGTGCCATCTGCCTTTGCAGCGCCTGGCAGAGCCAGGGCCGCGTCCACTTGTTGGCTCCTTCCTCCTGCTGTGCCCCCACCCACAGAAGGTCCTTGCTGCACGCTCAGAGCTGGGGGCCTTGTCCCATCGCTGGCTTGCCTATTTTGGCCCTCAGCAGCCCCCCCGCCTCTCTGCAGCCACGCCCCCATTTCCAGTACAGTCTGAGCGCGCTCCAGAGCCAGCGGGTACAGGCGGCAGAGGGCCCGGCGCGCGCGGCGCAGGGCGGGTATGCCGCTAATGTAGCGGAGAACATGGCGAATGCCGCGCCGTGGCAAGTCGCCGTTCAGGTAGAGCGTGGCTGTGGCGATGATGCCCACGGTCAGCGCCAGGCCGTAGGCATTCAGGAGGAAGACGCTTATGAACACTTGTGCGAGAGCGCAAAGGAACTCCAGGGCAAACTGGCAGGGTGTCCACAGCAGGACAGTAATGCTCAGAAGACTGCTGTACAGAATGGTGAGCAGGGAGAGGGCCAGATCCACAGCTTTCTGCAGGGGGCCGCACACCGCTTCATAGGTCCAAACCACCGCACTGTAGCAGCTCTGCATGCCAATCAGCAGCATGTTCACCAAGGTGTTGAGGAGATAGAGACTCAGGCTGAGAGTGACACTCCAGGCTTCCCAGAGCTGTAGCAGCAGGCAGTGCCCCGACAGCACACAGCGCTGCAGAAGCTCCTTAGCGCGAGCCAGCATATAGGAGGACAGGTGACCCGCCATCTTGAAGCTCTCAGAAATGCAGCCCACAAACTGCTGGCAGCCGACTAGCGCACCTTGGACCGCTCTGGCCAAGCCCTCGCTCGCGGTGAACACGTAAAACAGCGCGAATCTCCAGAGCTCCTTCAGTGACTTCAGCAGCAGTGCAGGCAGGTTATTAACAAAGGTAATTAAGACCCCCAGTAGCCGCACCAACGAATTTACAATGCAAAAGTTCAGATCCAACATGAAGGATAAAATGTCTATCGATTTTCCAATGGTGCCAAACAGAAAGGACACAAGCCCCATGGTAGCTCTTTGGTTCCACAAGGCCGCCTGGAAATCCGTACGTGGACAGCTACCGTTAGCTAATGCGTGCACATAGATCCACTGTGTAGGTAGCTAGCTAAGCCACAATCTTGAGATTACTCCAACTGTACTTGTCATTACTTAGATAGCTCGTAATATAACGTTACTGACTTAGTTCAAGTGATGCTGATGTTAGGTCGATCACAATGTAAAACTGTACGTTACTCCTGTATCTTAATGAAAGTAGGGTTACTGTATTACTAATAACAACTAAGCGTTTAATTTTTAACTTAACGTAACGATTAACTAAGTGTCAGCTAGCTAACATTACATTACAATCCCTGCACCGCTAAATAACGTTAGCTAATTTTAACTGGTTTTCAATCTGGTTATGTTTTAGCTAGCTAGCTAACGGTGCAATATTAGGCAAATGCTGACTAAAATATACGTTTTAATTAGAGGATCATGCATGATGAGACTATCAAATAAGGTACTTATTTTCTATTATTTCTGCAGTCGGACTAACTACCATAACAACCGCAGTGACAAATGGCTAACGAGCTAGCTAGTTTTAAATCCAAAAATCATGTGCGCAATATCCGTAACGTTACAGTGGAAGGATGTTTACATTCGAAAAACGGCCAGGTACAGTAACTTACGCATAACTAGCTTGATGCTTTCAAAAGTTTGACTAGTAAAAGTCAGGTTCGCATGCAAGTCTGAAGTCCAGGGTTAATTTTTGAAGCATTTTTGTAAGCAAAATAAAACAGTCGTTAAACTTTCAGTCACCATACTTTTTGGGAGCTAGCAACTAACTTGCGTCCGGGATCAATTCGGCCAGGCACTAGTAAACGATCACAGATACCAACAAGCAAAGTAGCTCGTTTGTCTAACTGTAGTGTAATTGGCTTATGTTAGCAAGATTAAATTATGTTTAGTTTGTTATGTGAAAACGCTTAAAGTGATTAAATAAAATGTTTCAAACTGGTAAATTTGACTAAAACCAACTTGATTGTTACTTTACTCTAGTCTCTACTTTCTTGTCTTCCTCAAAACATTCAAACATTAAATGCTAGCCTCTGATTGGTGGATCACGTAAACGTGATGAAAACGAGGAACAGCGCCTAGTTTGAAATTACAGGTACTTTGAACCAACTGTGAGATTACTTTGTTACAGTAGGGTTATTAAAATACAAACAGCATCATTTTCAACGTAAAAAGGCAAAACAATATGCTCTCATGTACAAAGTGTACAGTCAACATATTTCTCAAAATAAAAGCTCTAAAATCTATGCCAAATTACAGTTAAACAATATGTTTAAGATAAACTAAAAGCACCTGTCCTAAACAGTGCTAACCATTGTTTCATTGGATCCTGTGTTTCTTCAAAGACACAACATCTGTAGCAATTGACAAGTCTTAAAACCAATGTTACCAGCAGGACTAAAGACATATGGATCCATGGATATGATGCAGGGACAGTACAATAAAGATGCCTATAGCTGCCCAAGTAGGCAGCTTCCTTCAAAATGGAATTAGTTGACCTAGATTCTATGTGATGGACAACAATAGCCTATTCCTGGTACTGATGCCAGAACGTCTGCTCTTGTGCCTCTTCTGGTTGAACAATGGTTTGTCGATATGTGACACAATTTCTTATCCCTGCTTACCTAGTTACTATCCAGGACCTCCTAGCTAGATTTGGTTTTGTTGGGGGATGGCAAGAATGCAGAAGCCAGATTTTAGAATATAGGCTAATAGCATATCATTTAGTCATTTGTCATATACAGAGTGCCACCTTATGACCTAATGCCATAGCCTAGAGTGCCATCTAGTATCGTAATGCCACCTCGTGTTATAGTCAATATCAGCACCTATAGTGCCACAGTCCAGAGCTCCACCCAGCTACAAAGTGGGAAGTGCTAACTTTGAAAAATGTTGATTAGTTGAATTAATTTTGTTTCCAGTAAAAAAAAATATATAAACTCCTCAAAAAAAGTTTGGAAACGTTATTTCGGTCGATTATTCCTCCCCTTTAATAATACCAATTGGTATTGTATTTTATATCGTTGGAAAGCCTGATTAGTCACCTTTACAACGGTACTACTTGTAAGGATCTCATGCATGTCGAATGAGCAACACAGCTACTGGTGTGGGGGTAAAAAAAAAAAAAAAAAAAAAAAAAATGCCCTATTCTTCTTCTGTTGTATTCACGACTCGTGGAGAACGCTATGCAGATGCACGCACAGACACAGATCGCACAGCCACTTTTTGGGGGGGGGGGGGGTGTGGGGTGGGGTGGGGGGCACCTCTCAACATGCTCAAACAATCATTCATCATCATCAAGGCAATCAAATGCAGTGAGAATGATGGATGAGTTCTGGCGCCAGTGTGGCTATCCATCTCCTCCATCTGGGACCTAACTCCATCCTCCAGGATACAATGCTCCACCCCCCAGGAGATGACATCATCACAGTACAGAGAGTGGAGAGGAGAGAGAGGATTGGGAGATGATGGATGGAGTGAGCAGAGTTGAACCCAATTGAACACTTGACTTGTGGGCGTGCTTGGCAGTGTACGTGCAGTGTGACCAAACGCACCAATGTTGCTGACACAAACCAAAATCCTGGTTGGATGAATGGAGCATCAGTGTGAGGAGGGTTGAGGAGCATGTGTGTGGTGATGAGGTGGAGTGCTGCTGTGTGGAGGTAGTGCCAGGTGGTTGTGGCTGAGGCTGGTCTAAATGATAAAGTGACACAAAAAGAAAAAAAAAAAAATGTGTTTGTTTTTTAAAGTTTTTTCCTGGTTTTTTTGTGAGAGTGCAAATCCCCAAAAAGTGTGAAAGTGACCACCGACAGCAACACAAAGCAGAAAGATTGCCAGGGATTTTGGGCCATTTTTATTTTTTTTTTTGGGATTTATTTACTGTTGCACCACTTCCACGATGCACGATCCTTGTGTGTTGCCGTGTTGTTTGTAATTTCATGTAGGTTTAATATATAAAAAAATATCTTTCCAATATTATAAAAATACAAAAAAATAAAAAATAAATAAAATGATAAAATATAATTTTTTTTTTTTTTTTTTTTTTTTTTTTTTTGAGGAGTTTATATAAATAAAAAAGGTGAACTTACATGCGCCAAACCACCAATAACCAGCAATTCAACACAATTTAAACAACACAATGAGACCAATATGAGTTTATTATCAAAAACACACAGTAGGATGAGATTTAAATTACCTGGAAGATAAATTGTAGGTTGGCTGCACCACAGACATCAGGGCTAACCTGTTTTAACTTTTAAAATTTTAGTCGTTGCTAAACATATAGATTAATTGAATGTTCTAAGTTAGCTGAGATAAGTTCCTGAACATCCGCACATGTACACTTCACACACACACGTACACACACAAAGACAGTTGACTACCAGTATAGTCCTTTTGGAATCTAGTTCTAATGGGAGTTTCCTCATGGTCAAGAGTATCAGAAGAATAATTTACTGTAGAATGTCAGCATAACTAGCGTCATAAAATGACAGATCATAGTAACTGGCTAACAGACATTTTTGAAAGGACTTTAAACTATCCAGTGAGTTATGTTCAGTCAACTGTCTTCAGAATGCAGACAGGGTGTGCCAGTGTAAAATGTGACATAATTTCCACATAGCTGAAGGTCTGGGTAGCAAGGTCTTCATAGCGAGGGAGGTCAGAGGTCAAATTCTGGGTCAGAGTACACAAGCTATTTAATGCTGGCTATGTCTCCATTCAGTTCACTCACACACTTTCTCTGAATAAATTCTGCATGCTCCATTCTAGCTCACTTTTTCTTTTCCATGCCAAAAGAATTCTGATAATTGCATCCACATTTAATTTTGAATTTAGTCCACTGAGACAGATAATTGTACATATTGTTACTGTAAAGATAAGCAGGTGTTAATATGAATGATTCATGACTGCGTTCTTTACATGTTTGATGAAACAGTTTCGAACACAATTGATTGGGAACCACACACAGTGTGATTTCCTGAGGGTTCCAGCTGTCTCTTCCTCTTCTACACTTAACATCTTGTGTTTTCATTATGGCCGGAGAAGTTGCTAAACATTTCCAAAACGGAAGTCAATCCGATATGATCATGGGAAATTTATATTGGGCATCTTGGAAATGAATACAATGGAATTTGTTTTAACGAGCAATTACTCATTTTGGGAACATTGGGCCAAAACTTTATTTAGTGTCATGCATTGTGTTTGTTTCTGATTTTCCTTTTATGGCTATGATCTGGTTCTTGCAGTAAAGAGACCACAGTGCTTTCCCTATTTATTTGAATGGCATGGGTTCAAAAGCCAAACCCTCAGATGGTGCTGCTTCTATGACAGAGATATCAGTGTGACTAAGATCCGCATTCTTTCTGCTGCAGATCAGACGAATCAGTGGCCAACAGAGGACGGCTTTATTTCCTCTTCAGTTGCTAAACTGGCTATGTATTTTCTTCATCTGCCCCCTTAGCCTTTATGGAAAAGCAAGTATATGTTATTGTATGAACATTCATATTTTGTACTATGAATTTTATATTTTACATTTTTTAATTTTTAATAAATGTTAATTTTAATAACACATTTTAATATGTACAGTATATGTATTGAATATATTAAATATGGGGTCAAAACAGTGTGTCACAAAAAGAACCTACATGGCATTGCATCTGCAAACAGTTTATATCACCATTGTGGATAACGACTATTACATCATTACTATGAATGCTTGTGGGCTGGTTTCACTCATAGAACGTAAGATATAGTTTTTCATTCTGACAACCGTGTGTATAAATTTTTTTTATTTTTATAACTAAGAGCACACCCAACTCTACAGTGGCTGCTGTTTATCACCCTGTACTGTTTTCCACCTCTTGAAACATCAAGCCTTTTCACTTCATCTGTGGACAAGGGTGCTTGTGCTACAGTATATCCTTATATCTCATTATGAGTCCATCAATTGTTCAATCATGATACGCATAACCTTAGAGATTTGTTTTCCCTGATAACATGGATTCCAGAACCATCTAAATCTAGCATTGCACTCAATCCCACCACCTCTGGCTGAGCACCTTCATAGATAGACAGATGGACAGACAAACAGAGGGGACCAAAAATCTAAGGACACTCCTGGTTGTTTTCATTACTTATCAAGGAATAATGCAATATTGAGAACAGTTACAAACCAAAATGAACACATTTCAGAAACACTCGTATGAAATGGGAAGCTGTGTGAATATCTGGTTAGTCCACCCTAAGGTAAGCATTTCTCTATTCATTGTCACACCCTTTATTCCATTAAAATATAAACAAATGTGTTCCTAAAGCTCAATATGCAAATATCTTGACTATAAACAACTAAAACCATCTATTCATTGAATGCATCTACCATTCTACCCATTAATGTTGCTACTGCTAGTGCTCTAACATTATGTATATCTACACACTTTTTTGACTTTTATTATTAAAGAATAATATATTGTTGAATAAGAAGTGTAAATGGAGTATCATAATTGTATTAGCCCTTGATAAATAATGAAAACAATCAGTTCTTGTTGGTAGTGTCCTCATACATGCGCATGTACATTCATGTTTTCATTTGCTAGACAATTTTGTCAGAAACAACTTTCCATCTCATTATTCTAACTACACATGGGGCCTGATTTACTATGACCTTTAGCATGTGCAAAACCTTTCAACACATGCAAAACCAGTAACATCAATGATTGGCCATGGAATTTGTTGTGCACCAATCATTGGTTGTGTTATTACTTTTGCGTGTGCTAAAAGGTTTTGTACACACTAAAGGCCCTTATAACACGGTAACGAAGGTAGCCATACACACCACACAGAACAGACAATAACACTACCGATGACACTCAGCCAAATGCAAATGAATTAAATGAGATGTTAAGTGCACAAATACAAATACACAAACATTGGTATTGTCTTTGAAGAGATCTTCAACCACAGATTTCAATATTTTAATACCCCAGGGCTATCAGGGCGACACACTAAACCAATTGGACCAATTATTAAATAATAACAAAGGTGATCACTTTTCTATTATAGCAGGCAAAGCCAAGCCAAGCCAAGCCAAGCCAAGAGTTTATATTTCACACAACACAATGACGGCAACAATGCAGCATTACGCCAACTGATAGTATTTCACACAGTTTAGCAAAGTGTACTAAACTGGAGTGCTTGTATTGTTGTTCTGATGTATTTTACATCTGTCCCTTTGATTTTAGGAAGATATTGTGGTCAGTGTTTATGTTGGTTTCTCTGCACATGGGATGTGGCTTCTCATACTATTCCAGGATGAGTGGTCTGCTTAGGTCACCGCAGGTCATCTTTGTACAGAGCGGATGTGACCACAAGATGCTCCTTCCAGAACATTACTGAGCTCAACCGAACAAAAGTACAGTCGTACCAAACTGCCTAACCCTAACCCTAACCCTAACGCTGATCAGTTTTATGTGAGAGATGAGCTTTACTCAGGCTTCAAAAGTTCTTTCATCTTTTAATGTATACAAAACTACTATTACCAAGCCCCATGCAGTGTGTGTCCCTTCACTTCCAAACAATGAAATCATTAATGTGCACAATGCACATACTGTATTAATAAACTTATTCTACAGTAGTTTTCAGGGTATGAAATTCACTTTTTCACCCACTGGCCAGAGTGGCTTGTGGATTCTAAAAATCACCAGCCATTTTTAACATTTTACCAGCCACATTACTATTTAACAATATAATATAATATATAATATAACAATATAACAACCTGGTTGGTTACTGGCCAAAGTGGCTGCTTGAGTAAAAGCTTTACCAGCCACAATCAAAAGTTGACCAGCATTTGGCTGGTGGCTGGTGTTAATTTCACACCCTGGTAGTATTGTAATAATAGTAGTACTATAGCTACTATCATAAATACTCATTTTATAATTAATATTATTGCTCATAAAACAGTAACAATGACAAATAATAATAATAATACTGTCTGTGGAACAGTACACCGTCAGTCAGGGTGGTCTAACTACACACCAGCAGCCCAGTAAAGTAACTTTACGACTTCAAAGGGGATTTATGTTTTCCTCAGGGTATGCTGTGGATGTGGGTTGTTTTTTGGAGGTGCCCTGCATTTGAAATTGGGGAAAAATCTGCTGTGTGAAACTTGAGAAGCTTGAGAATCTACAATCAGGTTAGCCTCTTACATTTGAATTCCACTGTTCTCCCCGTTAGCCTTTAGCGGTGTGAAATTCTGTCTGCTTTCTTCGTTCGGTGTAATTTCACAGTTCCCTTCACAGACAGCTGCTGTCTCTCCTCACCCTTCGCCTTCCTCTCCTTTCGCAGCTGCTGTTCTCATTCGTCTGAGGGAAAAGTGGCTCTCCCCAATTAGCCACGAAATCTACCCCACCTCTGTGTCACCATCAAATAGCGTGACCCCATACCCCTCGTCCTCACCTACATCACGGAGTACTTTACCGCATGATTCATTTCAGACATCACCCTAAACACAACTTCAAAAAGCAAATTAGCAATTCCTTATTGGGCAGGAAAGCTCAGAATCTGATTGAATTTAGCAGTTGTTTCAGAGATAAAATGATATTCCCTGTCCTTGTCACAGCCCCAGAGGGAAAACAGTCCATTGTTTGTGAAGTGCGTTGGTGCGATTTGCAGGTGCTGAAGCAGAGATGTAATGCGCTTCTTCCTCCCCAGCTGCTGACACAGCTCGTGCCTCGTCACAACGTAACATGATTGCTTCCATGTCTAACGTTGCTTTGTGACGACAGGTCCCACAATCTTTAACCTCTGCTTTCAGACCGAGCTGGGAAGCCCTTGGGAAAAAAAATAAACAATCATAGAAATAAGGCCCTGACAGGAGAACAACAGGAGCCCACAGGATCCCGCGGGAACGTCAGCAAACTTCCTGGCGTGCTTTCCAAAAGGCGGGGGCTAAACCACCGCTATTGATTTTCCAGCCCTACTCAGGTCATTTCCACATTATGAATCACACACCCAGCTGGCTGCCCCAGGAAGTCTACATACCTAGTCCCGTCCTATCTGCTGTTAGAGAGGAGGGACTGACCCTGCATGTAGAAGTAAGAACTACTGCTATAACCTGCTCAACCATCAGTCTGACAGTAGGACCACAGAGACAGAAATGGTTTAAATTTCAGTCTGATATTCAACATCATTCCAGATACTGTATATAAATGTTGTTATTCTTCCCAAAATCAGCCTATCATTATATGAGCAAGCGCAATAGGCTGGTTTACAGCTCAGGCATTTCATTAGTTATTTTGTATTCAGCAGGAATGCACAATTAGGTATAATTTAAAATTAAACTTCTCATGAATCAATGTACTTAAAATGCTACAGTGTGCTAAATAAATTAACAGGACTGATTATAATTTTTTTTTTTTTTAAATAGCTGTCTGACTCAATTTTGATCTTAAAACTCAGCTGTCTGTAATCTTTTGGGTATTTTATGAGTCTATGAATCTAGATGGAAAGACTCTTGTTTGGATTTGAGCTATTTGCTGAGGCGTCCATCTGGAGATGATTGTCTTTGGGTGCTCGCCAGTGTCCTATAACTGCGAGAGATAGCTATTAATACACACTGATCAAGGGACACAGCCAGTAGACAAGAAACGACTATGGGAAAACGTAAACTGTAAATCGCTGAATTCACTGGTGCGTGGTGTGGTCACAACCTCAGCTGGCTTTCGCATACCACACTAGCCCACCGGCTCCAGCCTAGCCCGCATTGGCCAGACCCAGAGGTCTCTCACACTAATTATGAATATTTGCAGAGCAGCATGGAGTGCGGAAGTCCCCCGGGCTGTCATTCCCAGCCTTGTGATTGCTCCCCTTCCCAGAGTGCAATGCTCTCATCAGCTACCAAGCTGTCAATCAGAGAAAATGGACCAATCTGCTGTTGGCACACAGATGAGGCCAGAAAGGGAGTTAGCTAGAGGCTGTACACCTAGCCAGATCTCAGTTTGACAGTTTGGTATTCAATTCCAATTAAATTCTAATTACCGCTGTGTCATGCCCACTTACACATGTGTATGTTAGCAAGAACTGGTTATATTTCATGGCAGAAAATGCATCTGGCTAAAGTAGGGAGCACACAGCACCCTGGCTCAAACATGTAAAACCCCCTGAAAGCTGCAGGTTTGAACTCCTCTGAGGGGGAACAGATTCTAAATCACAGTGATGTGGGGGTCTCTTTAGATGGTACAAGGGAAATTAATCTGCCATAGTTTAAAATCAGATTGCAGAATGACTGAGCTGCTTGTAAAATGCCAGTCCTGCCACCAGCATAAGATTATCGGCTGCTCCATTCCGGGATGTTCTATAGTAATGGATTCTCTTACCTTGTTCACACTTCAGGGTTGTGTCTTATGTAGTCAGAACACCCTTACTACATCTTTAAAAAAATTATCTGCTCTGCCACCTGCCCTTGCTTGCCAGAAGTACTGTAGTTGAAGCTTGTGCACTCTCCTACGATGCCCTTCACTTAAGGGCCGTTTTACACCCTACCGTCAACACTGTACTACAGGAGAGTGAATAGAGTGAATGTCTCACTGATAACTGCTAACCTGTGTGTGTCTGGCTTGTCATTTGAGGAGCGAATGCAACCATAACATGTGGAACCATGGAAAACTGAAATCTACCCTAACATTAGTGGGAAGAGCCCAATTTATGATAGTCTAGGCTTCAATCTGTGGGCTATAGGGCCAGCCTGAGTCACGCAGGAACCCCAAGTCTAAAGTTTCCATGTTGATTAATTGCGTAATTATGGTACCATCGGCCATTGCTATGGAAACCACTACACCCCAAAGCCTGGCCTTGTTGTCGGAGCGTCCCCCCCCAAACACAATCCATGTCATTGTGACGTAGTCTCACAGGAATGAGCATCAAACTGCCCCTTCAGTTGTACTTCCCTCCGCCCTGCCACCCCCTCCCACACGCATTCACACACAAACAACCCCCTCCCCAGTGCACAATGTCCCCCACTCATTCACGAAGACACACAATGGGCTCTTAGGCGCTGGAAAGAATGAGTTATTTTCCTTCTTCCTTCCTTTGGTCTGTCTTCCGGACATGTGCTTGAGTTTCTCCCCACGGAAAAAAATCAAGATAACACCCAGACCCCAATCATCATTCATGGGAAAATGACACCAAAAACACACCTATGGTGGACCCCAGTAATCATGCCAACAGCGGGTTTAAAAAAACACTGAATTTCACAGAGGCTAAGAAACACCTCTGAGTTGTAAAAGCTGGCAATAAATCTCAGAAATGATCATAACTGTGTTTTATTTTTAAAAGTTAGCAAACATATTTTGTAGAGTTAGGGCTATCATGCACTTGCCATAGTCTGTACGTTTCTTTACTTCTTTCCCAACATTATTGTATGTATCTCTTTCTCTCTCTCTCATGCTCTCTCTCACACTCTTTCTCTCTCTCGATGTCTCTCTCTTTCTCTCTTCTGATTTTTTGCGATCCTTGGGAATGGGTGGAGGATGCAACCGCCTTCCTGATTTCTTGACTCACTCATTAGAAAAAAGTATGTTTCTTGTTTTTAGTCAAACTCTTCCTTAAAGAAGAACTGTCTCCAAAAGATCATAGCTACGCTGCTACAGATTCTTTTTCATTTGATTCATCTTGTTTTAATGTAATCACACAAGAACACCTTTTTACTTTACTTTATCTAGTTGTATATGGAATGTCACAGATGATGTGACATATTCAGAGAATCATATCAATGATCAAACATTAATAAAATAGAGAAAGATATGGTTTGTGATAGGAGGTTTATCTGTAGGAGGCATCATCTGTCCTGTAAATTCTTACTTGCTAGGTACCTGCCCTGTTTTCCTTGTACTCATCATGATAATGAGAGAAAATGTGAGGCTAAAGGAGCATAAAGTGAGGTGAAGTCTTTGAAGGCCATTATGTCCTCATCTGGTGACTCCACCCTGTTAACTATGAAAGGAATTCCATGCTGAATTTGGATATGGTTGTACTCAATCTGCCTTTTAGTCAGCCAATGCTAAGAGTTCCTGGCTTTAACCTACTGTTTGTGACATACCTGCTTGGAAAAGCATGGAGGGCAAGTAAGTTTGAGATTGCAATTATGAATTTGTTTGGCTCGGGGACCTGGAACTGTTTTTGACCCTGGTCTGTCTGAGAAGAAGATACATTGACATTAAGATCATTTTATGGACTTTGATTCTTGAATTGTGCTTCTGTCTCATGGTTCTTAATGCAGATTAGGGCCCTGCTCTCAAGTTTAGTTAGGGTTATGTGTAGTGGTTCTCTGTGCCAGAAACACGGAGGAGAATGTTTGGAGGTCCAGATGCGACAGATAAGGCGTCTTAAAGTGTTCTAATGAACACCACAGAAACGGACAATAATCCGTAGTGGAAAGGGAGAATAAAGAGAAGACCAATAACCTCACGAAAAAGGTGAGGAACTCGATATGCGAGCAAAACAACCGAAATAAGCAGACACGCTTATCGCACTCCGTATGTGGAGCGAACGAACAAAGAAAATAAAAACTATAATATCCCTTTAACTGGGACCAGAGCCGTTAGAGCGCTCGAGGAAAAACAAAGGAAATAAGCGGACACGCTTATCTAACTCCGTTTGTGGAGCGAACGAACAAAGAAAATAAAAACTATAAGACCCCTTTAACTGGAGTCAGAGCAGTTAGAGCGCTCGTAGGTAAGAGTGGTAAAACAAAGGAAATAAGCAGACACGCTTATCTTACTCCCGTTTGTGGAGCGAAATGAAAGGAAACAGAGAACTCAAAAGACCCTAACTTTTCTTGGGTAAGAGCACTCGTAAGTCAGAGTATAAAACGAAAGAAGCGAGAAAGCCTCTGCTCTGAAATGAGAGCGAAAAGAAACTTGCTTTCTTTCTAAACCCTTTCTTTTTAAACTAGCTTTCTAACTAATTTCCTATACCTTTTTACCGGCTCGAATGTTAAGAGGAATAACATGGAAGCAACGAGAGAGGCAGGAAGCGGGGTATAAATAGTGAGCGGAAATAAATGATAGGTGAACTCACTAATGATGAGGCGAAAGCAAAACCTGTCGTGGAACACAGGAAAATCCGATAGATTACCGGTAAATGACAAAAAAGAATAACGAGAACGTGGAGATAAGGGAAGGAAGGCAAGATCCATGACAGGACCCCCCCTCTAAGGAACGGCACCAGACGTTTCCACGACTTTAGTTCTGCGGAAGTCGGTGATTAACTGAGGACCCAGGATGTTTCTCCTAGGAACCCAGCAACGTTCCTCCGGGCCGTAGCCCTCCCAGTCCACAAAGAACTGCCACCCTCTGCCCACACGTCTCTCGGCCACAATGCGGCGAACAGTATAAGCCAGGCCCCCTTCTAAGAGTCGGGGAGGCGAAGGTGGTCTTTCCACCGGCGCGAGCGGGCTGATGAGTACCGGTTTCAGACGGGAGACGTGAAACGTAGGGTGGATGCGCATGGAGCGCGGCCGTCTAGCCGAGGGAGGAAGGTGAGAGACCTTGACGCGTGCGCAAACCGGACAAGCCGCGACAAACGAGCGTACGTCCCTCTCCAGACTAGGCCACCAGAAACGTCGGGACAAAAAGTCCCTAGTACACTGAACACTGGGGTGACTGGTAAGTTGGGAGGTGTGGGCCCATTGGAGAACCCTAGACCTAAGATGAGGAGGCACGAAAAGACAGTGGGCTGGTGCCCCACCTGAGCCTGGGTCCGAGGGCAAGGCTCTCTGCACTGCTGTCTCAACCTCCCATATAACTGGGGCAACTATGACATCAGTAGTACTGATAGGTTCGGAATACTCCTGAACCCCTCCTCCCGACGGCAACAGACTGGCGGAAGAACAGTGAAATTTACACTGGGAACCCCACTGATGGATAACAGGACCCCCCCCCCAATTAATATGAGGATTATGGTGGGCAAGCCAAGAATGACCCAAGACCAGCGGATAAGCTGGGGACTCAATTACAAAAATTGAATCTCCTCCGTATGATCCTGATACGGAACGCTCATGCGTATGGCGGAGGTGACGCGGGAAATGGTGCCTGTGCCTAACGGGCGGCCGTCCAGAGCCGTAACAAGGCGAGGATGAGGTAGAGGGTGGGTGGGAATTTTGTGGGACTTGGCCCAATCGGCATCGATAAGGCACTCAACTGCCCCAGAGTCAATAAAAGCGTTGCCTTGATCGCCATAAGCCCATCTGTGTTCTCCATGATAGGCGAATTAGCCCTGATAAGTGGGTCAGCCCATGCAAGAGCATTCCCGGTTAGGAGTGAGAGAATGAATGCTACCTGGGACTCTTGCGTATAGAAGCGGGAGGGCTGAATTTTAAAAAAAATTAGGCACCGAGTTAAAAACCCCTGACACTTTCCCGACTCCCCGCTATACCGCAGCGGGAGCTGAAGTTTAGGCTCTCTAGCGTCAGGTGGAGGTGGGGGAGGAATGGGATGTGTGGGTGCTTGTGCAACTGAGGGTGGGTCGGTCCTGAGAGAGAGAGTTCGGAGATTCTCCGCTAGATCCTGCAGAGCGACCGCCTGCTCGTGCAGAGTCTGTTGAGAGACTAGAAGAGCTCGAATACTCTCTCCCTGAGAGGCAAGGGCTGCCTCCTGAGTTATTAGAACCCTTTGAAGAATCGGATCTATCGCTGGCCCCTCCCCTTTGGCTTCCATGTTCTGTAGTGGTTCTCTGTGCCAGAAACACGGAGGAGAATGTTTGGAGGTCCAGATGCGACAGATAAGGCGTCTTAAAGTGTTCTAATGAACACCACAGAAACGGACAATAATCCGTAGTGGAAAGGGAGAATAAAGAGAACACCAATAACCTCACGAAAAAGGTGAGGAACTCGATATGCGAGCAAAACAACCAAAATAAGCAGACACACTTATCGCACTCCGTATGTGGAGCGAACGAACAAAGAAAATAAAAACTATAATATCCCTTTAACTGGGACCAGAGCCGTTAGAGCGCTCGTGGAAAAACAAAGGAAATAAGCGGACACGCTTATCTAACTCCGTTTGTGGAGCGAACAAACAAAGAAAATAAAAACTATAATATCCCTTTAACTGGGACCAGAGTCGTTAGAGCGCTCGTGGAAAAACAAAGGAAATAAGCGGACACGCTTATCTAACTCCGTTTGTGGAGCGAACGAACAAAGAAAATAAAAACTATAAGACCCCTGTAACTGGAGTCAGAGCAGTTAGAGCGCTCGTAGTTAAGAGTGGTAAAACAAAGGAAATAAGCAGACACGCTTATCTTACTCCCGTTTGTGGAGAGAAACGAAAGGAAACAGAACTCAAAAGACCCTAACCTTTCTTGGGTAAGAGCACTCGTAAGTCAGAGTATAAAACGAAAGAAGCGAGAAAGCCTCTGCTCTGAAATGAGAGCGAAAAGAAACTTGCTTTCTTTCTAAACCCTTTCTTTTTAAACTAGCTTTCTAACTAATTTCCTATACCTTTTTACCGGCTCGAATGTTAAGAGGAATAACATGGAAGCAACGAGAGAGGCAGGAAGCGGGGTATAAATAGTGAGCGGAAATAAATGACAGGTGAACTCACTAATGATGAGGCGAAAGCAAAACCCGTAGTGGAACACAGGAAAATCCGATAGATTACCGGTAAACGACAAAAAAGAATAACGAGAACGTGGAGATAAGGGAAGGAAGGCAAGATCCATGACATTATGTTTGCTCCCCCTCCCCCTTTCTTAAGATTGTAAAACTCTGAGTCAACAGCCAGTCACGCTCTTCATCATACCACAGTGGTAGATAATGTGGGCAGAGTGACCCCTATAGGCATATTACATCACATTACTGGCATTTGCCAGACACTCCTTATCCACAGTGACTTACATTAAACTGACAAGTGCATAAATCGGGGTTGAGATCAACAGTGACCATAGAAGTGGAAGATAAATACTCACCACAAATGTGAAAGAAAACCTAGGATAGGACTTTAAACTAGTTAAGCCTGTTTGGGAAAATAGCAGAGGATTTCACAATAGCGAGATGTACAATATAGCAAAATAACAAGATCGCAAATTCAAAAAAGTGGTCTTTTGTATGATAGAGACACAATATCTAGAACAATATAGAAGCATTGGTGCAACAACTGATCGAGAGAAACTTGGCTCAGAAAAGCCTTAACACGGAACAAGTGGAGGAACAGAGACAACAAGTAGGTTCACTGAGAGCTGAAATTCAAAATGTGACACATCCACTGGAGAGCAGCAGTTGAGGTCATGAAGGCCAAGGCAGAATTAACCCCAGCTACTACATCCCAAAACTTAGTGATGCTGATGACATCAATGATTATCTAAAGGTCTTTGAGTGGACAGCAGAGAGGCCATGTGAGAACTGGGAAGGACTAGACTCCCTTCCTGTCAGGAAAAGCACAGTCAGTCTATCAGGACTTAACATCTGAGCAAGCAAGCCCCTATAATGTGCTGAAAACTTTACAGCCTTGCATGCTATGAACTGAATTTGTTATTGCATGCCCAGAATTTCCATGACGACTTTAGAGCCCTCTATTTACCCTAGAGCTCAAATGTATGGCCTCATAAGATTGGTAAGGAGCTGATGTCAGAGCCTAGTATGCACATGGTATTGGAAGGAGAAATGTAAGGACTACATTTTGCTGAAACCCCCAAATGGTGGATCAGCTGATGGATGTAGCGGACAGTCATCAAGTCACCATCGCTCTGTTAAGAGATAGAAAGAAAGCAAAGTGACTCTTCAAAGTATTCTAATTTGATGAAATAACCTCAACAGAGTGACAATAATGGAGCTAACACAACCTGAAAACCAGGCGAGGAGAAGACTCATGATGGACTAAGTTGAGTGCCGGAGCTAGGAATGAGATGAGGCAGGCCTCCTGGCTTGGAGTCTTCCAGGAATGGAGGAATACCTGCCTGCTGTAGCTTCCATTAATGGTGAACAACAATGGCCCTACAACAGGGGTAGGAAATTCCGGTCCTGGACGTGTATGTAGGTTTTTGTTTCCACCAATTACCTTGGCTAAATTAGCTAATTAAACACTGGTTCACTCACAGGTTAGATCACAGTGATTTTATATAGGACACAGAAATAGTCTTCGGCTGTTATTCGTGCGTATTATCAAGAAATGTAGCTAAAATGTCAGATGGCGTAAACGTTAGGGCTAATTAAGTAATTAAGGCCAGGGGTTGGCATGAAAACTAAAAACAGATATGACCCTTGGTGCCCACCTCTGCCCTACAATATTCCCACCTTTATTGTTGTGCAATAAATTGGCAATTTGACATTTGAGTCATTTTATGGACTTTGACTATTGGATTGTGATCTTCGTGCACAGTATGTATTGGAGCTTAGGGCTCTGATCTCAAGCTTAATTGATGCATGTACAGAGCCAGTTAGGTTTCCTGCCCTCCTACCTATAAATATAAAATTTCCTTTCAACAAAATATTGCAGCTGTTGTTGCTCTCAAATGCGTGCCTGCCACGGCCTTCATTTTGCCACAAATGAAATATGAAGTATTCAGTCACAGCTGTACAAAGAAAAGAAAAAAAGATTACTTGACAGAATGCCGTGGGAATAGTCTTTGGCATAGTTCTTTACTCAAGGTGAGCAAACACATTTTGTCCTGTGAAGAATATTCCTTACCCGGACCACTTCACTGGGACTAACCCGAGATAAGGAGGGCTGGAGCACACTAAACTCAGAGCAAAATGCCTCTATAGGACTAACGTTTCGATGTCTACGATGTCTTCTTCAGAGTCAAAAGTAAATACAGGCACACCAGGACGTATATAAATCCCCTTCCATCAATGTGTGCTCTTATCCCTCCTTATTTCAGGTTAGTCCCAGTGAAGTGGTCCGGGCAAGCAATATTCTTCTAGTTTGCTGGTGGGGCCTAACACCCATGTATACTCTTTAAGTTTCCCCTTGGTTATGAGTGATGAAGGACAGCATGCTGGAGCTAGACACACCATTTCTCTGTCATCATCTCACAGCATAGCCACTGGCGTCAACACCTGCCACATTATCATCACCACTGACCTTACCTCCCCGCCACCCCCACGCCCACCTTGCTCTACTCTCCTCCTCAGGGATGCTACTACCACCCCTACCCTATGACACCACTGAAAAATGTGAGTGTAATTTAAACATGCACTTGCAATGTAGTCACACGTTTTCATTTAGATTTGTTTACCTATGGTAATTCTTGTATAACAGCTCTAAAATAGTTCTCACTTTGGAATGGCATGATGTGCTAAGGTCACCCATCTGCTCATCTCTACATAAGATCATACATACGATTTCATAAGAGAATACCGCATACCTTTTAATTACCTCATTTACCGCATAAGAGAGTACCGCAGACACAAGGTGCCAGTGAGGATGAGGATGGATTTACTTTAGGCACTACCATGTACTACAGGCTTTTTGATAAGTAGGGCCATTAGATTATACCCCCAATTTAAAAGTAGAATATTTGCGTCTCAATATAAAAATATTACATCTGTGGAAAATTGTTTGTGTATCTTCACAAGAGGATATGCGTTCCCCTGGTGACATTACAAATACAGATGATCTGAGAAGATGAGCTTTATCTAGCAGGGCTACATCCGCCACACTCACATAGTCTCTGAAACTAAAGCAGAGACCAGAGTTGTACTTGTGTCTTATGTTTCAATTGTTTGGATCAAATTTTAAAAAAAAGGATTTCAACCCACTTCTTGTTCAGCCCAAGGAATCTAAACATGCATGTTACGCCCTTATAGTCTTACAGTAATCTGGCTGTTTACTGTTTGTGGGCACCCTACACTGTGAATTTAGCTGAAGATCACAGATTATTTATTTATTTATTTTTTTAAACACCAACTTCTTATCACCCTGAAGAATCTCAATAGGTTGCATGTTTTCTCAGCTCATAGGATCATGCCAGTGCTGAAGAGATTAAAACAATTCATCAACAATTTATTCTTCAGCCTGTGAGAGCATCTTTGTAAAGATGGAGATGGCCAATATGCAGTGCACAAGGACACTTGTAGTTTGTATCTTGTAATTTGGTAACTTGATGGTAGAGTAATATATTTAACTTTGTAAATCACATTGGTGTCTCTTTTGACATGGAAAGGAATACTTCCAGGTAAGGGGTCATCATTCAGGAAACACAACCCCCCTTATTGTTGTGTCATCTCCCTCTTCTTCACACACCCTAAAGAGCAGATTCATCACCAATCAGCAGTTCTGTGTCATTTTTGGGCAGCATGGTGTTGCACGTTGTCTGCACCAGGTGTACAAACACTATGTGCAGGCTATATGCTGAAAGCCACACCCTTTCACACAAGAGACTATTTGTACTTGCAGTCTTCACATGGCAAACGGGTACCTACTGAACGCTCACAAACAGCTGCACGTCGCTTGTTGACATTCTGCATGTGTCAGACCCTCCCGATATAAACGTCCCAAACAATGCTATTTGCTTATGCTTTATGTGTGCGGCCTCCCTGCCTGTATGGGGGCTGGTGTTGTTTGTGCCGTGCTCTGAGCTCTTATAACGGAAACATTGCACTAAGCCTGCCTTTCTGAGGATTACTTTATTGGTCTTCTCTGACAGAATGTTTGTACAATCAATACGCCCAAGCCATTCAGAATGACTAGAAACTCTACTCTGGGCCACTACAGAGGAAAATCCAGTGCAGTTTCAAACAGTGCGTGTTTCCATTCCAAAAAAGGACCTCAAAGGTGGAGAAATTAGAGATGTTTGTAGTTATTATGAAATACGCAGAGAACATGCGGATTTTCACATTCGTACAGAGGTGATGTCTCCACGGTCTTGCAACACACCTGTCATTGCGACAGCCTCTCTTACACCTGTTACAGGTGACAGTGGTTTGTTGAAACAACGGGAGTTCTGAATCACTAGCTGGTTGTACCTACTGCTCTTGTGTAGTCATACAGCACTGCAACAGTCCCAGAGATAACTATAGCCCTGGGAAACTAAAACGCAGGAACCTCTCATCATCTCAGACTCCAAACCAAAAATACTCATGACTGCAGTGCAATAACATTTTCCATCACTGCGCTTGCACGATGCTGCCCTTTGGACATTATTTAGAACCTTGGAAGAATAATAATCTCAATAATTCATTTGGGGATGTTTTGTGGAATACTTCACTTATGTCAGTATAATGTTCAGAAGCAGTAGGCACATTTTTCGAACAGCACATTAACATTTGAAATGAACAAGGCTCTATGACTAGCTGCTCGTTATACACCACTTTGTGAGGGATGTTATAACTTATTTACTGACAAAAATGCGACTGGGAATGTACTGCCCTCCTACGAGAATTACAGTGGGCTGGTACACATACTCTATGTGCAAATCCCCCGCCCCTCTCTCTCTTGCTGTCTGGCTCACTATTATCTATTACGAGGCGTGCGAGGACCGACCTCTACATTCTCTCATTGCACGGGATAAGGCACGAGAATCATGGCTTTCCGAAAAAAGGCTTTCATCTTCGCGGGACTTTACGCATTCCTTGCGACCTGGCAAGGCAAGTACAAACAATTTAATGATAACCAAGGAAAGGTATCTGTTGTGCAAATTGTGTCGCGTGTTTCCATGTAGTTTATTAGTTGCAAACCTTATCGTGCATTTGATTAACGGTGCATAATTAATACATAATTTTACTGCTGTATTTTGGAAACTAGTAAGGTTTTAACAACCCTTGTATTTTATTATGTGTTAAATATGTACAGAATGCTAAATATGTGGCAATTGTAAGAGGGCTTAATTACCTTAAGTAGCTAGCCTGTAAGATGCATATGTCATTTTTTGAGCGTGCGTGAAAACGCGTAGCCGTCAATAGTTAGATTCATGCTTCTTAACTTTGAACAACCTACTACAACACGCACATTTCTATTGGAAGGCAGTGCAGTTTAGCACGAATGTACTTTCTGCATTGCTTTGCACACTGCTTTATTATTATTGATTAGAACATGATACATGCAGCCAGAGTATACCACCTAAATCAGTTTATACTCATTTTAATTTTTTCTGACATTGGTGTTTTTTTTCAGAATCAGCCTGGGCTGTTTGTTTTCACTATCATAGATAAACATTTCAATGATGTGAATGTGAAAGTTCCTAAGTTTACAGGTGTTCTCAGTTTGAAATAAATACAGAGGTGGACACGAGTTTCCATTGAAAGATTAAGCATGGTGTCTGCAGGCTGTGTGTTACCCATGGTACAGGTGGGAGGGTATAGGTTAATCCAGTTCATTCATATTTCACTGTTTTCCATGCTGATCGTGTGAGCCATCATTTTTACTGCATTGGCTAAATTTAAGCTGTAGTTTAGATGTATGTAACACCAAATCTGTTTTAATGCCAACAATGGTGTTCCTTTGTTACACCTCATCTGCGTTTGTGTATGTGTGAAAGGGCTATTAAAAAAAGAAAGTTTTAGAAGTGCGCTCACTCAGTTTTTAAACAGTGGAGAATAAGAAGCGTGTTTTTCTGTGCTGACTGTCTCAACTCCGCCAGATCTTCAGGAGACGTGCCTTGCCTTTGCTCTCAGTAGTACCTCAACCACGGGACGTTGGTTAAATATGATAATTTTTAACATGTAGCCTACTTACTTAGATAGAAATAATTCTCAGAGGACTGTGCATTGTAAGTTCTTATGAGGACACAATTTAAGTGCAACGTTATGCTACTAGCTTGAACCATTCATTTTCTCTAAATACATTTTTATGCTATATTTCTAAGTACTTTTATATGATGGTCAGTTTGAACCCTAAGGAGATGGAATGATAATTAGGTGCTGATTTTCTGTGGTTGACGTGAGGCGGAGCTGCAGTAGCTGTGCAAGGTGTGGCACTTTGTCAGGGCTGTGAGCGAAGATGTTTGGACAGAGAGATCAGAGGTCCGTCTCTCGTTTCGCTCTCACGTTCTGTTTCAGGTCATCAGTGTTGGTCTTTCTCTCTCTGTCTCTCTTGCTCCGCTCTCACGTTCTGTTTCAGGTCATCAGTGTTGGTCTTTCTCTCTCTGTCTCTCTTGCTCCGCTCTCACGTTCTGTTTCAGGTCATCAGTGTTGGTCTCTCTCTCTGTCCCTCTTGCTCCGCTCTCACGTTCTGTTTCAGGTCATCAGTGTTGGTCTTTCTCTCTCTGTCCCTCTTGCTCCGCTCTCACGTTCTGTTTCAGGTCATCAGTGTTGGTCTTTCTCTCTCTGTCTCTCTCGTTTCGCTCTCACGTTCTGTTTCAGGTCATCAGTGTTGGTCTTTCTCTCTCTGTCTCTCTCGTTTCGCTCTCACGTTCTGTTTCAGGTCATCAGTGTTGGTCTTTCTCTCTCTGTCCCTCTTGCTCCGCTCTCACGTTCTGTTTCAGGTCATCGGTGTTGGTCTTTCTCTCTCTGTCTCTCTTGCTCCGCTCTCACGTTCTGTTTCAGGTCATCAGTGTTGGTCTTTCTCTCTCTGTCTCTCTTGCTCCGCTCTCACGTTCTGTTTCAGGTCATCAGTGTTGGTCTTTCTCTCTCTGTCTCTCTTGCTCCGCTCTCACGTTCTGTTTCAGGTCATCAGTGTTGGTCTCTCTCTCTCTGTCTCTCTTGCTCCGCTCCCTGCTCTTTCAGGTCCTCCAGTGTTGGTCCGTCTCTCGATCCGCTCTCACGTTCTGTTTCAGGTCATCAGTGTTGGTCTTTCTCTCTCTCTGTCTCTCTTGCTCCGCTCTCACGTTCTGTTTCAGGTCATCAGTGTTGGTCTCTCTCTCTCTCTGTCTCTCTTGCTCCGCTCCCTGCTCTTTCCCTCCAGAGGTCCGTCTCTCGTTTCGCTCTCACGTTCTGTTTCAGGTCATCAGTGTTGGTCTTTCTCTCTCTGTCTCTCTTGCTCCGCTCTCACGTTCTGTTTCAGGTCATCAGTGTTGGTCTTTCTCTCTCTGTCTCTCTTGCTCCGCTCCCTGCTCTTTCCCTCCAGAGGTCCGTCTCTCGTTTCGCTCTCACGTTCTGTTTCAGGTCATCGGTGTTGGTCTTTCTCTCTCCGTCTCTCGTTTCGCTCTCACGTTCTGTTTCAGGTCATCAGTGTTGGTCTTTCTCTCTCTCTGTCTCTCTTGCTCCGCTCTCACGTTCTGTTTCAGGTCATCAGTGTTGGTCTTTCTCTCTCTCTGTCTCTCTTGCTCCGCTCCCTGCTCTTTCCCTCCTTATCTCTGAGCTCATTCTTTGCTTTTGTCTCTGATCTCACATTTTCCTTCCCTGCCATGCTCTCCATTAGCTGTGCTCCTGCTCCGCGAGCTTTGGCTTCACTGGGTCACCTCTGTTCTCGCTCACGCCTCTCACATCCCCCCCCCCGCCTGCATCAAGAGTACTGACGGGAAAAACAAACTGACCGAAAGAGCTTCTGTGAGATGGATTTATTGCTTTGGTCACCAGATATGGAGGCAGTCAGTGTCACCAAATTTGTAGCTAAGCGGTCTAAATGGCTGACAGACTTGCAAGGCAATGAAATGTAGACGAGATCACTGTTAAACATTGTGGATATCAGATCAATTATAGATCAGTCTTGGTTTAGGCATCTGAGGTTTACCACACTGTTACTACCACACTGTAATGGGCATATCCAACACACAGCCATAAGCACACCAGTGTGTTCTTTGTCTATATAACCCCAGTCTGCTGTTGTTGGATCTGAATGCCTAAAGACAATACGTTTCACCTGAGCAAGTTATTACCTGGAGTTTGAGGCTAGTACCCAGACAAAAAAACAACAACTTTCAATCCATTGTGTGTAAGTATAATGTGCGTGGACATACATGTGTTTTTATTGGCACTTTTGTGTCCCTGTGTGTAGCGTATTTGAGTGTGCATTAATGCATTACTGTGTGTAGTGTGATTGTGTATGCACAGGTTCCTGTGTGTTGTGTGTGCACGTCGATATCACTAGTATGTACGTACATGCCCGTGTCTTTCCAGGCTTTCAGTGAGTAAGAAAGTTGGCAACCTCTGCTTCTACAATTTGATATAACACTGAATCATGTGCCAATCATTCATTATCACTGTCCCCTTTACATAACTTACTCTGCTTTACCTTACGGGAATTTGGCAGACGCTCTTATCCGGAGCATTCAAACACGAGCACTTGGATCCGAGACAGTGAATTGCAATAATTAGTAATAATAATTAGTCCCATGAGGGAGAAAGTATAGTCCCAAGAGGAAAAGCAAGCGCAAGGAGTGCACATCTGATTGGCAGTTTCTCAGCAATGCTACTGAACATTAACCTAAGCTATACAACAATAAAAAAAAAAACACAAAACCACCCTAACGAGCGGTAAACTACATTAAATGAACAACAGCAAGAACCACAAGCTCTGAAAACAAAACAAGAAGTTACCCCTACCCAGGTGTTCGGGCTATAGACAAAAGTAGTAGAGAGGTTCGGGGTCGCCTTTCAGTCTGTGCCAGAAGATGGCCGACAGCTCTGCTGTTCTGAGTGCCATGGGAAGCACATACTACTACCGATGGGCCAAGACAGACAGCAGACATGTCCAGCAGGTACAGATTGGGAGAGGGAAGCTAGCCCAGTAGGCTAGTGCCAAGGTTGTAAATTTAGTGAAAGTGGTTATGCGTAGCCGGTGGAGGGCAGTGAGGAGGGGGGGATGATGTATGAGTGTTTTGGGAGTTGGTAGACCAGGCGAGCAGTAGTGTTCTGGATAAGCTGCAGGGAGCTCAGCAGGGAGAGAGCTGCAGTAGTAAAGGGGGAGAGGACCAGAGCCTAAATCAGAAGCAGGGTTGAGTAAGTGGTGAGGAAGCAGCAGATTCCCGCTGATGTTGCAGAGGAAGAATATGCACACCCGTCTTACTGACGCGATGTTCAGTGTTGTTTCCCATCTAGCACCATTCTGGGTCCAGTGGTGTCACCTAGCTTGAGAGAGATGGCACATAGGGGTCACAACAGTGTCAAATGCCCTAATATAACATTAATAACGTGAACATTAATGTAACATTAACCACACCAAAAATTAATTCCATCTGTAATCCGTATAAACCCTCAATACACCTCAGTTGAAAATTGCAGCTGTATCTTGTAAAAAAGGCCTGTAAATTTGATAAAAGCGCTTATTTTTCAGTGATATGGACTGGCTTTACAAAGTGCTCATTTCCTTCCACAATAGTGAAGATCTGTGTTTCCCACGTCATTCCAGATAATTCACATAAGGTCTCAAGAGCTCCTACATTTACAGTAAATATGGATTATTATGGAATCTTGTATGTCCATCATTTTTTTTAATTATATTTTTTATTGATTATATTATGTAAAGATAGCACAGAAGACCATTGGATCGAATTGTATAAAAATGTTAGTCCGTCAACACTGAGTGTCAGCAAGTTTTCATTTCTAATCAACTGTGCTTGCTCATGGAAGCGGTGGTTGGCCTTTTGAAAATTGCCTTATCCGTAATCAATAGAAAAATTGTGCCTGTGGCAATCTATATTTTCTCAGTGACTGTCCAAATGATTCTATGCCCTTTTTATCTGAAAATTAAAAACATAACATAAATGACTCAATTATTATTTTTGAGTTGCACACAAACTACGCTCTAACAAACTGTTATTATACCCTGCCCACATTCTGAACTTGGTAAAATAGATTAGTTATTATGCACCATATGGTTGGAACATTTTATAGCTTCAGATAAAAAAAGGTATATTTACATAAATGAAACCGAGGAGTGTACTTGTTTTCACACATGGCAGCCTAAGGTTAATTTGTGTCACTGTTTTACAGTATTGGTATCTTCTAATTCAGCTGTGTGTACTCTTGTGTCTTGTGTTGTGTGTTTGTATTTAAGTCCCCCTTGAAAAAGAGATGTCAGTCTCAATGGCACCTGGATGAGTAAAATCAAAAGCAGTCTTGTAGATAGTCTACTGCATTTAGTGTAATTGTAGGAGAATAAAGAAGAGTTACTTATGAAGTAGAATGTGTTTAGATTAATACAAATAGCAATAGGCTTTTACGTACTTATGATCTTTTCAACTTTTTGTAAACATGTATTTACTTAGCACTGCTCCATTGTGAATCCATGTGTAAGATGAGATATGGAAGCATATTGATGAAGTTCTGAATGATGAAATGTAAATGTTCTAATGTGCATTAGGAGGCACATATACAGTATAAGTTTAATTAGAAAATATATTTTTTCTTTATACGTGAGTTTTGCTTCTCAGGAAGACAGAAAAGTCCTGCTGTGATCCACAGACCCTCAGATACGCTAATCTTGGAGAGGGAGAGTCATATAATAAAAATGTCTAGAGAATGTAGTTCCCCTGACACAGTCCAATTACTAGTTCAACTTGGCTTTAGAGTCTTGCATTGAAAGCTCACATGGGCCTTGTCCCGCCCCAGCCAGCGAAGGCATCTCGCTCTGTATAGACAGCCTGAGAACAGTTTTTGACCTCTGGAAGTTACACAATGACATGCTGTTCCCATTCCTGAAGGCTCCTCTTGAATGATAGTTCAGCAACAAAGAGACCGCACTTGTCCGACTCTATCAGAGGGGAAAATGTGAATCGGGGCAGTATATCAGCAAAGCGGCGCTTCAGATGGACGCTCTTAAATTCACTGTGTTGGCAGCAGGGCCTGAGTGCCACAGAGGGATTTATAAATGCAATGCACTGTAATGCAATGTAATGTACCAACCTTTTAATGGTGTTGCACAGGTCTGCTATTATGACCCATTCCTGCTGGTGTCTCTTTAATGGCAGTTAAATTTGGTGGTGTTGGTTTTTCATCCTGTTTACATAGCACCCGGGTGTCTGTGTCAGTGTAAGACTGCGTTCACATCACAGGGTCGTGACCTCTTCAAACAGGAAAATAGCCTCAGTGGGAAACCTTGCAATTAGTTTGAGTCTCAAAACAATTTCAAACGGGGTAGATTCTGTTCTTCTGAATGGGTGGTGTCAAGTTTATATGATGTGTCCAGTTTGTTTTCTTTTGAAAAAATCTAAGTGTTTCTATTTTTATTAGCACGGTAAACACAGCACAAACATGACTCACATGGAATTTAATTCATTATAAACTATTATTGTTTAAATGGATTGTTAAGAACTGTAGATGTGATCGTTTGTTTTTAAAATATATACTGTATAATATTTCACTGTAGCCTGGTTTTGCATTTACACGCTTTTGAAAATGGGCGCTCGGTCTGTACATTCAATTTTTTCATCCCTTATTTTGATCTGCATTTCTTCTATTCATGGTTTTGAGATTAAATATAACACTAGCATATAACTCTGGAGTTTAAATGCTGCTCACTTTCCCCTTGGGCTGTAGAATTAGTTGTGAATACTCACAGAACAGTTTTTTTACTTGGTTGTGGTGTTTTAAAAAAACTGTTTTTTTACCACAGGTTAAACCTGTGTGCAGTGTCTGTAGAGTCCTTGCCTTCATCTCTAACATATTCTACCTACTGTACAGTTACTACTGCTGTATGCCAGGGCACCTTTTGTCTGTATCTTCATGCACTATGGAGTTGTAGTTTTGTGGGAATGTAGTCTGGATTGGCATGAGAGTATATTTGCATGAAAGAAAACTACTGATCTCTCCTCCTGCTCTGATGTTTTTCATCCCTTAGTGTCCATAGCTGGATATGTGGTCACTGCATGGCCCCCTTATCTCCAGCTTTACGGAAACCCCCCCTCTTTAACCCCACCCAACCCTCCAACCTTTGTATTTCTGGACACAATTGCAATGCATTGTGTTTGAGTTTTCGATGCGGCAAACAAAATCTTTATTGTGATACTCACACAGTAAAATGATTAATTCAACTCTTTACGTGAGTTTATTTGAGCCCAAACAGGATCAAATTAATAACAAAAAACTATGTTTTAAGTGTTAAGTTTGGCTTGGAAATTCAAATGAGCACCACCAAGCCAAATTTCAGCTCTCTACACTATCAGGGATTCCCAGTACTCTGTTTTTTATATCTGACTGCTATACAGTTCTGTAGCTACTGTATGTTAGTCTACTGTATTTCAAACAACATGTACTCATCACTGGGCAGATTGGGTCAAGCCTTCTCTCAAAGAGCCTAATTCATAGTCTTAGAGTAAGTGCTGCCACCCATGGTAATGACATGTACAAAAAGGCTTTGTATTTCCCTACTGCAGTTTTGTGTAGGCTATTTCTCTATTCCTCTTATGCCTCATCCCAATATTTATAGCTAACATGTGATAATATTGGTAGGTAGCTTTTGAAAAGTGGATCTACATCTTTGTCTGTTTCCATTTCAAATCCTTTTTAGAAGTATTCTAAAGCTATATAAGTAGATGTATAATTGCATGATGTGATTGCATTAGGCTATTAAATGTTTACTTTCACCTATTTTTATTTCTACCCTTTTAACTCCACTATGACATATCAGGGCAATTAGGCCTACATGTTATGCTATGACTGAAATATTATTGACTATTACTCTGTATGTCAACTGTGTGTGCTTTTATATATTTTATACTTCTTAAGTGATTTCATGGGTGGTGGTGTAAGCCTAGGCCACATTCAATTAAATTCAATTCATTTTTATTTTTATAGCGCTTTTTACAGAGAACTGTCACAAAGACGCTGTACAGGGAAACAGAAGGAAAATATAACAAAAAACCAGACCTTAGCCCCCAACCAGCAAAACGAGGTAAAAAACTCCCCGGTCGAGGAGAAAAAACACTCAACGGTGGCGAGACAAAAACTCCCCAGTGGGAAGAAATCTCAGAAGGAACCTGGCTAGAGAGGGAGTGCCCATCCTTCGCTGGCTGGCTTGGTTTAAACTAAAGGTGATGAACTGGATAGTAATAGAGACTAATAAGGGATCTAATAAAACTAGCTGGTAAGTAAGAATTCCAAAGAAAAGATAATGTAAAATGTTCAATTCAAAATGTTCAATTAAAAGGGGTGGGTGGTGCATCTGGGACTCCGGTTGTGTCAAGTCGGGAGAATAAACCAAAGGAGGGACAGAACTGGAGCAGTCTGCAAACTCATGGCGAGGAGGGCACGGGCCGGAGTAATTTGCAGCTCAGGGTGAGAGAGGGAATGCCCCCCGCGACATCCTTAACTATAGGATTGACTAAAGAGGTACGTTTTTAGCCTACACTTAAAGACAGAAAGTGTGTCTGAAGCCCGAACATACATGGGAAGATTATTCCATAAGAGAGGAGCTCTGTAAGAGAAGGCTCAGCCACCCATTGTAATTTTAGATATAATAGGAATTTTCAAACAGCCAGCACTTTGAGAGCAAAGTAATCTAGGAGGACAGTAAGGAATGAGTAAGTCACTAAGATATTCTGGCGCCAAACTATTTAAAGCTTTAAACGCGAGCAGTAAAATCTTATAGTCAATTCAGAATTTGACTGGCAGCCAATGGTTCAGCACCGGGCTGATATGCTCCCATTTCTTGGTTCTAGTAAGAACCCTAGCAGCTGCATTCTGTACAAGTTGGAGAAGATTCAGGGCTGAACCAGTGCAACCAGACAATAAGGCATTACAGTAATCTAGTCGAGAGGTTACAAAGGCATGAACCATTTTTTCAGCATCCTCCAAGGACAACATCTTCCTTAATTTAGATATATTCCTCAAGTGGAAGAAGGCCGTTCTTGTAATATTGTTAATATGGGGCTGAAAAGAGAGGTCTCAATCAATTGTTGCACAAAGGTTTTTAACAACCTTGTTGGCGGAGACAGAGAAGCAATCAAAATTTTAAAAACTGTTTTATCTCGAAGAGATTTGGGACCTAATACTAATATCTCAGTCTTATCCGAGTTCAATGAGAGGAATATATTAACTGGACAACTTCATCTGGCTAGTTGTGTGTCGTCTGCATAGCAGTGGTAGTTAACACCATGTCTACTTATAATGTTCCCAAGAGGGAGCATGTACAGGGAAAAGAGCAGAGGACCCAAAACCGATCCTTGCGGTACTCCAAAGTTCACCCTAGAAAATTCAGAGGACTGATTGTTTACCCTAACAAACTGGGATCTATCATAGAGATAAGATTTAAACCCCATAAGAAGAGCATGCCAGTGAGACCAACTAAATTTTCTAGCCTACGGAGGAGAATATGATGGTCTATCGTATCAAAGGCAGCGCTCAGGTCAAGTAAAACAAGAATAGAAATACAGCCACAATCCAGAGAGAGGAACAAGTCATTCATTACTAGGGCAAGGGCGGACTCAGTGCTATGGTGTTTTCTGAATCCAGATTGAAACCACTCATACATGCTATTAGTATGTAAAATTGAAGAAAGCTGTTGCGCTACACATTTCTCAAGAATTTTTGATAAAAATGGGAGGTTTGAAATGGGTCTATAATTAGCCAGGACTGTGGGATCCAAGTGGAATACCTGCAGTTTAGTGGAATGCCATTTGCGTTCAAGCTGACAAGATTTTTGTTTAAGAGCCTGCGTGTGGTCAGTGTACGGCAAGCCTCTTCTCAATTACTTTTTTCTTTTTAATGGAGCAACTGCATGAAGAGTTTTGCGTAGAGCAGTATCTAATTCCTCTGCCAGATCATCGGTTGACAGGGAGCTGGCTGAAGTGTCTAAATCAAAGTAATCAGGTAGCACATGAATAAAGTTTCTAGTAGTGGAGGTAGTGCAACCTATATACATTCTAAATTAAGATGCTACAGGGTTGACTACTTTTACATGCAGAGTAATGAGGAAATGGTCAGACAGAATAGGATTGTGTGAGTGAATTTTTACATTAACAACATCAATACCAAGACTTAAGACCACATGTCCAGTATAGGCTACTTCTTGGATGGATGATTCCATTTCTAATCAACAAATTACGAGTTTAAGTAAAAATGAAATACCACTGTATTTATGCACTCCAGCAGCAAGTGATAGCTTATTTAGTTTTCAAGTGTGTACAGTCTTCTGTGTAAAATAATCAGCATCACGTACAGAAATATATATACTATTGTGCTGCCCTTAATGCATTATAGATCTATAGCCAATGTCTAAACCTACTCTATAGCCTAATGCAGCAGTCGTAGGCCACTTACTATTTTGAAGAGTGTGAATTAGGCTCTTTGAGAGAAGGTTTGACCCAATCTGCCCAGTGATGAGTACATGTTTGAAATACAGTAGACCAACATAGCTACAGAACTGTATAGCAGTCAGATATAAAAAACGGAGTACTGGGAATCCCTGATAGAGTAAAGTTTGACTTGGTGCTGCTCATTTTGCGGCTTTTGACCAAGCCAAACTTAACACTTAAAACATAGTTTTTTGTTATTAATTTTCAGTTTTTTCTTTGGAAGGTGTCAATTTCTTTAAAAAATGTAATCATCATAACTATTGTTCGACATCCACTTGAACGTTGAATAAACATAACTGAAGTTATTCTGGAAGTTATGGACCAGAGTGTGCGCTGTGCAGACCTGGCTAAGTTAGCTGACCAAGCACATAGGCTATAGGTTCATTCCAATCGCTTATTTTCACTCCAATTGCATCCCTTCCTTGCATCCTTTCCTCGCCCCTTAGCTCTGCCCAACAGAGGACTCAAGGAAAGTATGCAAGGATCAGATACGAGGACGGAGGAATCGAGGCAACATGCATTAGGCAAATGGACGTCCTTGCCCAATCAAGCGTGAGCGTCATATTATGCTTACATGCTTAACTATAATGTTTTATAGCTTATTTATTTTTTATGAATAAATGTAGCTTTTGTTAGTTATAAAGAATGAGTGTCAATTTAGCATGTTTTAATAAATGCAAAGGAACGGTAAAATTGCATTTGTGTAGGGGTGTGCCTGCTACGTGCAGCGTTCTGAGAAAAGGCTTCCGCAAAGGCTACACTTGTGTTTCCTCACTGAAGCATCCTCTGGGAACCTCCTCCTTCCCCACTCCTTGCTTTTCTGTGGAGCATTTAGCTGTTTGGAATGTCCTTAAAGATGGTGAACCTCGATCAATTTCCAGGTCAGGCGAGGACAGAGGAGAAGAGGACGGATAAAATAAGCGATTGGAATCCACCTTATGAGTTGTAAGCATTTGTGCTAGCCTACATAGCATAATGCATGTGTATGAACCACCAAACTATATTATATATAGTTCGGTGGTATGAACTAGGTAATAATGTTTATTTACAGACTAATTGAACAAATACATTGAAAATAATCAAACCACTTATTTGTTTTATGTCGAGATATTGATGAGATGAATTGATCGGTCAAGTGGCTTGGTAATTGGTGCTAAAACGGCTGAGATATTGACGGGTGAATTTTCAATTTTAACACGTGGCAACCAAAACCAAACTTAGGTTATCGGTAGCGTCCCCATAATTTACTTTATCAGTGTAAAATGTATTCCATTGGAATGTACTACACTAGACATTTGCTGTGAATTCATAAATTTTTAGATAAGTAAGAAATACTGGATCTGATGGGCTGACCTGTAGGTCATTTATGGACATGAAGCTCATCTAATTATTTCTACGTAGTGCTATTCTTGATATGACAGTTGTTTGACCCCTAATAACCACAAACTCTCTATGGGTGTATTAATCTCTATACTGACAATAGTTGAGACTTTTGCAACATTAAACTAAAGCTACAAAATATTCCAAAAATCAGCAATAGTTAGCCAGACCATATCATGATACTGTTTTCAGGAAATTGGATTGACAATTGATCATTGAAAAACAATTAACCCTGATTGGTTTTCTCAGTTCCATTATTTTTTCTCATCTCGTTGTAACATTTGCGCAATATCATCACTTCAAAAACATTTGGGCATACAGAAGCAATGTTGTCTGAGCAACCTTGAGGTAAGACAGTTGGAACCAAGGCAAGGGTCTGCTTGACTTCTCTGTAGCGCCGTTTGGCCACTGAGTAAAAACAATAGACAGTGACTGGTGCTTGTCATCCAAGGAGACGCTGTTTAGAGGCTGTGTAGCACTGTCTGCGTCATGTGTGGGAGTCATTCATAAGGGGTATTCACATGAAGAATTTCACTCCAAGCCCCATTAACAAAGGTTTTTTTGTGAGGGAGATTTGCTAAATTGTGAAATTACATATTCATTAGAATCACATCAACAGTGTTTTGTTTCCTGCTCGCAATTTGAAAAGCATCCTTTTAGTAGTCCTTGGATACTTTGTGCCTGCTATGATTGTTGGAAAATAAACTGGCAGCAGGAGGGTAAACAAATTAAACACAACAAGACCTGTGATATTCTGTTTGACAGGGATTAGTCTTGCTGTTTGGCAGTAGGGATTAGTCTGGCTGTTTGACAGTAGGGATTTGTTTTGCTGTTTGACAGTAGGGATTAGTCTGGCTGTTTGACAGAAGGGATTAGTCTTGCTGTTTGACGGTAGGGATTAGTCTGGCTCTTTGTCAATAGGGGTTAGTCCTTATGTTTGACAGTATGGATTAGTCTGGCTGTTTGACAGTGGGGATTAGTCTGGCTGTTTGACAGTAGGGATTAGTCTGGTTGTTTGACAGTAGGGATTAGTCTTGCTGTTTTTCAGTGGGCACTTGTCTTTAACAGCAGGTATTAGTCTTGGCACAGTTACAACGTGTCGTTCCTAGAAGTGAAGGTTGAATTTGTATTGATCTGTACCAGTTCAAGAGGAGATTGTGTTTATCCTTTGTGTGAAAGAGAATTAAAGTTTTCGAGGATCTGCTTGGTCATTACAGAATTTAAAATAGTATAGCTTGGAGACTAACAACTAAGGTAATTATGTGAGATGATAAAAGGCAGATTATTAGATGGTGCTGACAGGGAAAAAATCCTTAAAACAATGTTTCCCTTCCTGCGGATTGGTGCATTGTATGGTGCGTGAGGTTAAAAATGACATTGGATGTAGTGTATTGTTCACAAACAATAAGGTATTTTAAACAAATCCAACCAAATAGTACATTTATATCATGAACACTCTTAGCAGAAGTGTTTTTTCTTGGGTTTGTCAGTATTTCATTAACTCAGACTGTGGTGAGAAGGAAGTGTGATCTGACATGTGATTAATGTTGTTTGTGTGTGAGTCTGTACGCTAACATCGTTACTGTAATAGATAGACCAGCAGCAGGCAGTGTGCAGGCAGGGTGTGTTTGTGTGTGTGTGTGTGTGTGTGTGTGCTGTGATTCCTATGACTTGGTAATGCTGGAAACAGGATCCTGATGCTGTTACCTCTATTAGAATGCATAATACAGAGGAAAAACAACATATCTGTTTTAACATGGGCCCTGACTTCTCTTCTTTAGTCCCATCTGTATGCGATTTATCAATCAAAAATGTAACTCTTTGTCGGTGCTGATTTTTGTTCTTTTTTTTGTGTGAGCGGCACCTGACTTCTGACAGTCTGCAGATGTCTGTTTACATTTCTGGAGACAAGCTTGTGGGGACTCATGTGTCTGTTTGGGTGGAAAAGAGCAGCCGCAGGCTAGAGAGAGGGCTCTAAACTACCTCAATCATTGTTTTTCCAGACAACTAATGAGCAATAACTCTGCTGGAGAAAACAGCTGCACACACCTTTAGCGAGCTTAACCCATTACAGAGAGGGTCTCGAATAACTGAAACTTTATACCGCAGCAACTCCCCCAAACTCAAGCACTGCTTCAAACACTCTTTCATGCTTTCTGCCTGCTTTCTCCCGCCCATCCTAACCTCAGTCTCACCACTCTCTGTCATTGGAAATGCTCATACCTCTCTCACACAGTGAGCATATACACCTGTGTGTGGTGTGAGGATTAGCAGTTTCTGCGGAGGATAAGTTGCCCAGTGTTAGATCAGAACATGTCATAATAGTTTATGTGAATATTAGTTTCTAACATTGCTCTGATGCTACTTATTGATATCGATATTGGGCCAACCCAGGCCTTAAGTGCTCGTGTTAGGGATCAGAGAATGTAAATTTTAGAATCTGATGCTTGACGTGTACATGGTTCAAAAAGTGCAGTTTCCCGCCATGGCTGCTGTACCCGTTTACTCTCTGTACCTGTACTTACAGCAATATTGAGTTAGAATGTGTTTTCAGTGCAGCCTCACGTATTGTGGACGAATGGAGGAATAGGCTGACACGACAGCATAGGAATGGTTCTTTTGATCAGTACCATCAAAGCTAAGCCACTTATCTCTCACGCGTAGAATCTGTTGTTGATGTGCTTTGATATCCATACTTTCTGCTGCCATTAGATGTCTCGTTTTATAGGCTGCCATTTCCCCTTATTGTTTTGTATAAAGAGGTTTTAAATAATTCATTTGTGTACATTTAATAAGCTCAGAGAGCTGGTGGATGGTGAACAGCGGGGGTAAATATGGAAATGCAATAGTTTCCTATGAGAGTTGGTCTGTATATGAGGAATTGCTGGTCGTAGGCGAGGTTGCCAGTATAATGAAGGGGGGTATAACTGCACAGTCATAGTCCATTTTAGTCCATGGTATGTAAAACTACATTTTTCTCTTTGAAAAAGCATTGATATTGGCCCGCTCTTTTACGCAATACTCAATATTGGCCTCAATGCATCTCGACTAGTTTCCCATGAACTCAAGTGAAAGGTGACATACTTCACCGTGGGCATGACCAAGTTAGTGCATTTCAGCGTGCGAGGAAAAATATTACTGGTAACATTAGGAATTTTTCCATTTTAAAACAAACAATCAATCACAATCTTTAAGAAAGACTGCATTGCATGCTGCTAGTAGCTGAATGTTAAAATGAAGCTGGTTCTGTTCTCAGCTAAATGGCAGGCATATGCAGCCCTTCTGTAGATTAGAGCAGCGTGACATCTGCATCCAAATTAAATCAGCATTTATTTCTGCCCCACTTTACATGGAGCAGCACAGCTAATCAACTGACCTGGTGTCTGTGCCTTCACACAAAAATACATTTATCAGGTAAATGGGGAGAGAGGGACGACTGTTATAGAAAATTATGGGCTTACTATCCCTATCTATGCTACGTACATTATGCCCTCAAATCCATTTGCTACTTAAAGCACGACATCTTCAATCTCCCTCTTGCATCTAGTACTGACTACTACTGTGGGTTGTGACACTGATGCCTTGGCGATCTCTGATCTCTGTTGTTTGCCTAGAACTTTATGTGTGCATTTTTTGTAAAGCAGTGTGAATTACAGTGTCGGCCACTAAATGCCTAGACAGAACTTTTGTATAAAATTGATTTTTTTATTTCACTGTTATTTTGAATGGCCTCTTTCGAAGTGCAATATGTCAAGTAAATGTAGAGAGAGAAGCCGACTGAAGCTTAAAATGCTTGGTTGCTGTTTTAAGTCGATCCTTCATCATATCATGAATCCTTGCTGATATTATCATATATTACGTTACATCCCATTGCATCCAAATTAAAGTTGTTTTGAATTTTGAAGAGACTGGATGGCAGTGTAAGGCTTCATAAACACTTCCCCATTATGTTATCATCTCATGTAACAGCCGTAACGAAATGGCTGAGATTATGTTCAGGAAAAAAAAAATGTGCACAGAGAACACAGCTACATTTTGTAAAACCCAGAACAAATGTGTAAATCATGGCCTGAAGCTTGTTAACTGCAGAATTGGTGTAATAAATAGACACTGAGGCCCAGATTTATGAAATGATCTCAGGAAGTCATGTACCCGCAAAACTACAGCAGAGCGCATAATGGAGTGTGCGGGTATTTGCTATACACACATGTTCTTCTGTCTCCTGCATGTCACTGTTAGTACATAACTCACTGCACTCCTGGCACTTCTGACTGGCTGAAAGATTGTCCGGCGAGTATCATATTTTTTTGTTTGATTTATGTAGCACTCAACCTTTTAGCCTTTGCTCCCCAGTTCAGAAACACACAGGCCTCTCTCTCTCTGTCTCACATAGTCAGGATTAATGACGTGGGAAAGAGTCGTCAGTGTAGGAATCCCTCTACCCCCCACAGCCCAGCGCTCTCATGTTGACAGCATGGCCAATCCGCTGGGACAGACGGCCACCCTCCGCCGTCAGGCCTATGTGTGGTGATTGGCTGATAGAATGTGATTGTGCGCTGTGTGAAAGGGCTGGGGTGGAGGGTCCTGGCCGCCATGTTGGGCCTGGATGCCGAGCATTCCCAGGAGGGTTCTCCCCCGCGCCGGCTCGGGAGCCTGCCGCTCCATGCACGGACCCTGCTGAGAAACACTGCCTTGGTTTGAATCATTATTAACATAAAGCCCCCCTGCCCACCATGATACTCTTTAGCGTCTTTTCTCGGTTGTTGCTACTGATGAAGACGTTTATTGAGCAGTAGGGTTTCATGTCTGAGGATGTATTGAGTCTGTTTGGAGGGTACTTCGTTAGTAATTAATGTTAATGTGATGGACAGTATAGCCTATATATATATAGAATGTGGTAATGTTGCAGAAAAAAATCTTTAAGTGCTGTACCTGGGCCGTTTTAGTGCATCTCTCAAAGAACCTGCAAAGTGATGCATGTTATTTGCTTGCCTTTAATGGTGATGGTAAATGGACTGCACTTATATAGCGCCTTTATCCAAAGCGCTTTACAATGGCCTCTCACTCACCCGTTCACACACCAATGGCGGCAGCCACCATGCAAGGCGCTAGCCTGCTCATTGGGAGCAATTTGGGGTTCAGTGTCTTGCCCAAGGACACTTCGACATGTGGACAGGAGGAGCCGGGGATCGAACCGCCAACCCTGCGATCAGCGGACGACCCGCTCTACCTCCTGAGCCACAGCCGCCCGGTGATGCCTTCATGCATGAGGGAATCTTGGGAGGGAGGATCTAATGAATCTCAGTGCATTCACTTTGAGAAAATATACATTCCCAATAATTGTAAACAGTATTACACATAAAGTATACCTTTTATGTCAACTCACTAATTGTTTTTGTAGCTGAAGAGTCAAAAGTATTTTAACTCTCCAATTTCCATAGACCAAACCAGGAGGAATTAAAAATAAATGGCAGACTAGACCACTGATGAATTTGCACACACGACTTTACCAGTTTCCTGTCCAGTTAAAAATCCTTTACATGTTTTAAAAAAGATTCTCCTCCCATTATTAGAAAGTATTTAAGAGCTGAAACAAAGATTGAAGTATTGCTCTCTGCATTTGGGTGTCACCAGACAAACTATAGGGTTTAATAATTGAATGACAATTTAAAAATAAAAAAACTTTTCCAGACCCTGTCTTTCCAGCGATGTAATTGTCTGCAAAACAGAGCCAGGCCCTGTGTGGGCATACAACAATTAAGAGTGAGACTTGCGATCCATAATCCAGCTCATATATCATCCGTTTCCATTTTGACACACTACTTAATTTTTCCATATTCAGCGCTTACTGTGGGAACACATGGACAAAAAATGTAAAGCGTGTACTGAGGTACATTCTTCACGTGGACGACACTCTAAATATATGCACGCTGTACCCCATTCTGTCATCAGCACCAAAGTGCTTCTGCTGTTTGCACCTGCAGGCTAAACAGCCGTGCCCTCTGGACTTCGGTTTCTGGTCTCACTTGTGATCGATTAAAAATATTTGTGGTTAGCAGTCTATTTTTTCCTCAGTGGGACTAAGGAGATGATTGAATCAAAACAGCCAGAGTCATCGTGCGCTCTGAGGAGCCAGCGGCGCTCGGTTATTGCCCCTTAAAGGGCTTTTTGGCAACAATAGCATCCATTTACATTTGTGAGCTGGAGCCGTGGAGGAAAACACTCATATTCATAAGAGCACATGCTGATATTCTGATCCTGTCAGAGAGAGTCCCTCAGAGAGCCTGCTGCTGTTTGTGTTAAGAGTGGAGACGGCTGTTGATGCTGTTGTTGGTATGAAATGGGGAAATGTTGATTCCACTGACGGTGTGATGGGGGAGATATTTCTTAATGCTGTTACTGGTACGAGAGGGGAAACGATTTTTGTGTAAAGCAGCGTATTCCTGACTCCATAGTTATTTGCCACTTAAATAATTAATGTTGTTTCCTGAAGCACCAGTCTCTGCTAATCCCGAGTGCATTAGGAACCTTTCAGCATAATGTGACTCGCCCCCCCCCCACCCCCCAGGCTCCTGCTTCAGGTGCACTCCGAACCCCAATAGAGCAGCACTTTGCCCATGACTGCTTGTCTGTATTCTCCCTCCTCCACTACACGCTGGTGTTTAAGCTTACGTTCAGTGACTCACTTACAGTACACATTTCCTGTCTTGTTTTTATCCAGCTTTGTGGAGTCTAGTATCTGTACAGCTTAGGCTGTGGGCAATGAATGGCTGCCATTTGAGTGATGGTTTTATCTGAGTGACGATGTGGTGGGTTCTTTTATGAGACGATTTGGGTGCTTACAGCTTCTCGGGTTTGAAATGGAAAGTGATTACTGCTCACAGGAGGGTTGGGTGCGCTCAGTAAAGCCATGTTCAGATTGGGCGGGCGGCAGTTGTGCCCTATGACACGTGGCTCAGTGCTGCCACCTGCAGTTTTGCAGGAGTATGGACACATCTGCTCCTGCAGCTGTTTGGGGTAAAGAACAAGTGCAAAACAGAAGCACCGAGAGACTTCACCGCCTGTGATTGGATAAAACTACAGCCCATCCAGGCTGGTTTATTCAGCGTGTTCAGATACAGAAACCACAAACTACAGCCCATCCAGGCTGGTTTATTCAGTGGGTTCAGATACAGAAACCACAAACTACAGCCCATCCAGGCTGGTTTATTCAGCGTGTTCAGATACAGAAACCAAAAACTACAGCCCATCCAGCCTGGTTTATTCAGCGTGTTAAGATACAGAAACCACAAACTACAGCCCATCCAGGCTGGTTTATTCAGCGTGTTCAGATACAGAAACCACAAACTACAGCCCATCCAGGCTGGTTTATTCAGCGTGTTCAGATACAGAAACCACAAACTACAGCCCATCCAGGCTGGTTTATTCAGCGTGTTCAGATACAGAAACCACAAACTACAGCCCATCCAGCCTGGTTTATTCAGCGTGTTAAGATACAGAAACCACAAACTACAGAAACAATTATTGAGGGCTAATTCGCTATTCAGGGGTCTGGTTTGTGTTGTTTTTTTTTATCAGTGGAACTTGAGCGCCTGTCCTACTGTAAATATCTCTACCATTTTAATTAAAAATCCTGTTATGGCTGTAATATTTTTCGTTCTTATTTTGTTGTTTTTAGAATGGTATTTTCCTTTGATAGACAAAATCAAAAATGCATTTTCATCTAAAACCTTTGGATCTCTGAGCTATCGCAGCGATCAAGAGTAATATCTTAATTTTCTGTTATGTACAGTTTATGAAGTATTACAAAATTTTCTGCCACTGATCAAAAAATATTGACAAACAAGAAGCCTGGTGTAGGTCAGGTAACAGAGGTATGAATTTTCTCTTTCATAGAAACACTGAATACACAAATGTGAATATCCACTGGCTGCTTTCTGAAAACATTTTGTATTCAGTATAATGATACAATTGAGGCTTAGAAAATAGGTCATACATATCTAATAAATATGATTTAAAAGCAGAAGGCAGCCCATTTTAAAGGAGATTTGGAACGATATTAAAAGATATAAAGTGCTATTTTGATGCCAAAATGCTCCTTAATTTGGATATTTACTTCTCTCAGGATATTAATAGGACCATGTTCAAAGGAAGCAGTTTCCTTCAGACAATCAAGATTGCTGAGGGTTTTTTTTTTTACATCTATGTGACGTGCTCTGTTCCTGCAAGGCAGGAGCGGACCATGTAGGGATTATTTTCTTCTGAACTGATTACTGTCGCGTTAGCATAGCATGCTACTTTACTGATCTGTACATTTTTGTTACGTTGCTTTAAAGCATGATGTTTACTTTTACGCTGTATTAAAAGATAATATTCTTGTGAGATCTGACCCACTCGTGCATACATGTGCCCACACACTCTCAAGTGCACACACACTTTACCATGTGTCAATGTCCATTAGCATTGATCCGTTCTAGACTGCATTTGCAGCCAGGAAGTCTGACCAAGGAGGGTCTGTTTTTTCTCTTAGAAATAATTTGAGAAATGACAATAAAACATGCATTTCGTCCATCATTTTCATTCTAAAAAGTATTTCCTCCCAAACATTGATGTATACGGTATTTTTCATCTTCACATTCTGTTTTATTTTAAGATAAAATAAAGCTGTTTTTCTCAAACAAGATTGTTGAACTGTGCAAAGATTTTTGTTATTATACTGAATGAAATGAATCTTTTTAACGTAAGGTAAACCATCCATAATATGTATTTCATATGTAATAATGCAGCGGTCTGTAATAATGGAACTCATTAGTCTGGACATTAACTGTACTGTGGGAATTATGCAAGAGATTTCTAATCCCCGTAGACCGTCTGCAGAGAATTCTCAGATGACTGAGTTAACCTGCCATCACCCCCAGTTCTGCTTCTCTGTCTGTATATTTGAACATTGTGCAGATATTCTGCCCATAATCTGAGCCTTTAATTGTTGAAATCATACTCAAAAAGTCTTAAATGCTCTTTACACAATGAGACTCCCTGGATATAAGCATAAAAGTTGAAGACCAGAAAAGGCTGTTCTTTGTACCATCATTAAGTCAGTGTTGTGCTATCACAACTACATCGTGCTGCTTAAAGGTTGGCGATCTTAAAAGCCATCAGTATGTTTCAGACTCTAAGTACAAAACAATTTCCTGTCTGATCTTTCCTTTATGTGGTTTGCGTCGTAGTTGAAAGTGTTTTAATTTTAACTTGAAAAGCATTTAAAAGGAATGGATCGAGAAGTTCTGTTAAAGCAAGGCATATACAGTCAGTAGTGAGTGATCTGAAGTCACTTACTAGGTTTTGAAGCACCACATCTGGCCAAAACAGCCTGTAAGCACCATGGCATAGTCTACCAGTGGCCATAATTCTGCAGGAGGAATCCTAATAGGAAAGTCATGAAAAAGTCCATGAAAAAGTCAATCAATCATGCTTCAGGGATGATTGCGGAAAATTTTCTCGCGCATCAGAATATCCCATACATGCTCATTTGGGTTCAAATATGAGAACGGGTAAGGAACATGTCAGTATTACCAGTGTCATGTTTCTTAAACCATTGGGTAATGACTTGTGCTCGATGTCTTTTATTGTGTACTACCTCTATTTTCTTTTGTTGGTAGCTGTTAATCGGAGCACTCAGATGAGTGTCTGCTCTGTGAGAAAGTTATTTTTTTCTGTTCCCAAGAGGCACCAGAAAAGCCGTGAGCCATTCTGATCGATTTTATCTCATTGGTGAAAGTGGTGGCTTCCAAATATTTAACATCATGCTATCCATAGAGCTGGAGCCACCACGGCGAGGGCTAGATCCCACAGATTCCACAAATAGACCTCTTGTTCCCATAATAGATCCAGTGTGTCTGAAGCTAACTTTTAGCTTCCTTTCTTCCATAGACCTAGCTTAAATGGAAAATCCCTGATGTTTATCTGACTTGCCTGTCGTTGTTATGCTTTCCCCAAATGTATATCGCACCCACCAGAGACCTTTTTTTTAGAAACGTGGGAAATGAATCAAGGGAAAATTTAGCGCTCTGGGATTAGGAATAGAGGGAGATCTCGCTGAGTGTGCAGTAAGATGCACTCGTGGCCATATCTCCATTTGTTGTCATTGCGTTTGCTTTTTTAATGGTTTATGTGAGAACCGTGCATGGGAAACTGACTTTGTGCCAGGAGTAATTTATTGCAGACTTTCACCAACAGACCAGAGCATAGAAAAGCTGAAATCCCGAATTAGAGAAGCAGAATCTACAATACAGTTATGTGTACTGCAAACACTAAATGCAGAAACTGCAGAATGCTGCAATGCAGGCCCTGTGGAAATATAAACCGTGCGTGTGTCTCAGCACCCCGGAACAAGTTGGTGTGAAGAGTGCTATATAAAACTAAAATTTGATTGATTGATTACATTATAAAACACCACAGATATTAATCACAGACACTGCAGTTTAGAACTCTGCATTGCAGGTGCTAAACATAGATCGCCAGAATGCTTTGGATAGTAGAGCTTGTCAGTGTAGTGAGTTAATCCCTACATGGTCCGCTCCTGCCTCATGCAGAGCAGGGGCCTCATTGTATAAAATGGTCTTACGATCAAATTATATCTTAAATAGTGGTTTATGCAGAAAACAGTGACTAAGCAGTTATGTATGAAATCCCACTTTGGCATGGATATGATCATATCTCTCTGTAGAGTTTATACTAGATCTGCTGGTTATGTGGAGGTACTGCATTATTGGGCTGTGTTCACACTTTAAAAATAACATTTAGTTGATGATCAATTTTAGGCGTGAAGAGCACAAGAAATGTTGGAATACAACCTTATGTAGAGGCAAATGGCTGTTATAGGCCCCATTCACAAGATGGTGTAAGCTAATTGTGGAGCATGTTCACTTGAGTTCAAATTGAAGTTTGTTCTAGATTTTCTTTATCGCGGGTGCGTAAGATGCAGCTACGCCACTTTAAACCAACATAAGGAACTTTTTTTGGTCTCAGTTATTTTTTATAAATCAAGCGTCCGCACAACTTGGGACATGATCTTAAGATTAAAGTTTACATCCAAGAACATTTTTCTTAAACAAGGCCCCAGGTGTCTGAGACACACATACTGCGATGAAGTTGAATAGGAGCAGTAGAAGGATTCTTGCTCGTCGCCCGTGACTCCACAGTGACCCTCACATCACCTGACAAATGGGCAGATGACAGCTGTCTGTGCAGCGAGCGGAGAGGATCAGGTTGTATCGTACGCAGGCATTTCAGAGACTTTGGCACGGACGCAGCTGTTTTTATCTGTCATGGCTCACCTCTTAAACGTAGTGTCTGACCTCACCTGAATCCCAAACTCTCCGCCTCGCGCTACATAGAGCAGGGGGAGCCAGGGCACGGTAACACCGTGACTTAGCCAATCAGAAGCTGCCGTCCCCACAAATGACTCTGGATACATTAATCAAGGCACAAAGGGTGTACACAGCCCCCTGCAAAAAAAATATAAAAAACTGACCTTGTGAAACGCACCAGGCTAACTCACATACTGACCTTGTGAAATGCACCAGGCTAACTCACATACTGACCTTGTGAAACGCACCAGGCTAACTCACATACTGACCTTGTGAAACGCACCAGGCTAACTCACATACTGACCTTGTGAAACGCACCAGGCTAACTCACATACTGACCTTGTGAAACGCACCAGGCTAACTCACATACTGACCTTGTGAAACCAGGCTAACTTACATACTGACCTTGTTTCACGCACAATGTAACTCACCATACAAGTATATTTTTCTAAATGTCTCTGACCACACACGTCATGCTTTTTTTTGTTGTTTGGAGATATTACATTGCAGTGCAACTAACAGAGTATGGTGTGAAAAGCTGTCAGAGCTGGTTGAGACTCACTGAAATGGTGGTGGTGGGGGGAGGGGGGGGGGGGGGGGTCACAGATAAGGAGCATGGGGTAGGGAGGAGGGCATTTAGTTATCTCACTCTTTGGCTAGTCTGGCTCAGCCTAGACACTCAGCCCAACACTGAAAGCAAAATACAAAATACCCTCTGCAAAGCACTGTGGGATAGATTGACAATGATACATGCCCTAATCATACGTGCCCCCACATGTATGATTGCACCTGTAGACACATGTATGCATATATGTTCACATTCAAATAGATATTTATATTGGGTGATTAAATACAGTTAAGCTTAATTTGTTTAGACTTAGTAGCTTCTCTTTTTTGTGCCTAGAATTGAGGTGGCATAGCCTCCTAAACTGCATGAGCAATAATACAGTAATACAACAACTTTAATCTCATACGTGGGTTTTGGCTCACGTGTCTTTCTTGGATGCTACATAGTGGCTTTCAAAGTTGACTTGACTGGGGTGTGTAGTACTGACTAGGGTGCAAAGCTTTAATGTTGACTGTAAAGCAGGTTACATGTAGGCCTCCCTGTTAATACACATGCATGCATAGATATTTAAATATTAATGTAGGGTCATAATACATTATTGCACTGTTGGGAAGTGGATAATTAGATTTTTAAAAATTGCTTACCTTGCAGTGTTTTTTATGCACAGGCTCCCAGAATGGCTCACATTGCAGTAAATGGTCTGAGGGAGGAAAAGGGAATTCAGGAATTGTTGTGAAGTAAACTCTGTGGTTTTAATCTGAGGGACAACACAGGAATTGGGAAATTGTTGTGAAATAAACTCTGTGGTTTTAATCTGAGGGACAACACAGGAATTGAGAAATTGTTCTGAAATAAACTCTGTGGTTTATCCATCCACTTCAGTTCTTAGATATCAAGCATAGGTCTGGGAACAAAAGTCCAACATGAGCCTTCACGAGATTCGTTTCCTGAGACTACATTGATTGTTACAGCTTCCTCAGTATAGTCATTTGCATTACTGATATATCACCATCAGTTATGTAACTAACCCTCAACCCTCACCCTGACCCTAACTACACTATAGGATTCCCCATCATTTCCACTAAGCTGCAGCTGGAATTTACACCTCCTTCAGTGCAGGCCAGTAGCTGCCATTAGAGTAGGTCCAGTACAGGCCCTGTGAAGGATCAGTACTTCCCCATAACCCTACTGATCTTGGATCAGCCTAATTTCCTCTCACAAAGTTTGGATCGATGTAATAAAATGGGCATGCTGATTCAAGGTCAGCCATTGGTAGACGGAAAAGGGAGAGTGTGCAAACAGGGAGAGCAGTCAGTGCTGCTGTCAATCTTGAACATAGCCGGGCCATGGTCTGAGCCAAAACACATTCTCCATTCAGCTAAAACACGTCCCACACTCAGCAAAAACATATTCCACACTCAGCCAAAACACATTCTCCATTCAGCTAAAACATATTCCACACTCAGCCAAAACACATTCTCCATTCAGCTAAAACACATTCCACACTCGGCAAAAACATATTCCACACTCAGCTAAAACATGTTCCGCACTCTGCTAAAGTACATTTCACGTTCAGCTGGAACAGGCCCACGGCCTTTCGTTGTGTTGGTTGGTCTCTGTGCGTCTGAACTATGTCTTCTGCAGAGAGGCAGCAGCAGGGGATGAATCTACAGACAAGAGCTTCTGCTTTCTCACAGGCTCACTGTACACACAAGCTCATGTCTAAAACTCGAATGGTAATTAGAGCACATTGTGGCAAGATGGCACGTTCTCGTCTTTGACCAGTAGGGATAAGCAACTGACTGCAAGTTGAGGAGGAGAACAAAGGCTCTTTTTTAATCCTTATGTTATGTTTAGCGCTTGTGAAACTGTGTCAAATAGACACAGAACATTATTGGGATTTTAAGCAATGCAGAAATAAAATGTATACAAAATGCTCTATGTATTATCTTTTTTTCAATTCCAAATAATATAAACGATATACTGTATATGGTTAATGGTTGCTATTTACCTCTGCTAGATCACATTTTACAGTGAAAGTGTCATTAATTTTTTGTGAATATGTGATTTATTTATAATCTTTTTAAATGCGTAGGCCTATACACACATACACCTATATATTGCAGGCATGGGGGCATAAATCATGTTTATCTGTGAAAAATTAAAATGAAGCAAGGATTTTATGCAGTAGATTGTTGATATGTATTGTTTTGAACTGACAATTATTTTTCATCTTTTATTTTCCTGTTAGGGTGGCAGTGTAGTATAATGGTTAAGGAACGGGCCTTGTAACTGAAAGGTTGCAGGTTCGATTCCCAGGTAGGACACTGCCGTTGTACCCTTGAGCAAGGTACTTAACCTGAATTGCTTCTGTATATATCTAGCTGCATAAATGGATAATGTATGTAAAAAAAAAAGATAAAAGGTTGTGTAAGTTGCTCTGGGTAAGAGCATCTGCTAAATGCCTGTAATGTACTGTATTCTGACAGGACTAGTTTTACCTGTAAAGGTCATTTTTGGTAAAGGATGTCTGTAAAGGAATTTGATGAGCACTCAAATTGCTGAGATGTCCATTCACACAGGGCGAGTATTACCAGGGGACCTCAGAGTTCCCCCAAAAACAGTAGGTAAATTAGCCTGGAGTTTTTACTCTCGGGTCAGGAAATAATTACTGACATGGCTGATTCTGACGAGATTAAAATCACTGGCGTCATAGGTAATAATTCCTATTACCAGAGGTCCTTAGGTAAAACAAATCCCATCAGAATAGGGCTTTACCAGATTATTTCCGCCTCCACAATCGAGCCACATTTGAGGACCATGACCACAGTAGTAACACAGATGACTTGATTCAGGATTTTGAATACGAGTCACAGTGCACAGAAAGTAGACGTTAGTTGAGTAATGGTTCTGATTGTGAATCCCAGCGATTAACCCTCCACTTCTAAAGTGAAGAGCAGCTGATGTTTTGCATGGTGTGAGTCGGCTCTGTCCCAGCAGCTGTAAAGTGCAGGAAATGTCAACGTTGCGAATAACTAATCAGATTTCTGTAAAGGGAAAGGTCCCGCATACTCAATTAGCCTGTAGTGGAGTAAGGGCAGGCAGGGGAAATGGGGTGTTGTTCTTGTTTACTGCACTCCTGAAATGCAAGGATTTTGGGATAGGGAGCTCTGTAGTAAACCTGTTGTGAACTCTCTGGAATGTGTTCTCTGCCCAACCCAACCGACCGTCCTCCTATTGCTGGTACTGTGATCAGATATCTGGGTGTTTATGTGTTCTGGGCAGATGGCCACACAATTTGGGACAACTTTATGGGTACACTGGAGCACAATGAACAAAGTAGTGTTGACTTAAAAAATCCTGTTCATATTTATGACATACGTGTATGTGTGTATAGGCCTACAGACTGTATATATGTTACCTGCTCTGCTTGTGTTCATTCAGTGCTGTACTCTCACAGCTGAATGAGTATTTGTGTGTGCTTACAGTGTGGGCGCGTGTTGACGTGATTATGGACGACCTGCTGGAGGTGAAAACTGGGGGCAGAGCGGAGTTCCGTTGCCGATGTGTTTTCAGCGAGCTGCCCAGCTCGATGATATTAGAGTGGTTAGTGGTGAGTATGAGCTCCCCACAGTCACAGCCCATTCTCTCTGCTTCTGGATCATCAGTGAGGGCCATTTGTTGGCTTCACACCTTGTGCATCAGTATGTCTATTATAGCTGATCTAAAGGTCCTTTACATTGGTGATTATGATTATCAAATTATTTGTTCATAGAATCCTTGGTGTCATGTCACAGTATCACTGTTCAACTTCATTTGCCAGAAATGCAAACTCATATTTTAAGTTTTCAATGAAGGGCAGTGCTTCAGACTGCATACTGGCTTTAAATCTTGTCTTTAATTAATTAATTAATTAATGCTTGTGATTTAAGCTGCACTTCATGGCGGTTTCCTCTGGCCTTTAGGAAGATAAAATCACCGGCAGCAGACAGCTGATCTATAACAGCGACACTGATACTGACACTGATTTTGTGGGAGACGGCACGGATTTTGCGGGCCGGATCAGAATCAGCCGGACCAGCGGAGTTGCGAGTGGCTCTGGACCTGTGTCGGACAACTTACTGATCGTGGAGGACGTACGACTGCAGGATGAGGGGGGATTCATCTGCCAAGTCAACGCCGATTTTGAAGGCGAAAAGGAGGGCAAAACCCAGCTAAGGGTTTTTGGTACGACCCCACCGGCTCTCAGACAATAGGGCTGTGTACAAATCAGTACCCTTCCATACTATTAGGTAGGCTTGTTGAGTAGACAGGACGAGAAACTCATTACGTATGCAAAATCTTCTCTAAATGTAGTATACTCCGTATGATATACTTACATCTAGGGTTTATATATTCGGGAGCACACTTTTCAAGAAGTACGCAAACATTTTGGTTACATAAATATGACGCACAGCTTCGTCTTAAGAAATGAGGTGCAGCTTCTCTGACGTTTTTCTGCAATAACAACCAAAACAACACATGACACGGCTGCGCACGTCTTACGCCACATCTACAGTACAGTTGGAAAATAGTATGGAGGATATTATTTTGCATACTGCACATCGCATACTAAACAGTGCACATTAAACAGCACACATCTGCCAGTACACTGTACACAGGAGACAGGACGCAGCAGATAGGGCTCTGATTCGGACACAACCCAAGATGGGTTTCCGTGTTATCATTTACTCTTTATCACAACATGCTGGCTGCGGCAAAGAGTGTCATCGTGAGACGAGGTGCGAGGTGCTAAAGGTCTGGAGCGCAGTGATGATCAGGAGGTGCAGGATGTTTGTCCACCAAAGGGAGCAAATACAGGCCTGTTTCTCAGAACCACAGGGTGATCTTTCCTTTGGCTCTTCCTTATTTTTGCAGCTCCTCCAGAGACTGTAGTCATTGAGGGTGTCGACTCTGTTGTCTCTGTCACCAGTGAGGAACCCCCTAAGGTAACATTACTGATATTAGCTTTACATTGCTCCTAATACCTATACCTCATGCCATCTATGTCAGTCTCCCTCTCTCCCTCCCTCCCTCCCTTCCTCCGTCCCTCCATCCCTCCCTCCGTCCGTCCTTGGTGCAGATTGCAGAATGTGAAGCCCGGAACAGCTACCCCAAACCCAACATTACCTGGTACCGTGGCCGCACTCCTCTCCAGAGTGTTCAAGGCCGTGAGTATTTGGAAGGAACAAGAAAAAAAAATCTGTTTACAATACATTTAACACTGTTTAGTCAGCTTTTTTCTAGCAATATTAGGAAGTAACATTTACAAAACACATTCAAAGAGATGTGGAATATGTGAGCAATGTGGAATATGTGTACGCCTACTGCACATTTGTAGCATGAATGTCCAGTGCAGCTAGGCTTTTGGAGATTGCACAGAACGCTCACGCCGTCAATACGCGTTTCCCAAATCTGACATTTTATACTGTATTTTCGATTTTCACTGTGTGTTCTTGTGTATATGTCCGGTTCCTTATTGCAGACTGGGTTGTTATTTATTCTGGCCTTGATTTATTCTCTAGAGGTCACCATAAGGGAACGTGTCATACAGGAATCCAGTGGTCTCTTCACCGTGCAGAGTGAGTTGCAACTGAAAGTGACCAAAGAGGACAAAGATGCCACCTTCTACTGCGAGGTCAATTACGTTGTCCCCGGCGGTGGGACGAGCATGAGGGAGTCCGAGCTCATCAACATCACTGTGCACTGTGAGTGTCTCAAAGCCCCAAGGCAGTACATATGGGCCCATACCTGGTCAAACACAATCACAACACTGATGCTATGTAACGGGTCCTGTGGACATTCCACCAACAAGCATGTAGTGGGTTCAGTCCACCTTCACTTACACAGCTTGCCCAATCCATCGAGTTTACATATTTTTTAAATCTTAAGATCATTTTTCTTGTAAGATTAATTGTAATGAATTATTCTACCTCTCATGGCACCAGTTTATTTGGTTCTTGTTCAGTGTAACCGAAGGACTGAAGCCTGCTGTGCTTGGTTGCTCCACAGATCCACCAACAAAAGTGTGGCTCCGCCAGGACTCTCCAGATGGCCTCGTGAAAGAAGGCGACACGGTGGTGATCCAGTGCTATTCCGATGGGCATCCACCACCAGGTCTCACCTTCAATCGAGAAAACGTAAGAGACCTCCGTTCTTCCGAACAATAACAATAAATGATCAATGGCTATCAATTCCAGATGGACACTGAAAACGGGGGACATATGGGTCAGTGAATGAGCTGTGGCACCAGAGTAACTAATGCAGTTATTACAGTCCTGTATTCCTAAGAGTGGCCCTTTGCTGTCCTGTGTCATCATTTGTTGCCCTGTGCCCTCTTGTGTGGCCCTGTGTCATCCTGTGTGGCCCTGTGTCATCCTGTGTGGCCCTGTGTCATCCTGTGTTGCCCTGTGTCATCCTGTGTTGCCCTGTGTCATTCTGTGTTGCCCTGTGTCATCCTGTGTTGCCCTGTCTCTGTCTTTGTTGCCCTGTGGTTCTCTGTGTGGTCTTATGTTGCTCTGTGTTGCCCTGTGTGGTCCTGTGGTCCTCTGTGTTGCCCTGTGTTACTCTTTGTTGCCCTGTGTCATTTTGTGTTGCCCTCTGTTGCCTTCTGTTGTCTTCTGTAGGAAGACGAAGACTTACCCTCAGATCTGGGCTGGCTGGTTTTACACAAGGTGACCAGAGCTGACAGTGGCACATACCAGTGTCACTCCCTGGATTATTCCACATTGGGCGAAGAGGTGGGGGACATCAAACTCCAAGTACACCGTGAGTGAGACTCCTGTGGCCACTGACCTCTGATCCAATGCTGGGAATCCATAAAGTGGTCTCTTACATTGCTCTGTGTTTCCCCAGATCTGGATCACGCTGTGATGCACCCCAAAGAAATGGTTGTGGTACAAGGACAGAACACGACAGCCACCTGCAACGCCCAATCCTCCCTGCCTACCCATACTGTATGGACTAAGGTAAGGTGCACCCCTCTTGTACTCTCTCCCCACTACACAGCTCTCTGTATGTTGATAGCAGAGGTGTAAAATCCAGGTTCAGAAAGTAAAAGTCCTCCCCAGTATTTGGTCCCAAACACCTGGATTTGCTAATTAGCACAATTCTTCAGCCGCCAGGAGGTAGAACTAATTAGTGAAATCAGCTGGCTGAAAAGAAACACATTTCACTTTCTAACCCCTGGATTTTACACCTCTGGCAGACAGGAGCAGAGCCACAGGGTCAGATGAGGGCGGTAAAACATGTAAAACTGCACTTCTTAAAAATACTGCATAACCAGTCATCTACTTAGTTCATAAAACTTGAGTTTGTGCTTAACATTTCTAAAAAATTGCACGTTACTGATCTGAACCGTGCGTTATCCATGAGGTTTATGCTATTGCATCATGTAATGTCTTAAGCTTTAAACATGCTCTGTCTGTCTGTCTGTCCGCCCGCCTGCCCGCTCCAGGATGGTGATTGGGTCAGCGAGGGGCACACGCTGGTGCTGCAGAATGCCACCTTTGACAGTGCTGGGGAGTACGTCTGTGAGGTCACAGCGCCGTCTCTCCCTGGTCTCCAGGTGACTGGTTCCACCTTCATTAATGTACAGGGTAAGTCCCTACAGAAATCTGGCACACTCCACACCCCACAAGCACATTTTACAGCAATACCCCTACTGAGAAAAACATGCTATTACATTCAATTGAGGAATACGAACCTCTTTTTGGAAGGGTTGTGGGGATAGCATTAGGGGGCTTGGAGTTTAGGAGGCTAGGGTTCAGGTCAGATCTGACTAATGTCATTCCCGTTGCATTCCCCCAGGCGCCCCAGAGATCATAGACCCTGAGGCCTTGGTCATGGAGGAGAGTGTGAAGAAGTCTGTGAACTTGAGTTGTGAGGCGTGGGGGTACCCCAAACCCATCATCACCTGGAGCAGCACTGGTGCCCAGGTACCCCAACTTCACACAGCCAGACAATGGAGATTCTCTGACTCAGAGAGCCTAATCTCTCCTCCATCTGCATGTGTCTCCAGGACTACAGAGACGTTCATCCAACAAGTGCAAACATCTGTTCATTTTATTCCTCTTTTCTCATTTAATTCTGCCTCATCACTACTGCCCCCCAGTCTTTCTTTCCCACTCACTCTCTTTCTATCACTATTCCTCTGTCAAAGCACATTTCCATTGTCGGTGTGATAAGGACATCTTCATTTCTCTTCTGGAAAGAGAGTTTCTCTTCCTGGTCTTGTCTTGTACATTGTACAGTATGTACCTGATACAATGCACATGCTTTAAAGATAATGACATAATAATGGCGTCCTCTCTTTGTGTCTATCAGAACTGGCGTGAGGTGTCAAACAGAACCACTCCAAATAGTGCCCAGAGTGTGGTGACCTTCACACTGACCTCCGACCTCACAGCTGCCTGCAATGCAACCAATGACATCGGCACAAACACAAAATTATTCAACATCAAAGCCAGTGAGTCATCTCTTTTTGTCTCCCCTCTCACTTCTACAAACACCACACTGGTTTTCTGACTCATTACAAAGAAGCATTACATTACACTCATCACAGAGAAGTATTACATTATACTCATCACAGAGAAGTATTACATTATACTCATTACAAAGAAGCATTACATTATACTCATCACAGAGAAGTATTACATTATACTCATCACAGAGAAGTATTACATTATACTCATTACAAAGAAGCATTACATTATACTCATTACAGAGAAGCATTACATTATACTCATCACAAAGAAGCATTACATTATACTCATCACAGAGAGGTATTACGTTATACTCACGACAAAGAAGCATTACATTATACTCATCACAAAGAAGCATTACATTATACTCATTACAAAGAAGCATTACATTATACTCATTACAAAGAAGTGTTACATTATACTCATCACAAAGAAGCATTACATTACACTCATTACAAAGAAGCATTACATTATACTCATTACAAAGAAGCATTACATTATACTCATCACAAAGAAGCATTACATTATACTCATCACAGAGAGGTATTACATTATACTCATTACAAATAAGTATTACATTATACTCATTACAAAGAAGTATTACATTATACTCATCACAAAGAAGCATTACATTATACTCATCACCAAGAAGCATTACATTATACTCATTACAAAGAAGCATTACATTATACTCATTACAAATAAGTATTACATTATACTCATTACAAAGAAGTATTACATTATACTCATTACAAATAAGTATTACATTATACTCATTACAAAGAAGCATTACATTATACTCATCACAAAGAAGCATTACATTATACTCATCACAGAGAGGTATTACATTATACTCACGACAAAGAAGCATTACATTATAGAATAGAATAGAATAGAATAGGCTTTATTGTCATTGCACAGTTCCCCATACAACGAAATTAACAGTGCTTCAGCTGACAGTGCATTAAAATCAGACGTAAATAATTAAAAACATTTAAGAAAAAAAAAACACAACAACATTAAGAACAGATAAGGACACATGACGAGCAGGAACAAAGCAATAATAAAATACAAATAAAATACTGCTGAGGTAGTAAAAAAATATTGCACGTTGATATTTTGTATTGCACAAGTTAATGTATTGCACTATAGTGTATTGCACTATACTCATCACAAATAAGCATTACATTATACTCATCACAGAGAGGTATTACATTATACTCATTACAAAGAAGCATTACATTATACTCATCACAAAGAAGCATTACATTATACTCATCACAAAGAAGCATTACATTATACTCATTACAAAGAAGCATTACATTATACTCATCACAAAGAAGCATTACATTATACTCATCACAAAGAAGCATTACATTATACTCATTACAAAGAAGCATTACATTATACTCATCACAGAGAGGTATTACATTATACTCACGACAAAGAAGCATTACATTATGCTCATCACAAATAAGCATTACATTATACTCATCACAGAGAGGTATTACATTATACTCACGACAAAGAAGCATTACATTATACTCATCACAGAGAGGTATTACATTATACTCATTACAAAGAAGCATTACATTATACTCATCACAAAGAAGCATTACATTATACTCATTACAAAGAAGCATTACATTATACTCATTACAAATAAGTATTACATTATACTCATCACAAAGAAGCATTACATTATACTCATTACAAAGAAGCATTACATTATACTTATCACAAAGAAGCATTACATTATACGAATCACAAAGAAGCATTACATTATACTCATTACAAATAAGTATTACATTATACTCATCACAAAGAAGCATTACATTACACTCATCACAAAAAAGCATTACATTATCCTAATCACAAAGAAGCATTCCGTTATACTCATTACAAATAAGTATTACATTACACTAATCACAAAGAAGCATTACATTACACTCATCAGAACTAAGCTTTATGTTACCACCTTGGTACAAAGTCCAATGCAGCACAACTGAAGGGAGTTCAGAGATACTTTATAATGGTAAATGACTTCATACCAGGTGGTTCCAAGCATAAGTAACTACCAACCATATTATTGCCTCTCTTTACTGGCCATTTGAAAGGCTTAATAATGGTTTTGGCCAAATCTCTATGAATACGGGATATTTCTTGTCTCTTGAAAATATTAATATTTCCAATATTCATATGACAGTCAAACAGAAGAAAGTGGACAATTCCACAGAATAAACTATACCTTTGTATATATTTTGACATACTCCTCCAGAAGTTGCTGCACAAGGTTAATGTTTATAGTTAATGCAATGGCATTAAGCAGTCATGCAATTCAAAAATAAACAGCCAAACTGTGTTATTATCAGTGGTTAACATTCAAAACACGGCAAATCACAGTCAAATGGTAGATGGCATTTCCTTTGAGAGTACAACCCCATACTCTGCTCTGTGCTCTGTTTTGCAGTTCCCATGACCACCTCAAGTTCCAATGGTAAGTTCTGTCTGTGGTGTTATCTGGTTATAGTGTAATTTAATTGCTGGTTGTAATGTATTTGAGTTGTGATTGTGGTGTAATTGAAGTTCTGGTTGTAATGTATTTGAGTTGTGGCTGTGGTGTAATTGAAATGCTGGTTGTCTAACTGAGGTTTTGGTTGTGATATAATTTAAGTTCTGACTGTGGTTCAATCAAATTGAACACAGGGAAGATAATTTGGCATTCCCACCCCTAAAAGAAGCGTGTGCATTTTATACTTTAAGTTGAATTTGTGTAATGGTCTATCCTTCCAGAAAGATTATATGACCTTGTGACAAAAGTTCAGAAATATCAGAAAGCCCATTATAAAATGTTCTGATATAGAAACGATATTTATAATAAAATATATGAAAGTTAATTATTAACACATATACATAATTACATTTGTAAATAAGATGTGTGTTCCTCAGATTAAATCTTTTTATGGCTTCTTACTGTTAAATTGAGTTGTTGGACTCCGCTCATTAATTCCCTGACTATTGTTTGTCCTTTAACAAAGGTTTGTCTTGTCTTCATTTCATTTCATTAGAAATTAACAAAGGTTTCGGTGTTGTGGAAGAACAGCACTTGGTAAAAAATGATTTAGCTATCGCCCGTCTTTACTTTTGCACTAGTGATATGAGGTGAACCAGGTGCTCCTTGATGGGCCATGTTTGGGGTGGAGGGCTCTTCCCATGTCAGGGCACTTCTATCCACTTACATTAAAGACAAAGCTTCTGGGGTATTCTTGGTGTGTTTCGATCGTGCTGCATTACTGAAGTGCGTTTCCATGGTGAGCCAGTAGACTCCTGTGGTGGGCCTGTTGTTTTTACTCATCCCGTGGAAGCAAAGTTCTGTCCCCGTAACAGTGTCGCATCTGATTTGTGCTTGTAACAGTAGCCATATCCCCGCATCCGAAGGAGGTTAAAAAAGGTCTGTACTCTACTCCTGGCCTTCCCCCACCTCTCTCAGCTCTCTTTCACCACAAGCATGCCAGGCCCTCAACCTGTTTGCCCCGCCCCTTCCTCTGCAGCATCCACGAGCCACAACTGCAGCAGAGGGGAGAGGTCACGCATAATGAGCCCGTCATGAACATGCCCGTCAGCTGCACGTCTCCTGCCCTCTTTGCACCTCTGCTCTGCCATTCATTCCATTGCTCAGTGCCACTCGCTGATCTCTGAAGGAGTTACCAGTGACTGTACACGCACACTGTAGCGAAACATACTATTACAGGCGCATCCAAACCAATGATGCTGGCACTGGATAGAGAAACAACTACAGCAAAGGCAATGGAGTCTGCACACGCAGGGCCAGATTCAGAGATGAACTTAACTCACGGATTTAACGCGGGATGAGATAGGCCTACGTCGTATTCTAACCTGCGCTACGCGGGTGCGTTTCTCAAAATGTGGGTGGCACAGGGCATGATATTCTAATGACCTGTTTCTTGTACCTGTCCCCTGGGTTGCCAGATGGGGAACGTATTAATCCATCGCATTGATAAAATGATCAGTTGTTATAGCTGCGATTCTGCAAAACATCTGCAACATTGCACTAGCTGGCTGCACTTGTGTGTGCGGCGCCCGTGTGTGTGTGTGTTAGCTATCCTACTGCTGCGTGTTGGCTAGTCATTGGAGTGGCTAAAATATAAATTAAAATTATGAGCCAGTTACAGTAACATAGTTTCACATGTAAATAGAAAATAGCACAAAGAGACTGAAATGATGAAGGAATATAGCTCATTTTTAATATACTTGTTTCCAAGATTAGATAATGATTTGGTATTATTGGGCATAAATAAAGTTGTCCTCCTATAAGATGGGGGGGGTGGAGATGGGTTTAAAATGTAATAAAATGATCGTATCCACTAATATACTGATTAGCTTTATATGAAAGCATCTCAAATCTCATCTAGGGCTTTGAAAAAAAAAATGTTAATAAATAAAACATTTTATTTGAGAAAATGCCCTGTATGAGGTTGTGTAGAAATACAGGAAATGAGTTTTAAAAGGCTCAAATTATTCTGGGGGACAACGCCCAGACCCCCGCTACTTCATCCCCTCCTTGTGCCCCACCAACATCTCTTCATGCCCCCCCCAATCAAAGCAGTCTAGAAACGCCCCTGTTCAATCATCGCCTACTTTTACATATTTTTCTTTTTATGACAGCTCTTTGATAATTGTAAGTAGGCTAGGCAAAGGAAAATAAGCGAAAGATGCGGTATTTTTCATAATCATAATCAACCGAACAAAGTTGCGCAGAAACAAATGATTAAGTTTAAACTCTGAATACGCGTATCTTGCAGACACGCATCCTTTTCATAAAATCTCCACCCCGCGCGCATAATGGCGCGTATGTACTGGAGAGATGCTTCAAACAGCGGATAAGTCAAATGTCTGAATCACAAATAGCTTAAAAATAGGAATTTCGGGAGTAAGTCGAATTTGAACGTGCTTTTTTCACCTCTGAATCTGGCCCACAATGTTAGTAGCTCCAAAATAACCAATAATTTATTTAAAAATACACCACAACATGATCAGTGTTTGACCCCGTGCTGGGGCTTTGCCAGAATTCTGATGAAGACCCAGAGTGACTGAAAACATTGAGGGTTGTTGTAGTATATGTTCTTGGTTGTTTGGGAGCCACTAATGTGGGCTGTGGAGTGGACACTATTGCCTTGTACACACACACTGCACACATGCACACAAAGGCAGTCACATTGACAATTTGGGCTGACCCTTTACGAAAAACGATACTGGGACTTATCAGAGACTAGACAGTCTGTGCTGAAGCTTCATACTCTAATGTGAGCGACCTGCATGGTTTAGACACTTTAGGCAGTACCAGTTGTGCTGCAGTTGGAGTTTTGCAGGTTGATGTGAATTCACATCAACCAGTTTTTAACCCTCCTATTATGTTGACATTTTATGACACCTTTTAGGTTTGGGGTGAAATTGAAAATCTGTATTAATTTTTTGAGCCAGAGGTAAGTGAACGTTTGTGAATTTAAAAACCTGTATGGGAAAGTATCCAGAATCACCCACAAAAAAGAAAATAAACAATACAAAGGTGTCAAAATGACCCCACACAACACCTCTGTATATAAAATTGGAACAGGACATTGCTCTGTTCCTATTTAATCCCGCCAAATTTTGAAATTATACAAAATAGAAAAAATAATGTTAACTGGTTTTTAAGAGTGAAAGGGGTCAAATTGACCCCGAAAATAATAGGAGGGTTAACTCATGTGAGGAGTTTTTTGAAAGACAAGATGTGAAAAGGCAGAATCTGTGCCTAAAAGAGCTCTCACGTGTTGGGGGATCTTCTGTTAGTCACACCTCATGCTGAAAGCTTTGGGGGGAGTTAAGAGGTTATCATATCACCGCCTACCATTCCTCTCCCAGCATGCAGCAGGGCTGCAGACAAATGCTATTTAACACCTGCAGTGGAAGGCTGTGTGTAAGTGCCATTTTCCCTAATCTGTGGCTGCACCTCCCTCTTTCTCCATTAGAGGGCAATGGTGTGATCATTGCCGTCATCATCATTTGCATCCTCCTGCTGGCCATCCTGGGCAGTGTTCTGTACTTCCTGTACAAGAAGGGCAAACTCCCCTGTGGACGCTCAGGCAAGCAGGACATGTAAGTTGTCGCTCAGCAAACAGCTTTTTCGTTTTTTAGAGACTGCCATCATGTAAGCGAAAGTAGAGAAAGTGTTCTTCTGTGCCTCTCAATTTTCAGCGCTTCTGTGTCTAGGAACTTTAAATTGTACCCATTTAGGGTACTGGGGGGTAGATCATTACATCATCATTTCACAGTACGCCGTTACATTGATTTAATTAGAGCTTTAAGCTTCTACACATGAGATATGTTACCTTCACGTCTAAGGTATTTCCTGAAAGCAGGGATGTTCTTCTTGTTTGATTTTATGAAACTCTGGTGTTAATGAATGTTTTTGGACCAATTACTCTGGATCGGAATCTGGTGGCATGTTGAGCAAAATTGTGTCTCTACAGTAGTAAAGAACCGTCCAGTAAAGATGACATCATCATGGAGATGAAGAGTGAAAAAAGTGAGGAAGCTGTGCTTCTACAGGGAGTCAACGGGGACAAAAAGCCCCTTAATGACCAGGTAGCTGCACCCTCACAGAAGCTCTTTAACAACCAAGTACCTATACCAGGGGTAGGCAACCCTGGTCCTAGAGAGCCGCAGAGTCTGCTGGTTTTTGTTTTCACCTTAAACACAGCAACTAATTAGACCAAAGAAACCAGGTGAGGTGAGTTAAAATATCAGATGTGTAATCAACTGCTTTAATTGATCAATTAAGTGGTGAGTAACAACAAAAACCAGCAGACCCTGCGGCTCTCTAGGACCAGGGTTGCCTACCCCTGACCTATACCCTCACAGATTATAATATATTCATATGGAAACCACCACACCCTGACCTGTTTTAGATAGGCCATTACAGTACATTATAAACATGTTCCATAATGCAATGTACACAATGTTTTAATGTACGTTAATGGCATATCTGGAAATACCATGCCTTACTCAATCATGGTCAATGATTTTGACCCAAGTGTCATCCATCTCTTGGTGTTCATATTTTGTAGTCTATTGAGTAAAAGGTGAGTAGTAAGGTTGTTTGTGTTTTTCTTTCTGGAGTAAAGGGTGAACAGTACATGGATGTGCAGCAGTGAGAAAGATGAGGGGAAGCTGCTTCCGGTCCATTCCCCTGGCAGGAGGAAGAGCTTCCCTGGATACTGCCCACTAGACACACCTATTGCTTCTGTATTTCTCTGGAGGTGTGGCAGTGTAGCTGTGTATACACAAACTCATTCAATACTCCACTGCAGGACTCAAGCAAAATTCGATGTCAAAGATTCTTTTTCATCATTTACCCTCAATGCCATATCTGGCATTATATGATAATGGTGGCCTGCCATTATCTGTAAATATTATATATTATTATATATTATATATATATTTACAGATAATAACTTACAGATATAGTATATATATTTAGTTATTTAAAATAACCCAATAAAAAAAACCTTCTGAAAAAACACAAATGCTTTATCCATCGCCACTCAGTTTATATAGCCTTTCTGTTTTTTTTTCTCTTGATGTATTAAACTCACCAGAATGGTAGTTTTTGGTAGATGTGAGAGGTATGCGAGAGGTATGTGAGAGGTATGCGACAGGTATGCGTGAGAGATGTGTAAGAGGTGTGTGTGAGGTGCATGTGAGGGACGTGACAGGCACGTGGTGTGTAAGCCTGCACTCCTGCATGTTCTTCAAGTCTGTACACTGAATCCCAGAGAGCACGACCAAACGGTCTCCTCGACACTACACATCGCAAGCTAACAGCCGTTACATTTTAGTCTACTACACGAACATCTGGACGTAACACAGAGCAGCTCTGGAGCATTGGAGATCAGAGATGACATTTGAAAGTTGAATGTTTTCAGGACGTGAAAAGGATCAGCATTACTGTAGGACACTTGCCTTGCTTAGTAATATCTCCGTCGTGAATGATCACAGTATATCTGTGTTTGACTATAATTAGAGGGGTTCATTTTCATATGCAAATTACATTGCAGACAGTCAATGAGTGGCCCAGCATGGGCCAGATGATTGCTGTATAGGTCTTAGGCTTTTTCTGGAATATTTACTCTCTTACTCACAGAAAGTCTTTCTAGAGTATGTAAATTGTTAAACAGGTTCATTTTGTTGGAATATCTTCCCTATATTCATAAGGAATTCTTTCAGTTAACTAAGCAAAATGGCCATAAAGATGGCCATGCTGTGCTTCTAAAGTAAAGAGACCCTCGAATGCAGGCTGGGTTGGAGGTAACAGTGCGAGTGGGGCGAGTGGGTGGTGGAGTCAGAGTTGTGGCTGGTGTCGTGCTGTGGAGCCTCTCTTCCGTCTCTTGCGGTCCCAGGATATCACTGTTGGTGGGGACATGTTCCCCCCCATCCCCCCGGATCTACGTCCTTGTCCACTTGTACCGAAAACCCACATACACCGCAGCCCCTCCAGGGTGTGTGTGTGAAACGGATCCAACAAAATCCTCCAACACTGTGTGTGAGACTTGTGCAGGGTCTATACAGTGAGTGAGCTCTGTGTGGGAGGGTCGTCTGTGCGCTTTATTTCACAATCGCAAAACGTGCCACTGAATCCAAACAGCCAATGAGAAAATGTTATCCTTCATAAACTACTGTCAAGGTCACCCACTGTCTGTAAATACGTGCAGGGTAGATAACCACTGGATAACTGTGGATTCCAGTGTGAGGAGTGAGCTTTAGCCTGCCTTTGTGAAATAGCCATATTGCATAGAAAGCATAAAGCACGGGGGACTCTTGCTTCGTGCATTGTTTTTATTCCTCGTGAAAATGTGAGACGCACTGAAATATGTTTGGGTTGTTTATATTAAGCCTTTATGAATCTTGTTTGGTATTACTGCAGCGCGGCTGTCTTTTGTTGATGTTATGTTCACTGTACGGTAGCCGACGTCACCAAACATCACGTGGCAAAAGTTCTTGTTATAAAATATTTCTGAATTTATTTTGAGTTTAATAAAACTGTCAATCAGTAAGAAACAATCAAGTCACTCGGTGGTTAAGCCTCTGACAAAGTCTAGTTTGTGATGTTTGTCGTGGAGCTGCATTCAATCAACAGTGCAAATACATCCGTTTAAAATAGAGAATCTGAAGTTAGTAATATCACGGATATTAGTAATCTTCCAGACAGAAGGGATCATTTGCACCATTTTTAAAATATAATTATTTTATTTTCTCGATTTAAGTTTATTTTTGTATTGCTTAGCGCTGTGTTGCGTGCAGCATTCTCAGATCAGTTATTGGACATATTCAGTCTCGAAGAAACATGAATTTCTTATTTAGCAAATGATATACATCTCTCTATCCATCGCTGAGCACTAATTATTTATTAGATGTATTCACCATTAAGAGAAAAAGCACTCGCAGTTGGGGGATGGAAAAATTACCGTTGATTTAAAAAAATGTTATAATACTGTATAGATTCTCTCCTGTTTTTTTTACAGCTAAAGCACACCAACCGCCTCCTACTGCCCATATTCAGTAAAGCTTTTCCCCTTTAGATCAGGTCTTGAAAATATGCACCTGTGTACGTGGGAATGTTGTCTGAATTATTGTTTCTAATGTTTTTAATTTAGCGTGTAAATTAAATACTTGTAAACCAATGCTTGCGTTTTGTTTTTACAATTCTTTTTAAAGTAAACAATACCAAATAAAAATGACTATTCAAATGAAATCCTGTCTTTAATTACATACAATTATATAGTATTCTTAAATCATTGCACATTGTTATTAATAAAAAGACAACTGTAAGTACATGCGATATGTTTAATACGCCATTATATCCATGGACAAGTGGAACTATAATTTTTGTTATTCTATATGTGCTTTCATTTAAACAATGTCTGATAGAACCATCATTTTGAAACTCTTGTTTAGGATGGTATACATACTGTATAAAACTGTAGATTAGTTTTTTTTTTTTTACACTGGCTAGCGGATCTTTTACTTTTTGGTATGAGTTTTCCTCAGTAGCTTTTCGTACCAGAAGTTAGAATTTCGCATCCGTATCGGATGCCAGTTACTGTGACAGACACAAATGGAAAGGCCACTTGAGAGAGATCTCGCCAGAGACATTTTTGTTTGACAGCATCACAGTACAATTGTTTTTTTTTGTTCTGTGAGATTTTATGGCACTGGAGAGGTTAAACACTTATGTATAATCACTGGTGTAAAATTAATAAATTAATAACATGGCTACAAATCAGCTGATTATTGCTGCAGTGCAACATTGGCAAATTTAGTTCAACAGATGCATTAATCAGTTAAGATTTAAACAACTAGTCTACAGGTGCAGCTCGAAAAATTAGAATATCGTGAAAAAGTTCAATATTTTTTGTCACTCATTTCAGAAAGAAACTCATATATTATATAGATTCATTACACATAGTGAAATATTTCAATATTTTGCTTTATATTTTGAATATTTTGCTTTTTAAAGTATCATATTTAATATTTGGTCGCATATCCTTTGCATGCTGTTACTTCCTGAAGTCTGTGACCAATCAACATCAAAAGACTCAATATCTTATTTTCAGGTACGGTTACAAGCGATACTATAATCTCTCTGCATTTGAACTGATCTCTATGAGAATTGGGGGGTAAGACTAGATTCAGCTGTAGATTACGCTGGTACAGTATGGAACACATGACTGGCGAAATGGCTGTAGGTCATCAAGGGTCTAGGTATCGAACAAGCCCCAAACCATCACTCTGCAGCCAGATATGGAGTAGATGTGGATGGATCCCTTTAAGGGTTGTTTCTCCTACTATTTTCCCCATAGAGTTCTATAGGAAAATGAGTCAGGAGAAATAACCCTTGCAGTGATCCATCCACATCTACACCATATCTGGCAAGAGTGATGGTTTGGGGCTCGTTCGATAGCTCAGACCCTTGATGACTTACAGCCATTTAGCCAGCCATGTGTTCCATACTGTACCAGTGTAATTTACAGCTGAATCTAGTCTTACCCCCCAATTTTCATAGAAATCAGTTCAAATGCAGAGAGGTTATAGTATCGCTTGTAACAGTACCTGAAAATAAGATATTGAGAGTCTTTTGATGTTGATTGGTCACAGACTTCAGGAAGTAACAGCATGCAAAGGATATGCGACCAAATATTAAATATGATACTTTAAAATTATGTTAAAGCAAAATATTCTAATTTTCTGAGACACTGAATTTTGGGTTTCATTCGCTGTAAGCCATAATCATCAAAATTACAAGAAATAAAGGCTTGAAATATTTCACTCTGTGTGTAATGAATCTATATAATATATGAGTTTCACTTTCTGAAACGAGTGACAAAAAATATTGAACTTTTTCCACGATATTCTAATTTTTTGAGCTGCACCTATATATCTGCTAGTCTTTAGCTGCAGTGAACTGAGCCAGCTAAAATGAGCATAGTATGGTTTCACAATTACGTAAGCTTGACTGGGCTGATCTGGTTTTGACCACTTAAATCTCTGCTTTCAGATAATTGATAATGTTTTGTTTTTATTTACTTGAGATAAACAGGCAGGTAATAATACTGGCAAGTATCAAACTTTATTTATAAAGAGAAATGTGTTCAATAGGGCCTAGAGAAATTCATTTAGCAACTAGTCAAACCTAATGAAGACAGTTGCCCCAGATTTAAGGGGATATTAGGAAAAACACTGAATAACCTTTACATCCAACTACACATCTCACATACATTTTACAGCAGACCAAATGTAGAAACATGAGATTTCACAGGCAACACAACCATGTTGTTAATCGCTCAGACATAAGCCAGCTATACACTGTGTATCAAGGGACACGGCCGGGAATCAACCGCTTGTAGCCTACTACCCTGGTTTGTAATAGATTACATTTATAGTTCAATGTTTAATGATTAATAGTAAATAAATAAGTCTAACAATACAAAAAAAAAGTAAATGAGGTGGAATACCTTGTGCACCGAGCTTCTGTGGATATGAAAGTACGGATAAGTAGACTGTGATCTGATGTGAAAGATGACCGCTTGCGCATGGACAGGAAATGTAAACAAAAGGATGGACGTTTATTCAAAATTGCTTTAATGACGGGTGCATAAATTCCAGAAGGAAAATGAAATTATCTTGATGCAGATCTGGGACTGAAGTACAGCATCAGAAATTAATAAATAAACATTAGTATTTATTTCTACACATTAATGAAAAAATATGTAAAAAATAAACTGCCGCTCTTAATGAGGACGTGATCTCCTGATGGAAACTTCTTTCTGCTTTTTACAGACTGCAGGGGATGACATTCAGATTTTTAAAAATACATTTCACACGTTTAATTTTATATTAATGGACCTATTCTGCCATCGGATAACCCTCCATAGATACTTAACACTGATATATAATTGATATTTAGTTCATCTAAAGCATGAGAGCAATGACAGTAATTGCAAATAAAATGTTTATACATTAAAATGCTCACATCCTGTCCTCTCAAAATGGATCCAAAGTTGGCTGGCTATAGCTTTTTTAAAAATAAATAGTTTCAACATACACAAACATTTTACATCCGCGTGCACACACACACATACGCACTATCACACAGCCTAAATCTGCGCTGGCTGTGCATATCACTGTTGTTTGAGCGCGCACACACACACACACACACACACACACACACACACACACAGTACAAAGCCTGCCCCAGAAAGATGAAACCAGTGGAAATCATGAAAACCAAGAGCGAGAATTCCCCATGATGCCAACTTTCCACCGTCAGTGACTGGAGATACATTAGAACAGATCAGAGCTACGGTTCTACAGCTGCTTCCATAACATCTCACAGGCGACTGGAAGCACTGTAAAAAACTTTACGGGCACTCGGCTGTAGCCATCGTTACATAGTTCTGTAACAATCTCATGTGGTTCTTTCACAAAATCGACATCCATGCAGCACTAAAATGCAGCTTTCTCTTACTAACTTACAAAACAAACCAGGTTAAACCTCCTCTTAGGAGCCCCTTGTTCTTTCAGCTCCACTATTTTCCTAAAACATTCGGCTGATGAACGTTGGAAAGATGCATTTTTGGTGCAGCAGGGACAATCGAGGGAGGTTTACCTAACCAGCCCGCGTCACTATGTCTGCCTGTTTGCCTCGGCGCCAATTCTTTCTGCTTGTAACGTGAACACTGATCTATTCACAATCTGACTGTAAAACAGAGGTGGAAAGTCCGGGGGTCCTGCCATGCATTTCTTCCACCCATTAACTCAGCCAGCTGATTTCACTAATTAGTTCTACCTCCTGGCTGAAGGATTTAGCCAATTAGCAAATCCAGGTGATTGGAACAAAATACTGGGAGGACTTTTACTTTCTGAGCCTGGATTTTTCCACCTCTGCTGTAAAAACACAGCAATCATCCAACCCTGTAACATGGCAACATGGGGAAAGCACTCCCTCTGGTGGTGAAATAGGAAATCACTTTCTGTAAATACAGCATAAAGACATCTCCAGAGACTACACAGGTAGGCTGGGACAGAGAGATGGGGAAAGTTAGATTTCTGAGGGTAGGAATATGAGGAGACTGTTTATAGCAAATGGGGAAAGCCTTTTCACAGCATTTTTCACACAAGTAAACAAAACTTTGGAAATGGTTTTTAAATTAAACTGACATATGAAGGAATGCGACAAACACTGGCATTCCCGTATACTATACAGGTCAGTAACAGTTTACACACCGAGTTTTAAAGTGACAGTATCTTAGCACATTGGTACGTTGAGCATAAAGCACATATACTGTACATACATACACATTTACTGGAAATCTTATACGGATTAACATTTTTACAGTCAATGACAGTAAGTCAGAGAACAGTCATACTTCATGGGCTGCAGTCAAAATGTCTAACCTGAAATAAAGCCTAGTTGGATGAACAGGAAGGAACAGCAATGCGACATTGCTCATTAAAAGGCAGTGATGAAGACACACGCCAGACTTATGGAGCGGAACGGGGTCCATTTTCAACCAACATTTGCGCACGTCGCCCTGAATCTTTCACACAGACCACTTCTCCTCACAATAAAACGAGAGCAAAGTTAAGGCAGCACTGTGACGTCAGGCTTCAGAGGACAGCACTGCGACGTCAGGCTTCAGAGGACAGCACTGCGACGTCAGGCTTCAGAGGACAGTGTGCAAAGTTAAGGCAGCACTGCAACGTCAGGCTTCAGAGGACAGTGTGCAAAGTGACAGGGGATGTATGTGGCACACAAAGCAGAATCATTTAAGGAAGAACACCTGGCTCTGACGTATATGTTTATACTCACAAACACACACAGGATTATTTAGTGCCATTTTTATGACTACACCATTCAGCAATTAAGTAATGAGCAGACTAAAGTTTGAATATTATTATAATTCCCGGTCTGTGGATGTAATTTATCGTGAGTGCAATCTAGCCCAGACAGCAGCGTAAACTATCAGCAGAAGATAATCTGTTCTTTGAGCAGTAGATCAGCAGTGTTAAAGATAAACGGTGTTAGTGACACAGAGATGAGCATTTATTTCTTTATTTTTTTAAGACGAGTGGCGTTATTGGCGTGCATTGTTAAAGATGAGCTCTGTGAATGATGTGCATTGTTAAAGATGAGCTCTGTGAATGATGTGCAGTGTTACAGATAAGCAGTGTTAATGAAGTGCAGTGTTAGACGTGCAGTGTAAAAGATTAGCAGTGTTAATGGCGTGCAGTTAGATGTGCAGTGTTAATGGTGTGCAGTGCTAATGGTGTGCAGTGTTAGATGTGCAGTGTTAATGGCATGCAGTGTTAATGGCGTGCAGTGTTAATGGCATGCAGTGTTAATGGCATGCAGTGTTAATGGCATGCAGTGTTAAAATATGTTAAGTGTTAAAGCTAGAACAGAACACACATCAACGTGACTCCTGATTTTTCTACGACAATAGAAAATAGGGGGGACAAACAAAACAAAACAAAAAAAACTGAGTCTTTGCTGCTTATATTTAGGGAGGCATATCTGCTGAGATACCCTTTTTGCCTTACCACCCTTCTTACGAGTAATATGTAGTAAAACATGACATTTATAATGAAATACACTTTCAACAATCATTACCCAGGAACAACCAACGCTTTGCAGAGAGCCCGGCGCATTCCAATCACCTATAACTTCCCACCTCCCTGTGCAGCCAGGCCCTCCTCCAGCACAGCTCGCCTGTAACTGTACGGCTCACTACACTCCCTCCCACCTCCCTGTGCAGCCAGGCCCTTTCTCCAGCACAGCTCGCCTGTAACTGTACGGCTCACTACACTCCCTCCCACCTCCCTGTGCAGCCAGGCCCTCCTCCAGCACAGCTCGCCTGTAACTGTACGGCTCACTACACTCCCTCCCACCTCCCTGTGCAGCCAGGCCCTCCTCCAGCACAGCTCGCCTGTAACTGTACGGCTCACTACACTCCCTCCCACCTCCCTGTGCAGCCAGGCCCTCCTCCAGCACAGCTCGCCTGTAACTGCACGGCTCACTACACTCCCTCCCACCTCCCTGTGCAGCCAGGCCCTCCTCCAGCACAGCTCGCCTGTAACTGCACGGCTCACTACACTCCCTCCCACCTCCCTGTGCAGCCAGGCACTCCTCCAGCACAGCTCGCCTGTAACTGTACGGCCCACTACACTCCCTCCCACCTCCCTGTGCAGCCAGGCCCTCCTCCAGCACAGCTCGCCTGTAACTGTACGGCCCACTACACTCCCACCTCCCCACCTCCCTGTGCAGCCAGGCCCTCCTCCAGCACAGCTCGCCTGTAACTGTACGGCCCACTACACTCCCACCTCCCCACCTCCCTGTGCAGCCAGGACCTCCTCCAGCACAGCTCGCCTGTAACTGTACGGCTCACTACACTCCCTCCCACCTCCCTGTGCAGCCAGGCCCTCCTCCAGCACAGCTCGCCTGTAACTGTACGGCCCACTACACTCCCACCTCCCCACCTCCCTCCCACCGCCCTCTGCAGCCAGGCCCTCCTCCAGCACGGGCTCTCCTGGCACACAGGTGCAGCTCGGGCACTAAAGGGGTCAGACGCGCAGTCAGCCCAGAGCAGTGCTCGGACATTTTGCCATTCCGTCTCCGCATTTCAGCCTACGCCTGGCACCAGGTTCTAAAAAGGCCGCAGCTCACGGCGCTCCGCAGTCACAGAAACGGAAAGAAGAGCGAAGAAGCCACTTATATTTTCAAGTTTGCTACATTACAAAAGAAGGAACATTTATGGATACTGTCACTTTAAAAATGTTAAACCACAATATTCACAAATGTACATTTAAGGCTTAATTGTTTAGCACTAACAATAGTAGCAGCAGTAAAGCACTTCTGATTTATTAATAATAATAATAATAATAATAATAATAATAATAATAACAACAATATATTATTAAAGTCATCCCCAACAGTTTTCATTACATTGAGCTTCCGCGAGGTGTTTGGAACACAACTGCCCCCCCCACACTCATTTCAGCACGGTCACTTCACTCCCCCCCCACAATCTGTTAACACTTAAGAGTTTAGAAAAAGAACTGCAGGTAAAAAGTGTGGTAAATCATGGTGTTAAGTCAACATTCATTAGTTCAGGAAGGATAAAGACATGAAGGGAAAAGGGTTAATACAGATACAGGCCAGGTCCAACAGACCAGAGAAACAGGAGACACCAGCGAGACCCAGAAAGGCCAGAGAGTGGAGAGAAATGGGAAACACCAGCGAGACGCAGAAAGGCCAGAGAGTGGAGAGAAACGGGAGACACCAGCGAGACCCAGAAAGGCCAGAGAGTGGAGAGAAACGGGAGACACCAGCGAGACCCAGAAAGGCCAGAGAGTGGAGAGAAACGGGAAACACCAGCGAGATGCAGAGAGGCCAGGTCCAATAGACCAGAGAAACGGGAGACACCAGCGAGACCCAGAGCGGGCAGAACCTGCTGGGACCAGGTGCACTGAAATCCCTCCCACAGACGTGCAAGGCCGGGTCAAGGTAGATGGGAAGCGTTGTGCCGGTTGTTCAACCACAGATCCAGGATCAGCTTCCAGAACCCTTACCCACCCATGACCAAGAGTGAAAAACAGACTAACTTGACCTCAGTTCAGGGTGGGGTCAGGTCGCAGAGCTTCATGAGGGTGATGCTGGTGGCCTGGGGTCAAGAGATTCACTGCTTTGCCAGCCGTACGCATTTCAAAGCAATGCAAATTAATAATGTGGTAAAACATCAACTGGTTTATAAAGGGTGGTGCCCAATGATCAGTGTAAATCAATACAGGCAATTATATCCCTGACAGTCCCACAAAGCCAAGTCAACTGGGGAAATGTAACCTGTGGGTTTAAGGTCAATACATGGTCCGCCTAAGCCAATGGGAAGAACAGGAGGATCAATGCAGCACTGTTACCAATGTGGTCCTACAACACACACATACATACACACACACGCACACACACATATACATACGCGTGCGTACGCACACACACACACACACACACACACACACACACCGCCATGGGCCTGGATCACAGCTCTTACGCCACGCTACACAAACGCTACACAAGTACCAAAGCCCCCACATCGCAGGCTACCCCGCACTTCAATCCCCACAATCCCCTTTGTTCCACAGCAGCACCTGCACAGGGGCATTGGGGCCCAGAACACCCTCACGTTGGCTCTGTGGTAATATGTATGTATACATTGTAAGTATATATGTCCGTTATGAGCGCTTATATACACACATCTGTGAGGTGTAGTTTGTGACGCCGTCAGAAGACCTCACAAGCAGCGAAGCTCTTCTTCTTCTTCTGCTGCTGCTCGGCCCCCCAGACAGGCTCTGTCCCCAATGGGGGTGGGGGGGGGCACTGTCACAAACCGGACAATGGCTGTTGAGAGAGCCAGGACACACCCCCACTGAACACTGTCCAATTAGCACAGGGGCGGCTATGTGAGGATGTGGGCCGTGGAAGGGATGGAGACGAACTCGCGCAGGATGTTCTTGGCCATCTCCATGTTGTTCTGCGCGATCATCAGGGCCTTCTGGATGTCCTGGTAGGAGTAGCCCTGGCTCATCAGGTGCTCGATCTCAGTGCTGATCTGAGGGTTGGCCCCTCCCCCGGGCCCGCCCCCTGCCCCGCCTGAGAGAGGCACGGGGCTGGGCCTGCGGTCCGAGCTGACCCGGCGCGGCAGGGGCTTGGGCGGCCGCTCCGGGGCTTCGCTGCTTTCACATAAGGCTGATAAGAGAGGGAACAAGGAGGAGAGAGAGGGAGAGGGAGAGAGAGAGAGAGGGAGAGAGAGAGGGAGAGGGAGAGGGAGAGAGAGAGAGGGAAAGAGGTGGAGAGGGAGGGAGAGGGAGAGAGCCACACTTTCACTGTCATGCTCCGGGTGTATGTTGCTGTGCACACACAACGCATACACACATCATTTCACTCACTGGTCTAAACATTCAAACGGTGAATGTCTGTATCTGGGAGCCATGAACGCAAAAACTTTGCGATACTGGAGAGTGCCCTAATGCCAAAAAGCCCAAACGCTGGGCTCCACACCCTAACACCCTAAAACTGTGGTCTGCCCTAAAACAGAGGGACACAGAGACGCAGAGTTAGACGGAGCGCTGTCTACTGAGGGGAACTGCATCGTGGGGGTTGCTAGTTCAGGGTTTAGCAGTTGGGGAGGAGAGGGGGTACAAGGGTGCACCAGGTACTCACAGGATCCTGCAGCTAGCTCAGTCTCCACGGAAACCCTGCTGAAGAAAGCAGACGCAGCGGAGATGTCCGAAAGCATGCGCCGCGTGGTTAGCGCGGGTACCAGCGCTTTGGGGACGTCATAGCCGTTCTCCTCCTCCTCACTGCGGGGTTCCCGTGGCCCATTGCTGCTGGCCATAGGGGGCAGCTCTGAGTAATCTGGGGGTACACACAGACACACACACACACACACACACACACACACACACACACACACACACACACACACAGACACACACACAGACACAGACACAGACACAGACACAGACACAGACACAGACAGAGGGATTCAGTACATTTGCTCCTACAAACCTTCAGCGGAACAGACAAAGACCTGAACCAAAACTAGTGCTCCTATGCTGGAAAAGCAGTGACAATATACTGCACAATAAACGCATATACTATAATACACTACCATAGAATTAGAGCACTGTAATACACCGCTAATAAATGACTGTACTTCCACACAACACGCATCCCTGGAACCCCACACATAGCAGTGATATGGATGAAGTACCCGACTCTCTGGCCTGGTCAGACAGTGTGGCAGCGAGGCCCTGGGCCTGGATGTTGTACATGGCCTCATACATCTGCTGGCCATCGTCCCCGTCGCTGAGCACAGCCCTGTAGAACCCAGAGACATTAGCACTCATCCAGCATCAGCGTAACAACCCCAGAGCATAGTGCCCACTACATTTAATGGCAACCGTGGAAAATATGAGCAAAAACGCCTATAAAAAAATGTCTGCCGTTTATCAGCATGGCCTTACACTCAAAATATGACACAATATACACAAATTTTATCTTTAATTTAGGTCAAATAAAAAAAACTAAAAAAATAAATAAATAAAAAAAGTCACAATTATTGCTAAGCTAAAAATAATTACAAGGGTTATAAAAGGGGTTTCACTGGGGTATAAATATGGGGTGAAATACAGGCTAAGACCCGTTAGTTATCCATCAACATCATTTTCTATACACTAATAGTAATTTTATAATTTTTCTGAGGATAGAAAAGTATATGTAGTTAATAAAAAGGGGGTGATCTCACCGTGAGCTGAGGGTGCTGGGCTGGGGGGGTCTGGGCACGACGTCCCCCCCGCTGGCTCCCATAGGGGGCAGGGCTGGGCGGGAGGAGGGAGTCATGTACGCCGACTCTTCCTCACTCTCGTGTGCGTCCTCCCCCGCCAGCTGTTTGAGAGCCGGGAGAGGCCTACCCACACAGAGAGGAGCGCCGTGTTAGACCGCACGCTCCCACACAGAGACACACAAGCATACGCACACATTGCATCCGTGTCTGTATCTGCAACACGCACATGCCCACACACAGACACACACAGACACACACCAGTGATCACGTACCTGGCTGACAGGGCATAGATGGCATTAGCTGAAGAGGAAGGCTTCACTTTTGGACTATCGTACTCCTGACTCCCACAAGCACTCGGGCCAAAAGTCTGAGGAACAGCAAAACCGTTAGCCACCAGACAGCACTGTGTAACACTGTGAGCACCTTTCCCTTTCCTGCATTAGAAAAGTCTGCCATTCACATCCTTGCAACTTCCTAGAAAATGATATTACAAATTATATGCAGCATAAGGAAGTGTGGGGTCCATCAGTTAGCTAGCTAACACGCTAATACATGCCAATACAGCAAATGATAATTCAGTAAACTGGCAGTAACTCAAGTACAAACTATAACACACAATGTAAATACAGCACACAAACACTACAATGTACAACACACAAAACAAAACAATTGGGATCTCAATACAAGACACAAATGACACACTACAATCGGAAAATAATAAACCACACTAAAGATTGCCTCTGTGAATGTAAACATCATTAAGCTATAACTGAGGTGTTTGCAGGAATGTCATTCATAGCAGAACTGACATCCTTAGTGGACAGTTCTAGGATGATGATGAGGGTGATGAATATTGAGTGCACTAGTAAAAGTGTGTCTGATAGCTATGCTCACCGGCGGTTGGTCCAGACTGAGGGTGCTGTTGTTCCGCTGTGCGTCTGTCCGTCCATCCAGCGCAGAGGGGAGGGCGAGGGGGAGGGAGTGGCGGTTGGACAGACAGGGGGGCTGTGTGGGGGCTTTGGGGACGGGTCGGGGGTTCCAGTCCGTCAGGGTCCGGTTGGGTGGGGCTGGTGGGGGCTTGTCCCCGGGGGTACTGGGGAGGGGCCGTCTCTGTAGACGTGCTTCAGGCCCGGCAGAGTGGGGGCGATCTGGGGGAGGGGGCGGGGGCAGGTCGCGCAGGGCTGGCGGCAGTGGGAGGGGCTTGTCTTTGTGATGCGCAGGAACCTGTTGGACAGAAGCAGCCATAGTAAGAGTCTTGACTATACAGAAATGTACCAACCATGCCAAATGCATTAAGCCTTATACTGTAATACACTGTACTTTTTAATCATTTCTCCAGTTCCTTAATACAGCAAACATTCATTAAATGGGTGTAATGCAGGTGTAATACGGGTGTAGTGTAGGTGTAATATGGGTGTAATGTAGGTGTAATATGGGTGTAGTGTAGGTGTAAAATGGGTGTAGTGCAGGTGTAAAATGGGTGTAGTGCAGGTGTAAAATGGGTGTAGTGCAGGTGTAAAATGGGTGTAGTACAGGTATAATATGGGTGCAGTATAGGTGTAATATGGGTGTAGTGTAGGTGGAATATGGGTGTAGTGCAGATATAATATGGGTGTAGTACAGGTATAATATGGGTGTAGTATAGGTGTAATATGGGTGTAGTACAGGCGCTTGCCTTGGTTGTGGCCCCTGGACTGGAGGCCCCGGGAGGGTTTGGGGGGCGGTGCTGGAGCAGGTCAAGGCGTGGTGGCACAGGGGGGAGAGACGCCTGGGGGGCCATGGACATGGGCGAGGGGGGGCGCTCCACCTGTGTAACAGCACCATCCATCCAACAACTTAAACATCAATTCATGATACGTTTGGATTTTTTATTTGTTTATTAACCTTTACTTATACAGGGTGGGTTGACTGAGCATGAATGCTCTTTTACAGCAACCCCCCCCCCCCCCCCGCCCCAGAAGTGAGCAGTGTGTGACTTGGATGCGCTCACCTTGGCACACGCAAGCTTGCTCATCATAAGGTGGGGATCGTCCAGCCGATCGTCGTCGTCATCGTCATAGCAGGGGGAGGGCGCTTCCGCCCCAAACATGCCCCTGCAGCCCCCATACAAGCCCCCGCTGTTGTCCTTTGGGTCAAAAGGGTCCACCACTATGGGCTCTGTGCCTTTGATCTCACAGCGACAGAACGGACATCCCTGACCCTCCGACTCCTGACAGAAAGACAGAGGAGAGCGAGAGCAGGGTGTGAGTATAGCTGCAAACACAAGCTATTCTTCAGTTTGCTGTGCAGTCCGCTGCTGTACACATTCATAGTGTACAAATACATAATTTCACTCACTGATCAAAACATTCAAACACTGAATGTCTGTATCTGGGAGCTATGCACACAAAACTCTGAAAGCAGGGCTGGATGGGGGTGGTTTGGAGGCAGGGCTAGGTGGTGTGGGTGTGGTTTGGAGGCAGGGCTGGATGGGGGTGGTTTAGAGGCAGGGCTGGGTGGTGTGGGTGTGGTTTGGAGGCAGGGCTATGTGGTGTGGGTGTGGTTTGGAAGCAGGGCTGGATGGGGGTGGTTTAGAGGAAAGGGCTGGGTGGTGTGGGTGTGGTTTGGAGGCAGGGCTTGGTGGTGTGGGTGTGGTTTGGAGGCAGGGCTTGGTGGTGTGGGTGTGGTTTGGAGGCAGGGCTTGGTGGTGTGGGTGTGGTTTGGAGGCAGGGCTTGGTGGTGTGGGTGTGGTTTGGAGGCAGGGATTGGTGGGTGTGGTTTGGAGGAAAGGGGTAGTGCTCTGACCTGCCAGGCGGTGAGGCAAGAGGTGCACATCAGGTGACCGCACGGCTCAATCTTCACATCCTTATCGTTCTCAGCACAGATCTTACACAGCTGGAAGGTGGATCCCATCTCACAGTACAGCTCATATTGCTCCTGTGGATGGACAGACAGACAGAGACAGGTGGATGAGCGCGTGTTGAAGGGTCGGTGGAGAACAGCTGCAGGTGTGACGAGTGGAAGTCTCACCTGTGTGACTTTGATATGGTCCTGAGGGGACGGCTCACACAGGCCAGTGAGGTCAGGGTTCTGCGTCCGGCCGTCTGGGAACAGGTAGCTACGGACAGACAGACGGACAGGGACATGAGACACAGGAAGCGCATTCACTGCTAAACGCCATGCAAAGCGGTACAAAGGGTTCCATACCAATGAATCCACGAGCTACAGAGGAGTTAGCGCAAAGTTGTAGTGACAAACGCATTACACTTTATACTGCTGCCCCACAGAAAATCTAAATGTGACTTCAAAGCATGAGACCCCCTAGAAACCTGGTGAATTTATCCACATAAAGAGAAACTGGCACAAAGCAGAGCTTAAGTGCAGAAAGGCAAAACTACAGGTACATGACGACATACGTGAGGAACAGCTTGAAAGTTATGATAAAGCAGAAATAATGGCAAGGCAGAAGAATATTGTTGTGGTAAACAACATTGCTCTTAATTCAATTTGTTATATTTTATCAGACATCAAAATTAAAATATTAACACTTTACTATCATCCAATACAGGCTGTATATTCAAAAGTGCAACAGATTTATTACCGGACCAAGAAACAAATTCATTCATTCAATAAGGTAATGCTGTTGCACTGTAGAACATGCAGATAAGGAAAGCTGTTTTGGAAGTAGAGACTCACAATCCCTCCCGATAGCCATCGATGAGTGCCTGGAATAGCGGTTTGTTGTGCGGGATAGTCTGCAGGATGTTGCCATCTGCGGTAACGTAGCCAATGGCCCACTGGCCCAACCGCGTGCAGCTGAGCCTGAAGATGTAGCTGTGCAGGAGGTCAGAGGTCAGGAGAACAGTTAAATGCCACATGAGGGCTACGTCATGAGTCGTTCCATGGGCGTGTGAGCGAGTGTCGTTTTGCAATCATGTGCATGGCTGGCAGGGAAGGGCAGGGTAAAGCATGGTGGGAAGGACATGGATGTGGTGGGCAGGGCGTGGTTCAGTAGACTGAGCGTGTTGAATATTTGTGCAGGGGGGGGTACTACGAAGAAGGATTACAGAGTTAGCTGGATAACTGCACTGAGCAAAACCCAGAACAGCTCTTTTTACGCCAGTTCATGTTCCAGATTTGGAAGGTTTCCGGGTTTTACTCAGTGCAGTTATCCAGCTAACCCAGTAATACTGCCACTGGTCTCTCTTACCTGCCAGGCTTGTGGATGAACTTGAGCAGGCGTGCTTTGACTTCGTCGTACGTGAGGAAGGCCATGTACCCTGGGTGTGTGACCGCCAAGCTGTTCCAGTTACGCAGCAGAGATGACCATGGCTGCAGTTAAACGCACAACAACACCCCGCCATAGCACAGTGAGTATTATAGGATACACCATGCAGGTCTGGTCTGATACGCATGACCTGCATGTAAGGTATGGCATGGTTAAGTATGACCCATAAACAAGAGCTTTATAGGTGACTGGGCTTGTAGGGGAATGGGGCTAGTCAGACCCCACAATCCAGCTTGTAGAACACTTTCTCCACTTTTAAAGAATGAGAGTGATAAAACCCTTGAAGATGTTAAATAGATAATACAGTTAATACCCAAAGCAGAAGCAATGTGATCCTGCCGCGTCGTAAAGTATAAAATGGCCGCACACTCTGAGCTCTAAACATGGAGCTCTGTGTTAGACTATCGTCGTCCACAGGGAATGCAAACTGCATGGGTTCGACTGTTCCTCTGATTGGTCCAGATTGTACTCCGTACCAATCAGATATGCAGACGGTGAGAGCAGCATTTGAGGCGCACCTGGAAGAGCCTGGTGAAGATGTCAAACTCAAAGACAGAGATGTGGTCGTTGCAGGTGAGGTCGATGGTGGACTTGAGGGCCATGGCCTCCAGGCCCGAGCTGATTGGGTGAAATTCGTGCAGCGCCTGACGGAACACTTTCCACGGGACAATGGTCCTGTGGGGAGATGCACATCCACGTTTACAAACCACACACTCGCACACTCTCACACCGCCCATTTGTACCTAACAAACCCCATCACTACTAATGCTGAAGAGCGTAAACTCACCCAGTATACTCGCCCACAAGCTCTGGAACATTTCACACAATCCAGGCCATACAGTACTACAGGAGAACTAGCACTGGTTGGAGGAGAGGTGTTTGGTGTTGCTCTCAATGACAATGACTGGAAGCCACTGGGTGTCTGGAACATTTTTGGGAGGAATTAAACCCAGCCTACCCCCACTTGGGAAGATTTTGCTCTTCAGCCACTAAGGCATCCATCTGTGTCTGTTCAAAGGTACTCTGGGATGAATCCCAGTAATCACAGTGAAAACAGTGTAAAAAGTACATTTGAACCAGAGGTGACTCACTTGTCCCCAAAAGATCTCCTCCAGAACTCTGCAGCGTCCGCCTTGGTGATCCGGAAGTTGTCTCCTTGAAACAGGCCATTGGGAAATATGGCTTTGAGCTCGGCTAACATGTGACTGAATATCAGCGACAGCTTGGTCAGGTTACGTCTGAGGAGAGCAGACAGAAAAGAGACGGTCAGAGGGACAGTCACCACTCACTCCAGGTGTGTGCAGGTATCCTGATGCATCAGTGTGCAGGTGTGTATAAGTGGCATGCACCAGGTTGGGTTTAAATGAAGCACTGTGCACAAAGCCTGGTTTTAACTACAATTCTTCAGTTTTCTGTGCAGTCCGCTTGCTGTACACATTCATAGCGTATAAATACATAATTTCACTCACTGATCAAAACATTCAAACACTGAATGTCTGTATCTGGGAGCTATGCACACAAAACTCTGAAAACACACTGGATAAACTATACTGGGGAGCGCCCTAATGCCCCAAAGCCCAAACACTGGACAGTACGTCCTCTTCCTCTCAGTGGAGATGATCACTGCAGCTCATACTGAAGCAAGACCAATGAATTACTCATGTTTTATATCAGCCAACTGATCAGCCACTATACTAATGACCCTGAAACCCAGCCCTCCTTACTAAACAAACCAGCTGTGTGTCCTCCATGCTGTCATTTACCACTGCACTCCAGAGCTACTCCTGTGCAGCGTCTACTCGCTCACAATCATCAGAATGTTGTGCACGCACGCAGACACGCACGCACGCACGCACACACGCACGCACGCACGCACGATGCTGCAGCACATTTTTGGCGACAGGGGCAGTGGGGGATGGGCTGGAGAGAAAGGCCGTTTCTCAGGGCAGCACAGTGGGAGATTGTCCAGGCCGTCCGGCGGGGAATTGACATGCAGAGAGAGAGCGATGCAGCTGGCTCCATCATCCACCCAGCCAGAGAAAGGGCCGTTTCAACCCACAGAGAGGGAGGGAGATAGAGAGTGAGAGCGCTGAAGCGAGAATGAGAGAGCAAGAGAGCGAGCGAAAGACAGAGAGGCTCTGCTTCTGTTCATCTTCTCCCCATTATTTCCATGGGCAAATAATCCTTAAAGTGCAAGGATTCAGCAATTACTTTCTGCACAGGAAGACTTAAATGTCACAGATTTTCCTCATCCACTTATGCACTAATCCTCTTTTATGATTGGCTAATCCAACATCACTGCATTGTTTGATTTTTAAATTTGACACACAATGAAAGCCACCTCTATCCTCCAAATGCTCCTAACCACACCGAATGCTTCCCGGCCAGGCCAGACATTATCAGGCAGTATTTCCTGCCTGGTTTGGACTGTCGTACATCCTCAGAGCTGGATTTCTACCGTTAACACATGCAAGCAACATTTTCCATTTGTTACCGTCAAACTATTTATTGTTTCTCCATGCGATTGTATGAATTTCTAGGTATATGTATTCAATAGAATGTGTGTGTGTGTGTGAGTGTGTGTGTATGTTTGTGTCTCTCAGAGTTTCAGTGTGATCTTGTAGTGTGCGTGTCACAGCAAGCGCGTGAAGACAGACGGACAGCGCGCATCAGGACATGACATCAATGCCCGTTCTACGTTCTACTCTGTCCTGCAAATCCAAGGATTACATCACCTGAACAATCGAACCCAGTCAGACACACACGGGAAAACCAGAAAACCAGAAAACAGGTGAACAGGCTTGAGGAAGTCCAAACTTCCACTTTGTATTATAGACTTAAATGTGAACGGCAAACAACCGTCTCAGAGCATATTCATTAGAAGGTTTATTTATTTCTTATAAGGTTTTTATGATAAAACTAAAAAACCTTAATAAAACTACAGTTCAGACGGCCAGGACCAATTTAGCGACTTTTCGTTTGTGAAACATGATTTCTCTTTCGAATTAAATATCTGATGTGCTGATAAATTCGGGATTTCTGGCAGCGTTTTCCCCCCACTTCTGCACAGCACGTTAACTCTGGAAAAAGTGCGCGTAGAGTCAGCGAGCCACGCTCAGCCTCTGACAGGATGACAAACAAACACGGGCTGTGGCGGGGATCCAAGCAGCCGTACTCGTCTCCAAGAGAATAATCCTGCTTTTGAATGCCATCAACCAGCGTCAGTTCGGCTGGAGGAAAAAAATGAAACACGCCTTCGCAGACCAGAGACAGACACGCAGACGGAGCGCCGTTCGGGTCAAAACACTAACCACAAAACTGAGGAACTACTCTGAATTATTTAAGTGCGACAAATCCCAGCCACTGCTCACTTTCACTCTAACACCCCCCCCCCCCCCCTTAACTGCTTCTGCTTAATCTTCACTTGAGGGGTCACATCCAACAATACGACTGAATGTGCAGTTGGTCGAGAGGGGGGGGCGGGTCACAGAGAACGGGTGACAAAGAAGGTCTCCGATTGGCAGGTTTGTGCGACGGAACTCTTGGGTTCTGCTCAAGACGGGGGGGCGGATTAAAGACATTAGACCTACAAGTACGAGCTGCAGTGAAACAGGAACCCCCTCTAAGCAGTCGCCTGTATGAAAGAGGAAGGCGAGACGCCCTGCACATGTGACACTCAGTGTGTGACTGCGTGTCATTTTTAATCAGCAGCTCCCTCAGAGTCCCTGCTGCACGAGTGTGACTCACGCGCTGCCTGCTCCCAGTGTGGGGACAAACCATAGAGCGTATATAGGGACTAGAGAGGGTCGGAGGGGCCAGGCAGTGAAGCACCCAGAAGTACGCTTGCTGAGCGCAAATTACCTTTCGCCCATTGAAATCAACGAAGACATCCAAGCCGATTGAACCAAAAAAGACGTAATCGTCAATTTTTTTGTGATCATACCATTCATCATGTGTGGCATTTTGTGAAACAATGATTGTTTTGTTCCAATAGTGTTACGTAAATATTTATTAAAATGACATTTTCCTAAAATTGACCATATTTTCACAATCTGCTTTTCATATGAAACGTGACGACCGTTAATCGAGTTTAAAAATATCACGGGGGAAGTTTAATTTCGCCTTCAACGGTCTGATGTTCCCCATTAATTTTAATGGGACCTCCAATCTTTCCGCTCACAGCCCACAGACACAGTACAGGCTTACCTCCGGGCACTTCACAGCTTAGGTTAGCTGAGGGCGTACTCTCCCGTCTACTTAAATACGCACGTCTATGGAACAAACGGACGCTCCGCGGGGACCGAAACGCAGCGGAGCGTGCTGCAGAGACGTGCTGAAGAGACGTGCGTTAGCCTCGGCCCGGTCCTGCGCCTCTGCAGTAACTGGCCTGATACCATCTCCCGCTTTAGCCCAAATACCTGGAGCACGGCCAGAGGGGGACATTTACACTGCAGACGTGAAGGACGCCGTGCCGCGGCTCAGAGCTCCGTGTGAATTCAGACACGATGAAAGAAAAGAGCAGGAACAAATAAAAGGCAGAGATAAGACTTGCACATCCGGAGCGCCGTTTTATTGCACTCCAAGCGGAGGGCTTCCTATATCCACACCCACGGGCTGCCCGTCACAACGCAGGCAGCTCTCTCCAGACAGATAGATCGTGGCTACGTCCCGCTGATGACCACACATGCCCTGGTCATCCACGTTTCACTGTTGCCTTAGCAAATGCCGGGCCAGTTTCCGCTTCATTCACAAAACCGTGCACTGCAGTGCAAATCAATCAATACAAAGAAGGCAATAAACACACATACTAAAGCCAATGCCCTTTACCAAAGCCAATATACATCCACGTACTACAATACATACCAAAATGATAGAGACTATGACGATGGTGATGGTGTGCCTATCGCCCCTGGGCCACGTCTTACCTGGGCTGAGAGTTCTCTTCATACATGCGTTCCTTGCCCTCTTTGAAGAGGCTGATGGTCTGTTTGGTCTTCTTGGTCAGGTTCTCCATGACAACGCGGAAGTACTCATTGTCGCCCAGTGCTTCCATCTTGCCCTCGTAGCGGGACAGGATGGTGCGCAGGTGCTGGTAGGTGTCGGGCAGCAGGTCCAAGATGTAGGGAGGACTGTTCTTCAGCGCCAGCTTAGGGTTCTGGCAGAGCCGCACCACCTGTAGGTAGAAAATCATTGACTTTCAGGTGTGTAAACCTTCACAGAATATAAATTGCCTTCAGGTGTGTCAGCCGTCACCGAACATAATTTATCCTCAGGTGTGCCAACGCGCAGGAAACACTCTTTAGCTTCAGGTGTGCCAACCTGCAGGAAACACTATTTAGCTTCAGGTGTGCTAACCCAGTGGTTCCCAACCCTGGTCCTGGAGTACCCCTGTGTATGCTGGTTTTCGTTCCAACCACAATTTCAATACCAGAATTTTAACAAGCGGTTAATTTTTCTTAATTGAGTGTTTTTAATGTTTAGAGGGATTATTTTCCCTCTTAAGACACATTATGTTAGCAAAAGCTATGCATAGCATGAAGAATTAAAGTCCAATATTCACATTGTGCTGTATTGCAAACAATTAAAAAGAGGTAAACATTTTTTTAAACTGATCAAATTAAAGACTGAGATGAATCAATAGGCTCCTAATTTGTGGACACATGGTCACTAAAACTAACCGTTTGGTAAATAATGAAGAATTCAAAGACAAAGCAAATGATAATGTGCCAAACCTGCATTGTGTTAAGTTTAAGGAACAAATTATGAAAGAACACTTGTTCAATTACCTAATTAGGAGCCTATTCACCTCAATCTTTACTTCTATTTTGTAATTGTTTGCAATATAACACAATAAGCATAATGTGAACATGGGACATTTATTATTCATGGCATGTATAGCCATGTCTTTCATAATGTGTCTTAAGAGGGAAAATAATCCCTCTAAACATTAAAAACACTCAATTAAGAAAAATTAACCGCTTGTTAAAATTCTGGTATTGAAATTGTGGTTGGAACGAAAACCAGCATACACAGGGGTACTCCAGGACCAGGGTTGGGAACCACTGAGCTAACCTGCAGGAAACACTACGTAGCCTCAGGTGTGCCAACCTGCAGGAAACACTACGTAGCCTCAGGTGTGCCAACCTGCAGGAAACACTACGTAGCCTCAGGTGTGCCAACCTGCAGGAAACACTTTTAGCCTCAGGTGTGCTAACCTGCAGGAAACACTATTTAGCTTCAGGTGTGCCAACCTGCAGGAAACACTTTTAGCCTCAGGTGTGCTAACCTGCAGGGAACACTATTTAGCTTCAGGTGTGCCAAACCTGCAGGAAACACTACGTAGCCTCAGGTGTGCCAACCTGCAGGAAACACTTTTAGCCTCAGGTGTGCTAACCTGCAGGAAACACTATTTAGCTTCAGGTGTGCCAACCTGCAGGAAACACTATGTAGCCTCAGGTGTGCCAACCTGCAGGAAACACTATTTAGCCTCAGGTGTGCCAACCTGCAGGAAACACTATGTAGCCTCAGGTGTGCCAACCTGCAGGAAACACTATTTAGCCTCAGGTGTGCCAAACCTGCAGGAAACACTATTTAGCCTCAGGTGTGCCAACCTGCAGGAAACACTTTTAGCCTCAGGTGTGCTAACCTGCAGGAAACACTATTTAGCCTCAGGTGTGCCAACCTGCAGGAAACACTTTTAGCCTCAGGTGTGCCAACCTGCAGGAAACACTTTTAGCCTCAGGTGTGCTAACCTGCAGGAAACAATATTTAGCTTCAGGTGTGCCAAACCTGCAGGAAACACTATTTATCCTCAGGTGTGCCAAACCTGCAGGAAACACTATGTAGCCTCAGGTGTGTCAACCTGCAGGAAACACTTTTAGCCTCAGGTGTGCTAACCTGCAGGAAACACTATTTAGCCTCAGGTGTGTCAAACCTGCAGGAAACACTATTTATCCTCAGGTGTGCCAACCTGCAGGAAATACTATTTAGCCACAGGTGTGCCAACCTGCAGGTAACACCATTACCAATCACATTCAACAAGATTTGGCTTAATGGTTAGGCACCTCAATACATGACAGCAGGCCTGATATTAAATTAAGATTTGCCAACTGATTAGTTTCATGTAAATTCCTGACCAAATGTTTGCTCTTCTAATCAGACAAACAGATAGCACAAATGTTTTAAAGCAAAGAGCACAAAAGAACAGTTTGATGCAACTGAATAAAAACCTTATTGCAATTGACTCACACTTGTGTAAATATTAGTGATGAGGAGCCATGTAAGGAGCGACGAGGGAGGGGTTATGAAAACGGAGAGCTGCTCTGCTCGTGAGCGTGACTGCAGATTTGCCAACAGAGTCAGGTGGGAAGAATAAAGGACTTGGATCCCTGTCCCTCCCCCTCCTGCAGGTCTGGAGAGTGTGGGGGGGGGGGTGTCTGGGCTCATTTCTCAGGGCTGTCTCAGCTCCTTCTCTTTTAAACCTCCTGCTTTTCCCTCGGGTCGCTCCTGCTGCGATTCACAACCAGGTTGCTGTCGCCATGGAGACACGCCACTTCCCCATTTTATCGGAGTGGAAACACCGCTGACCGAAAGCTGCTCGTTTTAACACGCCAGCACCACATGACACATCAGAAGAAGGAGACGTTCACAAATGAATCGTTCGCTTTTGTTCTGCAGCAGACTGTTAAATGTATGCAATGACACAGAGTGAAGCACTGATGTGAGTATTAAATACAGTCAGAAAAGCCCAAAGGCAGGCCTCAGGGCTAATTACTGTTTGTGAAACTCCTCAGGAAAGAAATTACAGGCCTGTTGGCCCATTTTTTTGTTGTCATACAGACTGGAAGGACAAAATGCAACACTTAACCTGCAGATGCTACGTCCTTGCAGTCAGCAGGATGTTACACACCGATCTGAGGCAGTATTAGAGCATGCACGGGTATTAGAGCATGCAAGAATGCGTCCGTAATGATACATTTGGGTGCCAAATAACCATTCTACCACCATCAGTGAAGATGTACAGCAGGCAATCACGCGGCTGGTTAGCCAGACTCCTCCCACAACACACTGAACCACACTATACCCGGCCCAAACCGTCAGAACAACATAAGAGATATCCAGAGTCATTTGAAAAATACATTACAATGGTGTGAGTAAAATATTATACAATAATAATAATACACACCTCCAGAAGAGATGCAATGGTGTTCAGAAACTCGACAGTAAAATGCGTTTTAACAACATGCAGGACGTCCACCTGTACACCCACTACTTACACACAATGAATACGCAGACAAGTGGACCAAGGGGAGCACAAGTAAAGCACAGCACTGATGACCTGTATAGTACAGGTCTGTCACAGGTACCGTATAGGCAGAGGTAGATGAAGAGATTAGCACAAGCGCTTCACAGGGACGAGTGCACAGGTAATGAAGGTCCTGACGGGGCATGAGACGACACAGTTTGACACAGGGAGCATGTGATGCTGTTCCCCTCCATCTGCAGCACTGGCTTGCCGTTTATGTATATTCCAGGGACAGGGCGTCTGTGGGAGGCCTGCGTTTGCTGTGTGGAGCTGCTGCCAGATCGGAAGCTCTCTGGCTTTTATTGTGCACTCAGCTATTAGGCTGCCAATAAAAAGGTAAGCTACAACCATGCATAAACATCCCCCAGCCTGGGGAAGCAATGAAAAAGGTAAGCTATAACCATGCATAAACATCCCCCAGCCTGGGGAAGCAATGAAAAGGTAAGCTATAACCATGCATAAACATCCCCCAGCCTGGGGAAGCAATGAAAAGGTAAGCTATAACCATGCATAAACATCCCCCATCCTGGGGAAGCAAAGAAAAGGTAAGCTATAACCATGCATAAACATCCTCCCAGCCTGGGGAAGCAATGAAAAGGTAAGCTATAACCATGCATAAACATCCCCCAGCCTGGGGAAGCAATGAAAAGGTAAGCTATAACCATGCATAAACATCCTCCAGCCTGGGGAAGCAATGAAAAGGTAAGCTATAACCATGCATAAACATCCTCCCAGCCTGGGGAAGCAAAGAAAAGGTAAGCTATAACCATGCATAAACATCCCCCAGCCTGGGGAAGCAATGAAAAGGTAAGCTATAACCATGCATAAACATCCTCCAGCCTGGGGAAGCAATGAAAAGGTAAGCTATAACCATGCATAAACATCCCCCCAGCCTGGGGAAGCAATGAAAAGGTAAGCTATAACCATGCATAAACATCCTCCAGCCTGGGGAAGCAATGAAAAGGTAAGCTATAACCATGCATAAACATCCTCCCAGCCTGGGGAAGCAATGAAAAGGTAAGCTATAACCATGCATAAACATCCTCCCAGCCTGGGGAAGCAATGAAAAGGTAAGCTATAACCATGCATAAACATCTCCCAGCCTGGGGAAGCAATGAAAAGGTAAGCTATAACCATGCATAAACATCCTCCCAGCCTGGGGAAGCAATGAAAAGGTAAGCTATAACCATGCATAAACATCCTCCCAGCCTGGGGAAGCAATGAAAAGGTAAGCTATAACCATGCATAAACATCCTCCCAGCCTGGGGAAGCAATGAAAAGGTAAGCTATAACCATGCATACACATCCTCCAGCCTGGGGAAGCAATGAAAAGGTAAGCTATAACCATGCATAAACATCCCCCAGCCTGGGGAAGCAATGAAAAGGTAAGCTATAACCATACATAAACATCCTCCCAGCCTGGGGAAGCAATGAAAAGGTAAGCTATAACCATGCATAAACATCCTCCAGCCTGGGGAAGCAATGAAAAGGTAAGCTATAACCATGCATAAACATCCCTCAGCCTGGGGAAGCAATGAAAAGGTAAGCTATAACCATGCATAAACATCCCCCAGCCTGGGGAAGCAATGAAAAGGTAAGCTATAACCATGCATAAACATCCTCCAGCCTGGGGAAGCAGTGAAAAGGTAAGCTATAACCATGCATAAACATCCCCCAGCCTGGGGAAGCAATGAAAAGGTAAGCTATAACCATGCATAAACATCCTCCAGCCTGGGGAAGCAATGAAAAGGTAAGCTATAACCATGCATAAACATCCTCCAGCCTGGGGAAGCAGTGAAAAGGTAAGCTATAACCATGCATAAACATCCCCCAGCCTGGGGAAGCAATGAAAAGGTAAGCTATAACCATGCATAAACATCCTCCAGCCTGGGGAAGCAGTGAAAAGGTAAGCTATAACCATGCATAAACATCCTCCCAGCCTGGGGAAGCAATGAAAAGGTAAGCTATAACCATGCATAAACATCCCCCAGCCTGGGGAAGCAATGAAAAGGTAAGCTATAACCATGCATAAACATCCCTCAGCCTGGGGAAGCAATGAAAAGGTAAGCTATAACCATGCATAAACATCCCCCAGCCTGGGGAAGCAATGAAAAGGTAAGCTATAACCATGCATAAACATCCTCCAGCCTGGGGAAGCAGAGTTTTAGCAGCTGTAATTTTCTCCTTCATGTGGTTTGGTGTTCAAACAGTCCTGCCAGTACAGGGGAGAGGTGACTGCGGGTGTGTTGGTTACTACCGCTTTATATTCAGGTCACAGGTGCATGACTGGCTGCATCTCATTTGAGCTCAGGAGGATTCTTCTGGGTAAAGAGCCCTTTACTACGTTAGGGTGACCTTTACCATGTTACAGAACAATGGAAAATTCTGAAATATACATGAATAAATAAATAGTATAATTATTGAATGCAGTGCACCTGAAAACCGAATTATCGCTGACATTTTCTCACAAGAAAATAATGCAACGGAAGCCACAGCAATTTCTGAAACCAAGACAAGTGCTTGTGTGTGTGTGTGTGTGTGTGTGTGTGTGTGTGTGTGTGTGTGTGTGTGTGTGTGCTCGTGCATATGCAACTATTGGAGTAGCAATCTATACCCGCTAGATTCATTTTTGCATGTTATAAATCAAACCGTTTATAAATTCTGTTGTGCTCAGCGAAACCAGTCATCCAATTTGGCTCTGTAATACAATTCCCATCAAGTATTTCACTCTTTCAAGATGGGAACCACATTTCTTGACCGACAGAGGAAAAGTACTTGCACATGTATGGATGACTGAACACCTACAGCACACACATCTCAATCACAGATGACTGAACACCTACAGCACACACATCTCAATCACAGATGACTGAACACCTACAGGACACACATCTCAATCACAGATGACTGAACACCTACAGGACACACATCTCAATCACAGATGACTGAACACCTACAGGACACACATCTCAATCACAGATGACTGAACACCTACAGGACACACATCTCAATCACAGATGACTGAACACCTACATGACACACATCTCAATCACAGATGACTGAACACCTACAGGACACACATCTCAATCACAGATGACTGAACACCTACATGACACACATCTCAATCACAGATGACTGAACACCTACAGGACACACATCTCAATCACAGATGACTGAACACCTACATGACACACATCTCAATCACAGATGACTGAACACCTACAGGACACACATCTCAATCACAGTAAAGAAGCCCCTAAGCACAACAGCATCACCAAACTACACCTCTACCTCATCTCACCATTGTGCAGAAACTCACTGACCCTGGTAACATCAAACATGACACATCTATACACAGGTATAAGCCTGTAAACTGGCCTGGATATTCCCTAATGCTTTACCCAGAACACCCGCAAGATTACACAAACACACTAAAATGTTTGACGTAAATTCAACTTTAATAGTTAAAGTGATGGTCAAAGGATTCTAAACTTAAAATAACCACAACATATCACAGAGGGATGTACCCACTACACCCCCACCAAATATATTTTCAAGATAATGCGAATAGGTATATTACATCTCAAAGTCAGCTAATAAACTCAATCTTGAAAGGACTCAGGATTGTAGGGGTGTGGTCTAAATCCACGCCCTCAGCCAGAGTGCCATCGACATCATCCAACCCCACATGTTTGAACCACAGAACTGTTCTTTGGTTTGAACCTGGCGAGGAATGAATGCACTCAATTCAAAGTAAAATATAGTGCGGCTGCCATCAAGAGATAAATATCACACGCAAGCTCGCAATCAAAGTTAAGTTAACTTAAACGCTAAGCAGAGTATTGCAACCGTTTGATCTAACATTAGTCTATTTAAAGCAAGCTAAATTGAAAGTCAACGTTTCACCAAATGCACGTTCCACACAAATCATTAAATAATGGTAGGTTTAATCGACTTTTAAAAATGTATTTAAAGGCCCATTCATTCATTTCGGTTGCTAATCGAACGCAAATTACGTGCATGTACTTCGGTGGATAATGGTTCTCTTCTCGTCGTATTTTTGTTACTGTAACCAGCCACTGAACAATACAACAAAACAAGGCATGGTTTATTTGGCAAAATATTAACTATCTATTATTTTCTATATATTATCTGATGAATGAGCAGTGCACCAAGTAAAAACGACACGTGAGTGATTAGTTCGTTTCCATGCTGAGCTGTGCAGGGAGCAAGCTAATTACTAGCTAGCACCACAGAGGGATGGATAAAAAGGTGAAAGATTGGGAGAGGGATAAAATTGGTATAGGTATAAAGAGAGCGGGAAAAAATAAACACTTTAGCTAACCAACTATTCCAAATCCAAATGCTGATAACGCGGACAACTATTCTCAAGGGCAAACAAAACGAGGGTTTGGTACAGAATTCAGTCAGGATCTCTTAGTGGGACTGTGTGACAGGACGGTTTTATTCGCCTCAAAGTAAGAGAGGAGTTATGTAATGAAACCAAAATATATATTGGTTGGGGGTTCATGTCTACGTAGACATGGACCAATTTCGACTCCACCCTTTTTTTTTCAGCATACAGGAATAAAGAGATATAGATGGACTGAAATTTAACGAGTTTGCAATGGAATTTATTCCTTGCGCTTTATTGGTGCTCAATACATACCTTAATAGCCATAAATAACGTGGTTATAAGCATATTATAGATTTTCCTTGACCATGACTTTAAATACGAGTCCAGTACTCTATCAGAGTACTGAATTGATTCAATGCAAAATACTTTATTGTGCACACACAGATCTCTCTCTCTCTCTCTCTCTCTCTCTCCTCTCTCTCTCCTCTCTCTCTCTCCTCCCTCTCTCTCCTCCCTCTCTCTCCTCCCTCTCTCTCCTCCCTCTCTCTCCTCCCTCTCTCTCCTCCCTCTCTCTCCTCCCTCTCTCTCTCTCGTCTAAATTTAGTCAAATCCTTTCACACTGAATGGCCTGTATTTAGGTGCATGATGTTAGCAGCAGTTTGGGCTCCCACAGCCTCCACTGAAACACAGTTTCTCCTTCAACAAACAGCTCACTCACATGCAGTTCAGCATGGTGTATGCGCTGGTCAGTGGTAAAGCAGTGTGTATGTGCAGGTCAGTGCTAAAGCAGAGTGTATGTGCAAATCAGTGCTAAAGCAGTGTGTATGTGCTGGTCAGTGCTAATGCAGAGTGTATGTGCTGGTCAGTGCTAATGCAGAGTGTATGTGCTGGTCAGTGCTAATGCAGTGTGTATGTGCTGGTCAGTGCTAAAGCAGTGTGTATGTGCAGGTCAGTGCTAAAGCAGTGTGTATGTGCTGGTCAGTGCTAATGCAGTGTGTATGTGCTGGTCAGTGCTAAAGCAGTGTGTATGTGCTGGTCAGTGGTAAAGCAGCGTGTATGTGCTGGTCAGTGGTAAAGCAGTGTGTATGCGCTGGTCAGTGCTAAAGCAGTGTGTATGTGCTGGTCAGTGCTAAAGCAGTGTGTACGTGCTGGTCAGTGCTAAAGCAGTGTGTACGTGCTGGTCAGTGCTAAAGCAGTGTGTATGTGCTGGTCAGTGCTAATGCAGAGAGTATGTGCTGGTCAGTGCTAATGCAGTGTGTATGTGCAGGTCAGTGCTAAAGCAGTGTGTATGTGCTGGTCAGTGCTAATGCAGTGTGTATGTGCTGGTCAGTGCTAATGCAGTGTGTATGTGCTGGTCAGTGCTAATGCAGAGTGTATGTGCTGGTCAGTGCTAATGCAGTGTGTATGTGCAGGTCAGTGCTAAAGCAGTGTGTATGTGCAGGTCAGTGCTAAAGCAGTGTGTATGTGCAGGTCAGTGCTAAAGCAGTGTGTATGTGCTGGTCAGTGCTAAAGCAGAGTGTATGTGCTGGTCAGTGCTAATGCAGTGTGTATGTGCTGGTCAGTGCTAATGCAGTGTGTATGTGCAGGTCAGTGCTAAAGCAGTGTGTATGTGCTGGTCAGTGCTAAAGCAGAGTGTATGTGCTGGTCAGTGCTAATGCAGTGTGTATGTGCAGGTCAGTGCTAAAGCAGTGTGTATGTGCAGGTCAGTGCTAAAGCAGTGTGTATGTGCAGGTCAGTGCTAAAGCAGTGTGTATGTGCTGGTCAGTGCTAAAGCAGAGTGTATGTGCTGGTCAGTGCTAATGCAGTGTGTATGTGCTGGTCAGTGCTAAAGCAGTGTGTATGTGCTGGTCAGTGCTAAAGCAGTGTGTATGTGCTGGTCAGTGCTAAAGCAGAGTGTATGTGCTGGTCAGTGCTAATGCAATGCAACAGAACAGTAATGCTCATACAGTGTAGCATTATGTGCTGTGGGGAATGGGGGTGATGGGAGTGTGAGTTCTGAAATACCACACAGAAAACTGGTCACCCACATTTATGACAAGTGACGTGTGTGTGTGTGTGTGTGTGTGTGTGTGTGTGTGTGTGTGTGTGTGTGTGTGTGTGTCTCTCACAGGAAGGGGGTCAGTGCCAGGCGACCACATTTTCCATGAAATGAGAGGAGCTCTGAATGCAGCCCTGTTCCTCCTGCCACCAGAAAGCCCTTCATTCACTCTCATTTCCAACAGCATTTCCATGTTACTGGGCTACTGGGGCATCTCTGCCACCGTTTATCAGGATATAAACTGTGCCATACACCAATGAACCAATTCAAGTTTTCATATCATCTGGCTAATAATAAAACTTGACGTGAAAAATGTGGAATGAGGTTCTAATACTTTAAATTTACAAGTAATTTTTCTAAATGCATTACACTAAACAGTACCCCTCCCAAGATCAGTTGTTACAAATGGTTAGCGTGTACTGTGCATTTTTAAGAATTCAATTACTTTATCCAAATGTTAAATTCAGGATGAATAAGGATAGAGTCAGTAAAATTCAAGACAACTTGAGAACAAAATCTTTATCGCCACTTACCACTTCATCATAACTTCTATTTGGCTATCAAGTGCGTTGCTGTGAACCAAACGATTAAAATATTGTAAAACGGAAGATGTTTTAGGAGGATCAGTCACTTTTATTTGAAATGGGGAGGAAAAATATAAATAAATAAACACTTAATACTTATTATAACGGTACAATTTGCATGCAGTTGTCACAACCCACAAATCACCAAAACAAAATTAGAAGCTGAACTGCAATTATTTATAAACTACAGATGGCAGAGTTAAAATGGGGAAATTGTTTTCAAAGAAGACGTGCAATACCAGTGCCAGATATGGCATACTCAAATTTAGATTCAAATTTCAGTGCGCTGACAGAACAGTGACTCCACAAAAAATGACGAAATACAAACCAGACTCGGTCTCGGTGCGTTTTCTAGTGATGGCTTAGTATTTACTACGTTATGGCAGAGATTGTATAGTATAAATCTCTCTCTATGGGCTTTGGTTATAGGCAGCTAACAGTGAACTTGATCGCACTTCCAGGCAAGCCATCAGTGAAATCATATTAGCTAGCTAGCTAGGAACGTTAGCCACGTAAGTGCGAATAAGCAACTAGCTACAAATGTGTGCAATTCATTTTAATATAACTGCTAACCAGAAAACAACTGTACTAAAATGCACTTAGACATAAAAGTGAGCGAGCTAGATATAACATCAAACGTAAACCCAACAACGATCTGGTAGCTCAGCTGACGAACGAGCTCACGTTAACCGTAGCTGCTCAACTGACAGCTGGTTCTTCTCAATTCGCTTCACCATAAAAGCGCCTGTAAAACAACCACTGAGATCTGAATGTAGCCATGATAATTACTTTTGATAGTGGTGGTAGGGTCAAATGTAACCATGTTGCTGGATAACTAGCGTTAGATATTTTATAGACTTTATCACTCCCCCCCCCAAGTCGATGCGAATCGACTGTTCCTTTTAGCGTGATGATGGACAGACACTGGCTGAAGCATTCAGAATAGAGGTCACCACAGTCGAGAGGGGGATCACCCAGTATTTCCGCAGGGCTAGGCAAGTTAGCAAGCTTGCTTAACGCTAGCAAACTCCCACAATATAAAACGACATAGAACGACATCATAAGCTAGCTAGCACCAATGGTGCACGGTCCGATTATGTTGGACGGCTACCTACTTCTCTACCGTCTGCTGGATATTGTCACTCACCTTGTCCATGAGTTTCCAGCATTTCTCTACCGTCTTCTTGTCCACGGCTCCCGGCTGATGATGTGCGTGCAAGTGGTGATGGTGCGGCTGGAAAGCGTCCTTCATCATCCCGATCAAGCCCCCTCCTTTCTTCAAATTTCCTGCCATATTAGGGCTCTCCAGTGCTAACGCCGGCCGGAGCGTCCACCGGGGTTGGAGAGGGTCAATCTTCCTTCCCCGGGCAGAATGACTCTTCGGCCGGACACCCCCCGATATGGACTGCGCCCGGGGAATATTCGAGCGAGGGTCCGCCGGGGGGTGCTTCTAAGGAAGTAAAGGTCCCATTAAACCCCCGTAGTTACCAGTAATTGGAACCGTTAACGCCGCTGCACAAGATGCAGCACCAACAGAAAGGGACTCGCAGACTAGCCTAGCGTTCTCCAGCTGAAATGCACCGCTGTCCGGGGCTCCGGAAATGAACAAATGCCACTTTTCTTTGTCCCGAATCAGCCTTTTTCTCTTTGGCGAGGAGAGGATGTGATTTTATCATCGACTGCTCCGTCGTTCCCTTTTCTCGCAGCTCACTCTCCGTCTGTTTGTGCCCCTGACGGGAAGTTCCAGTGAGGAGTTAGCCACCGCTAGCTCCCTAGCATGATAACGCATAGCAAGCCAAGCAAAACAAGAGCTGCCTCCATCGACATAGGAAAGCCAGGAGAAAAGATGCATAAAATACAAACAAAAATATTACACGAGTACGGGGAAAAGAGTAAATAAATTAATTAGGAAAAATAAACACCGCCTTCTATCTCCCCCTCCCGTGTGCTCGGCCGGAGCTCTTCCTGTGCAGCCCTTTCCGCTTTTGAAACCCCGCCCTTCACGCTTGCCCAGAAACAACCCCCCTCCCCCTTGCGCTCCTACCACGCCCTCACAAGGAAGCGAGGAAAATATGGGCGCGCCGTGGAATAGGCCTATTTCCGATTTTTTTTTTTAAAGCTGTTTATCTAAATTTTTTAACAGAAAGTTAAATATTTTATATTTGCAGTTAAATTGTTACAATAGATCAATATCTAACAGACTAACAACTAATACTTAGAATATTATGTTGTTCTTAGTAAGAAACGTCAATCAAACTAAAGGTCTGATTCATAGAAATAGGTTAAAAAAACCAGCTGGTTCACAAAAATATGGCCTACATGTTTCTTGGTTAAAAAAATAAATAATAGATTCATAGTATATAATACACAGTGTGTTAAACAGCCACTGCATTTCAGCCTGTAGTGGGTGTTGAATAAACGTGTCAGCAATTCACCATTTTATTTAGGTAAGGGACCTTTTGTCAGAGGGTGGTCATTTTAGGAGGCCTTGAGATTAAAGGATTTTGGAATCCCTGACATAGATGTGAGATATAGACTATGGACTGAGAAAGACTGGTGGTCAATAGAGGCCAAAAAGACCTGATTTTGAATGTAGATACATATGGACACTATAAACAGGTGCAGAGTTGTGAGCATAAATAATGTTTCTGTGAATGCAAAAATTATATTTTGCATTTATAATTGTTATAATTATGTATGTTTCATTATTATGATGGACTTTTAAAATTCATTAAAAAATTATAGTTACAGGTCAACAGTTCCTTTTTTAAGTTCCGTGGTTCGAGACCCGCCAGAGCCTAGTTCATTACATTGGTGTCAGCAATGAAGGCGGAGCCTCGATGGACATGGAGGTGCCTCACGAGGACAGCGGCCTGTGAATGGCATGTGAGCCTGAGGACATGCTCTTTGGAAAATGAGGGATAGTGTAGCTATCAGGCTCTTGAGGCAGCCTAACTCCTCCGCTAACAGTGAATTAATTTTTGGCGACGTGGTTACTACAGCCGCCTCTCCCTCTGGAGTTTCGTGGTTTGAGCCCTGCCAGAGCCAGGTTTGCAATACTATCCCTGTGCACGTTCACGGTTCACCCCACAGGGACAGATACAAGTCTGGGGGTTGTGTGTGTGTGTGTTGGAGAGGGACTTAAGATTTGTTAATTTCTAGCAACCTTTCTAAATAGTATAATGACATGGAGATGATGTCTCATTGAATATTTTGGGACTTAGTAATTCCAAGATGCAGCAACTTCTGTAATTCTCCAGCTGTGGCCCTTGGACTTTTCTTTGCCTCCTGAACAATCTTTCTCACTGTGTGCGGGGGCAAGATACACTTGCATTCTCTGGCAAAGCAAGTTTACTACTGTTTTATAATAAATTAAATTACAACAACTGTTAATAACACCATTTTTCATTACCTGTGTTGTTTATTTTATAGTTTTTTTAAATTTCAAAATAATTTTGGAAGGCGGAGAGCTACGGAGTAGGACTTACATTTTGATTGAGCCTTTGAAGTGTTCCCAGAGTTGAACTTTCACAGCCATGTCTAAAACTCTGTCCAGAACTCTGTCAGTGATCCTCACACTGCTAGTCCTGTCATGGTTTTGATGGTGTTTCCATGGAAAGCACCGTTTGGGCCAGAGGAAGTTGGCACACACAGCAGAAAGCGAATGATTGGTGGTGACTCAAAATGTACGAGTTTTTGATAAACATCACAACACATGTAACACATGAGCTACTTACATGGTAACTGTAAGTTACACGGTGTCATTTTGTACAGTTCGTTAAAACAACATGTGTTACGGCAAAGGTTTTAAGACGTTAGAACCGTAGTTGCGAGTGTTCGATCGCGCGTTCTGTTCTTCTCCTTCAATCTTCTGTGCCAAATCTATTCAGAATTGCACGACCCAAGCGTCTCTATTTCCATAGTAACGTACAGCCCTGTTTCTCCAAAACACACGCATAGAATACATCCCCGCCTCCGGTCTACAGCCAATGGAAAGCCGCTTTTGCCTGAATTTTAACAATGAAAGCGCACAGCTCAAGCTGTGACTAGCTACTACCGCTTTCAATCACAGTACACTGCACAACTTCGCTTGGATTCTTGCCATGAAAGGCTAGTATCAAGAAATGTAATTTAGTAAAATTGTGACGTTATCTAGCGTGGTGTTCGCGAGCAAGATTTTTAAGCACAGTAATAACGGTGTCATTGCAAGTGATACGTTAACTTTACTTCTATCATTAATTTAAAAGGACTTACTATCGTCAAGTACGGAGACATCTAATGTTAGGTTGGTAGCCAACAGCAACGCAACGTTAATGAATTTAGATTTTCCTTAACAGTGTTTGCCGTTTCATTTTGAGAAGACCTAAAGGAAAATCTAACTGTAAGCATGCCTCCGAAGAAAGCTAAAGGAACAGTTAAAAAGAGCAAAAAGAAGTTAGATGGAGGTAAGGACTGTGATTTAAATAAGTAGCTAGCGAACTAGATAACTTACCTTATATCTGAACGTATCTGTGTGAGCAGTCTCTTTTCAGCCATATGACATTACATTACAGTCATTTAGCAGACGCTTTTATCCAAAGCGACATACAATAAGTGCATACAGAAACGTCATCGAAGTAACTAATTACAGAACAGATAAGACAAAGCACATCCTTCCCATAACGTAGCAGCTATCCCTAGCAATGGACATTGAATGTAGTTCACAGTAAGCTGTGGGTAAATCAGCTATACTACAATTACATTCTAAATACTATTATAAACGTCAACAAACAGTTAAACAAGAAACAAGTACCATAAGAGGTCCTAGATTAGTATATCAGTCAAGGTGGTGTCTGAAGAGGTGTGTCTTCAGGCCACGACGGAACGCAGGCAGGGTTGGAGTAGAACGCATGGGAATGGGCAGTTCGTTCCACCACTGGGGAGGAAAAGCTCCGCAGTCGGGACGAGCGAGAGCCGTTGACACGGGGTAGCCGTCCACTCAGAGATGTCAGCCAGACAAGCAGATATCCTCTCCTTAACCTGTGGGGTAGAGGGAGGGAAAGAGAGGAAGAGTTGAGTATCATCAGCATAACTATGTTATGAGAAGCCATGTAAATTAATTACTGAACCAAGAGACTTAGTATGAATGGAGAACAGCAGAGGACCCAGTACAGATCCCTGCGGGACTCCTGTAGCAGGAACATGGCCACATGTTAGGGAGGTGTTGATAATGGAGGACAAATATGGAAGGAGCTCACTGCTGAAGGGATGGGGTCCAGTGGACAGGTGGTTGCGCAATGGTGCGTCACCAGTTGGAGCACATCTGCATCCTCCAGAGTCTTGAAGGACGACAGTGTAGCGATGGGTTCGGTACAGGGGATGTGGGGTGTCACCGGATGCGTGAAAGAGTTCCAGATCATGGCCACCTTCCCTTCAAAGTGTGTCAGGAAGTCATCTGCAGAGAGGGAGGAGGGTGAAGGGGGTGGAGGGGGGATAAGCAGGGAGGAGAAGGTGGAAAAGAGTTTACATGGATTGGATACACATGCATTAATTTTAGACTGAAAAAATGAAGTCTTAGCCAGTGTAGTTGCAGCTGTGAAGGCTGCCAGCAGAGTGTCATAAGAGGCCAGGTCATCTGGGGATCTGGATTTCCTCCACTTTCTCTCAGCGGCTCACAGCATGGTTCTGCTGGATAGGCTGTAATCAGTATGAGTAGGCTACAGCATATGGCTGTTTTTATAAGTCTGTTCCAAACATGGCTAGTGCTAATTTATGAGTTAAAATGAGGGCAATCTGCTCTCAATAATCCGCACGGAAACATCTGTAACATGCACCTTCTTGTGGACATATCAACGGAGTAACTATCTTTTCACCCGTGTCCCTGTGCAGGAGACCAACTGGAGGAGAAATACAGACGTAGTGTTCTGGACGTGGCGGTTCTGAAAGAACATCTGGGTTAGAAACGTGTGTGTGTGGTTAAGGTGTCGTCTATGTGGTAAATGGTGTGCGTGTGTTGTTTGTCTAGTAATGTGTGTGTGTGTGTCTTCAGCTAAGGTGTATAGCTAAATGTGAGTGTGCAGACATATTCATATTTGTGTGCTAATTTGTGTTCTAAAACATGTGCATGTGTGATTTGCTAAAAAGTCTGTATGTATGCGTGTGTAAAAAATGTTGTGTACTTATGCGTGTCTCTGTGTGTGTGTGAACATGGAAAAGTGAGTATCTGAATGTGTGTGTCAGTGTTGCGCAGGGAGGTGGCACGCCAGGCCCAGGCGAGCAGTGAGGAGCTGAAGTCTCAGATGAGGGGGTTGAAGGAGGAGCTGAGTGAGGAGAGAGAGGAGAAGACCGACATCAGTGCAGGTCTGACCAGGAGGCAGAGACCTGCACCCACACCCCGCGCATCACAGTGTCTAACCAGGAGGCAGAGACCTGCACCCACACCCCGCGCATCACAGTACACTCTACCCTGATGGGGAACACGTCATCCCATTTGGATTCATATAAACTCTCTTAGAGTTGAATTAAAACGGAGAATTTTACCGGCACACTCACCCGCACTAATCCACTGTATCAACACACACAAACCCCCTCTGGACCCACACTAGTCACTGTACCCACACAAGCCCATAGCAGTGCACTGTTACCACACCCGCTAAACCCCACACCGTCCACACCAACCCACACTTACCCAGACCAACCTACAGTGTGCAACTGCACCCCCACACCCATCCACACCAATGTACAGTACCCATAACAACCCACAAAGCCCCACTGTATCACACCAACCCACTACATTAGCTGTTTTATGAAGTTCAAATCCCTGTATTATATCTCTGTGTTGTCCCTATTTAGTCTCAGATACTGAAGTATCTACAGAGTTTATGCTTTGTTGGTTTAAGAAAAAAATCTAGCATCTGTCAAGCAAGTAAATTGGATTAGATTTATGTTAGGAAAATTGCACTTTGATGGGTTTGTTATACATATTTTAACATCAACAATTCTCTGTGTCCCTGAGAAGATGAGCTATAAGATGGAAGACTGTCTCCATGTCTAACACGCTGTTCCTATATTCCCTGTGTCCCTGAGAAGATGAGAGCTATAAGATGGAAGACTGTCTCCATGTCTAACACGCTGTTCCTATATTCCCTGTGTCTCTGAGAAGATGAGAGCTATAAGATGGAAGACTGTCTCCATGTCTAACACGCTGTTCCTATATTCCCTGTGTCTCTGAGAAGATGAGAGCTATAAGATGGAAGACTGTCTCCATGTCTAACACCCTGTTCCTATATTCCCTGTGTCTCTGAGAAGATGAGAGCTATAAGATGGAAGACTGTCTCCATGTCTAACACGCTGTTCCTATATTCCCTGTGTCCCTGAGAAGATGAGAGCTATAAGATGGAAGACTGTCTCCATGTCTAACACGCTGTTCCTATATTCCCTGTGTCTCTGAGAAGATGAGAGCTATAAGATGGAAGACTGTCTCCATGTCTAACACGCTGTTCCTATATTCCCTGTGTCTCTGAGAAGATGAGAGCTATAAGATGGAAGACTGTCTCCATGTCTAACACCCTGTTCCTATATTCCCTGTGTCTCTGAGAAGATGAGAGCTATAAGATGGAAGACTGTCTCCATGTCTAACACGCTGTTCCTATATTCCCTGTGTCCCTGAGAAGATGAGAGCTATAAGATGGAAGACTGTCTCCATGTCTAACACGCTGTTCCTATATTCCCTGATAGATCTCGCTCGCCAGAACAAGTCTCTAAAGACAGAGATGGGTGTCAAAATTCAGAAGCTGGAGACAGAGGTCACCACACTCCAGGGGAAACTGGGTGAGCGTCAGTCATACACACTCATCTGCAGGAAACCTCCTGCTAGTATTCCAGTATAACGCACACTGGGCCTCATGTATAAACATACGTGCATACGTACGATTAGATGTGTCCACCACATTCCCCACGGATTTGTGATTTAGAAAAACAAACTTGACGTCAAAACATGCGCACGTTTACGCAGAGTATGACTCATGCAAACACACATGTTTGAGACTGTGGGAATTGGCGAGTCTGATGGGGGGAAACTGGCATACGCATATGTAAATGTTTTTTGTACGTAAGCGCCGTTTATACGTGAGGCTCACTGTATGTGTGTGTGTTTTTTTTACACATGTAGATAAGTGTCAGGAGGAGTTGAAGATGGAGAAGGAGGCACGTGTGAGGATGGAGCAGGAAAAGGACGCCTCCATCTCTGAGATGAAGAACCAGCTGGATCACATGGAGACTGGCTACCAGAAAATCCTGCATGTGAGTCTGCAGAACTGCGCAGTCTACGCAGTCATCACTGACAAGCTGTATGCAAGTCTGCAGAACTGCGCAGTCTACGCAGTCATCACTGACAAGCTGCATGCAAGTCTGCAGAACTGCGCAGTCTACGCAGTCATCACTGACAAGCTGCATGTGAGTCTGCAGAACTGCGCAGTCTACGCAGTCATCACTGACAAGCTGCATGCAAGTCTGCAGAACTGCGCAGTCTACGCAGTCATCACTGACAAGCTGCATGCAAGTCTGCAGAATTGAACAGTCTACGCAGTCATCACTGACAAGCTGCATGCAAGTCTGCAGAATTGAACAGTGTGTGCATTTATTACAAATAGGCTGCGCAGTCAACATGCTCTTTACAAACAAGCTGCTTGTAAAAGACTTACAGTTTGCCTTTCAAATGTCCAGTGTACTTCACTCTGTTCCCTATGGGCTGCAGATGGGCCCTCAGGAAAGAGGTAAAATGGCCTAGAACATACCATGAGGAAAAATGGCCGCCCAAAGTTGCCACCCAAAATAGAAGTCACAGATGTCCTGGGAAATAGAAGTGCAACTGTAGAAGGGGTTTGATGTAGAATTAGAGTTTCGAACCATCCTGTCATTTTCTCTATGTGCCGTTGGGGGCAGGGGTGGTAATTCTCCTGGGGGGTTGAGCAGATAAAAAAGTAATAGGCCCGCAGCAATTTTATTCCCCTTTGACCAGGTTGTGACAGAAATAGCAAACAAAAACGAGGACGCAGTCCAGCTGTGAGAGCCGGGCCGTCCTAGAACGAGCAGTAAGTTTTTACGAAGGCTTTTACAGTCTCAAGGCAATGAAGATTAAAGCAAAGAGCAATGCAAGCCAATCAGCCTCACACAATGTATGACAGATGTGACTGTCCCTGTCCATGGTCCTGAAGGCAGGGAGACTGCAGGAAGCCATGACAGGAGCTAAGGAGAAACAGCCCCCTTGGCCCCTCCCTCACACTCTTAGCCTCACAGTCTAGTGCAGGGGTCCTCAATCTTATCCAGAAAGGGCCGGTGTGGGTGCAGGTTTTTGTTCCAACCAAGCAGTTACACACCTGATTCTACTAATCAACCACAAGAGACTTTGCTAAAGACCTTGATGAGTAGAATCAGGTGTGTTACTGCTTGGTTGGAACAAAAGCCTGCAGCCACACCGGCCCTAACTGGATAAGATTGAGGACCCCTGGTCTAGTGGGACAAAGTGCGTCAGAGTTGTCTATTTTCTCGTTATATTTGCCATGTCTTAACCTTTTAATCCACTAGTAACAGCCTCTACACCCTTGGGGGGGGGGGGACTGGGGAACTAGCCTTTGGCTATTGGTTGGTGGGTGGGTGTTGGGTCGGTCTTGTTATTTTTTATGTACTATTATTTTTTATGTTGTGTTGTCCCTCTTAAACAAATAAAATAAAGTAAAGTAAAGTAAAGTCTGTTGTATACAGCATTTAATTCATTGAAAAGGACACGCATTTCATTTGCAGTTATTCAAAGCATTATTATCATTCAGTTAATTTTACTTTCTTGAATCCATATTTTAGACAGCATGCATAACCTTCTGTTTCATCGGCACATCAAACCCTGTGTGAATAAATCAGTGTGTAACAAGCTGCTGTATTCCCATAATAGACATCTGCTCTCTGCTATATAGTTTAACAGGGCCAGGCTGGGTCATTTTGATTTGGCCAGTTTTAAACCAGCACTGGCTAATATTCCAATGCTATCCTCAGCTGCTTTGAAGCATACACTACTACTTTGATGCTCGTCTGCTAGACTGGACTGTCCGCCCTCTTTAAAAAAAGTTTTGGCTTTATTCGTCTGTTAGTGTCTGCATATGTAACAGGTCCAGACACTTGGACTGGTCTTGATCTATACTGTATTTTGGCTTTCTGTAATCGTTATTATCCATCTGCTCACATTAGACATATTTGTCTGATTTTATTATGGCAGTAACATTTGCCTGGACCCCAGTTTTATCATTCTATTGTTGCAATGCTAATTCACAAGAAACTGAGATTTTATATCTGTTGTGACATCTTTATCTTCAGCGATACTTCATATTTTAAAGACATTTCTGTATCACTATTAAAAACTGTTTATTTATATTTACACCGTAACCTGACTTGTACAGTTTAGGTTATTTAGACAGTATACTGACTGACCAATCAGCTTGGACCGTGTGCCACAGGACACTCTGGACAGCCTGCTGACTCACTTGGCCGACGCTCGGCTGCGTTGGACGGATGAAAGTACCTCCGTCCACCTGGAATACAAGGAGCTCCTTTCCAGCTTCGGACTGAACCCTCTCCAACTCTGAGTGGACGCTCACCAAGGGTCACCACACACGTCAGGAGACACGAATCGGACTCTAGGCTCTCCTGTTAGAAACATGCCCCCAGGGAAGCATCGTTTCATTCTAAGCCTGTATAAAATTCAGTTAAAGTTGAATACTGCATAAGAATATAGCCAAATGGGATATACCATTAATATGGATATAATAATTTAATTTAGATATTTTATTAAAATACTAATGCACAACACTGTTTAAGGATGGTGTTACAGAGTAAAATTCTTTATGTGACAGTAATTTTGTTTTACAGTCAATAAAATACCTTATAGCATTTGCGTTTTAAAGTCAGTAGTTGCTACTTTATGGAAAGAATGTGCTTTCTTATCTGTTCTGTAGTTACTTCAATGACGTTTCTGTATGCACTTACTGTATGTCGCTTTGGATAAAAGCGTCTGCTAAATGACTAATGTAATGTAGTTTTTTTTAGTCCAGTGTTTTTCATGTACACTTAATTTTGTAAGACACCCTGGCTTAAAGCGTCTACTAGACTGGCACAGTAAATGGATGTAATGTAATGTAAACATAGTGTGTAACGTTTGTGGCTTCCAAAAAGACGTGGACGCGCATATTATGTCCTATGTTAACACCTGTTGCAAATTGCATTATCTCACATTTCCACCAGAGAGAGGGCATGTTCCCAATAAAAATGAAGCGACTCTTGGTGAACGGCTGCATTACCACAAGTTGACCACCAGATGGAGTATTTAGACAGCGTTGAGACAGCTCCACCCATTTTTAGAGCGGGAAACACAGAAGTAGATCGACGGCAGACAGGAGACGAACAACATAAGAACAAAATGTAGGTTCATGATTCATTTCACTTTCACTTGCGTAATTTCTCCCTTAGTAAATCTATTCTACATAATATCTGGAATGTGGGAAAGCAGAACTCGTCCCTCTTGGACTACACATAAACGCCTGATGCAGTGTCAGACAATGGGAGCTTTCATGGGTGCTCGCAGAGATCTGACTCGTCTTTGCCAGTGTTTGTTGCATTGGGCCCACATTATTATTCTTGCCAGTTAGCTAAATGTAGCTACGATCTGTTACATACATATAACATCTAAAACATAAAACTCAGCATAAAATAACATATTTGAAAAATAAAAGTATTACTGTAATACATGCAGTAGTTCTTTGGATAATATCATCTTCCTCATATCATATTTTGCCATATATACTGTATTATTGACATGCAATTTAATTATCCTCAAAAGATTAATATACACCTTCCTACAAGGACATTCTTATCTTTGTTTGTAGTTCCCAGGCGAACAACATCTGTTTACCTTGATTCATTATTTGACAGAGTAATGTGCAGGCATATGCATAAATGATTAGTCACCTCACCATCAATCTATGCGTGTGTATTCTCTGCAATGGTGGTGTGCTGTTTCATAATAACAGCACACATACTGCGCTGCTGCCTGGCCCGTGCCGCGTTTTTTGCATGCTCCCCGTTGGACGGCGCATATTTCACTGCAGTGACATTTATATACGGCCTGATGCGACTGAAACCCAGACTGGCTGGTGGGCAATCAATGCTCCTCGGCCCGAGAGCCATCGATCAGCGCGAGGAGCGAGGGGGCCGCACAAAACAAATGATCCTCCATTTTACCTCTGCCAAAGGCAAACAACGTCAAGATGCATTCAACATAAACCACGCGGGAGCAAAAGACAGGGAACACAGGCTGACAGCATTCACCTTGACAATACACTTTATCCCCTGGCTTTATTCTTAGGTACCGTTTTCCTTTGTTCTGTGTATCGGGATTGAAGTGCATTGTAAGGCAATCAATGACGATCCTCCAGTTTGTGTGTCCATTGGCTGAGCCTGTCTGGTGAGATGCCTCTTCTCAGCTGGGCCACACTACAATACCCAAGGGCACCCAATCTAGCCAACTGCTGATTGGTCCATTTACAACAGCAGGACTGAGGTGTGGTGACACTTCATCAGATTCACATCTTTCTGGATACTTTCTCAAGGCTATGCTGTTAATATTAGAGGAACTGAAATATGCCATATACTTGTGCGTCTCTTCATCGGTGGCATGCTGTGTCCTGAATTACACTCTGAAGGTCTAATGACACACCTGATGTAGCCAAAATTAGATTCTGCGGGTTTAATGATATAGCTGATGTACGTGAATTAGAGTCTGATAGAAAATTACATACCGGATGTTCCTCATGAACGGTTTGAAGGTCGAAATGAGTGGGTTCTCAGAAGAATGCGCTTCCTCTTGTTTACCTCAGCCACACACACTCCTGGCTGTGTACACAGACTCAAAACCTTCAATGCACACACTCTCTCCCGTAAAACACACACACTCCTGCTGAACCGTGCAGGTCCCACATTTGTTTTTTTAATGCAAATGAGTTCAGATGAGCTTCTGTGGGGTAGCTTGGCAGAACATTTCATTAGATTTGCTAATGACTCATTTCACCAGACCTCAATGGTGATCTGCTTTAGTGATGGAGAGTGGGTAGCAGATAGCATGAGGAGAGGGGGCTTCTGCCCATGGACTGAAATACAGTTGTACAGCCAGGCAGGTTTTGGTTCAGAGGAACCCTGTGGGGATGATCACCTCTGAAAGAGGCAACTGAAAACAAATGAAAACGAAATGTTGAGTTGGCTTTAACTTGGGCCTGTAATGGATTGGTGGGGCGCTGAGCTGATTAAGTAGTGAGGCTTGCTGAAGCGTCTCATACATTTTGCCTTCATTAACTGCAGTTACAGCTCTGTGTTCAACATGGCTTTCCTTCTCGATCCATCTTCCTGTTAAGCCTGCAGTTTGGCTCGTCTTGACTGTGCGGTGAGACAAATCAGTAGGGCTGGTTAGAGATCTCTTTACAGATCTAATTTGTCTCATTTTCTAGGTCTGATGGTTTGGTTGAGGCAATGGCTGTTTGTAATGTCTGAGAATTCACGCTGATTCAATTTGAGCTTACTCACAGGCTGAGAAAGCAAACTGAGGATGTTCACACGTAGAGCAAACTGAGCGTGCTCACACACAGAGCAAACTGAGCGTGCTCACACACAGAGCAAACTGAGCGTGCTCACACACAGAGCAAACTGAGCGTGCTCACACACAGAGCAAACTGAGCGTGCTCACACACAGAGCAAACTGAGCGTGCTCACACACAGAGCAAACTGAGCGTGCTCACAAACAGAGCAAACTGAGCGTGCTCACACGCAGAGCAAACTGAGCGTGCTCACACGCAGAGCAAACTGAGCGTGCTCACACGCAGAGCAAACTGAGCGTGCTCACACGCAGAGCAAACTGAGCGTGCTCACACGCAGAGCAAACTGAGCGTGCTCACACGCAGAGCAAACTGAGCGTGCTCACACACAGAGCAAACTGAGCGTGCTCACAAACAGAGCAAACTGAGCGTGCTCACACACAGAGCAAACTGAGCGTGCTCACACACAGAGCAAACTGAGCGTGCTCACACACAGAGCAAACTGAGCGTGCTCACACACAGAGCAAACTGAGCGTGCTCACACACAGAGCAAACTGAGCGTGCTCACACACAGAGCAAACTGAGCGTGCTCACACACAGAGCAAACTGAGCGTGCTCACACACAGAGCAAACTGAGCGTGCTCACACACAGAGCAAACTGAGCGTGCTCACACACAGAGCAAACTGAGCGTGCTCATACACTGAGGAAACTGAGCATGCTCCACACAGGGGTTGTGTCCCAATACTCAAAAAATGCACCCTACGGAGGAGAGGAGGTTGTAGTGGAGGAAAGGAGGATGCATTTTTCGAGTATTGGGACGCACCCAGGAACAGCAAATCTAATGTGCACAATTGGTGTAACAGGTGTAAATCTTCAACTAGATATCATAGCCTTACCTGACACTGACAACCTGTGGTACTTCCTGGCATGGTTTCCCTTACTGCTTCTGTTAGCTATCTGAGGTTTAAATAAAATAAAAAAATACAGAAACTCTCTGGATTGCTGTTTTTTTCTCCAAGTTTTTTTATATATAGAATAAAAATGACAACATAGGAAAATAAATCATAGAAAAATCTGCTTCTGAATCCAGCCTGACACAGAACTCCCCACTACAGGTCCTGGAATTGCTCAATGTGGTTCGCTGTCATTTCATCTAGATTTTTCTTCAACCTTAGTGCTTAATTACTGCCACTGTGCTTACCTTCTATATATTGCACATCTAATTAATTCACATATAGATTTGTCTGGGTTTGGATTGATTTTAAATTAGTGTTTTTTCTGTAAAACAATGGCATATAACCTCTTACTTGGTGACAGATATTCATTCACAGTGTCAGTCGTGGCAGTAAAGTCATAGCCACTTAATTACAGATGACTGTGCACTGGACAGTAGCGCTCGTGTGAGTGCGCACACGTGCTAGGGATGCTAAATTTAGCAGACCTCTGTAAATATTAATGTAACATCTTAATATTTGCATTATACAGTGCCAAAGCTTCATACATTGAAATCTTTTAACATTTTAAATATAATAATAATACTGAAAATCCATATTGTGAACGGTTAAAACCAGTACATTAGGTCTACACTGCAGTAAGACACTAGAATAAACACATTTGTTAGATAGTTGTTTCTACCTAAAGCTAATATTCCCATAAATGGCTGGTCTCTTAAGCCAGTCTGCTAACCTTCCCTGCAATGGTTTGAAGAAAAAAAACCCTGTTTGCATTCTTATTAAGATGTTCAGAAGAAAACAGCATCTGTGACAATAGCTTGTAGTAGTGTTTTTGTTTTTGCATATTTAACATCCCTAGGACATGGCTCATACAGAGCGGGCTATTAGAAGACTCAGATGGTTATTCCTAGACCTGGACTGGGAAATTCAAACTGAGCACATCCTCACACAGTTGTGTTTACGCTTCTTTACACAGAAGCCACGGTCCTTTTACACTGGGGGTTTCTGCATGAAGACGTACACAGTCCATCTTGTGTTCCCTCCGTACCAATTCAAAAACGTCCAGAGAACAGTCACAGAGCAAAACCAAAGCAACCCGTCACAGGATCAACCTCTACTAGAACAAAACACATTACTTATTCATCTACAATTATTCACACCGCAAGGAAACACATTCAAGTGGTTCGAATTTACTTTGTCTCCAGGGAGAATACACAGCAAATTTTAAATGGAATAAGGAAAATGTAATAGATGTAAAAATGGAAAATGGTCCTAAATGGTCCAAAATGGTGAGCATCAGTATCCGGAGAAACCCAACGAGTCTGTGAGTCATAGAAGGAATAGGGGCAGAGCCCTGGTCTGACAGCAGTGTACATTAACCGGTAGCTTGTATTATTCGATGCTACTGTAAATGGTACATTGATTATGCTTGGGGCCACCAGTTTGTTTCCGCTTGTTTTCTAGCCTGGTACTTCAGTCATGGTACAGCTTCAAGTCTCTCAAACAATTATCCCATTTGCACCACCTCAACCGTCTAAGTTGATAAAGGAATCCCCACTGATTAAGCACAGGCAATGATTGAAGGCGATGTTTACAAGCGACACGCACATGTTTGATTGCTTACTACTGTGGACGAACTGCAGTATTTTTAAATGTTGTACAGGGTCACGGTAGTTTTTGTTTGAAGCAGTGGGAAATTGCCATGTTAAAAATGAGAGCAGTTTTTAACTTGCACAAAAAAAGTTCAATAAAAAAAATAGTATTAGTAATAAGAAAATAGTTTTCAGCTGAGGTATATTAAAACAAAAAAGATAAACTAAAAGAAGTGGTGAACGTCACGTACAACGTTGAAATGAAAACTTGGATTACTGCATATTTTATCATGGCCACTTGTTTAACAGTCTTTTCAGTAATCAGCCCTAGAAATCAGCTAGCAATACTCCTCTTCTTAAGCCTTCCCTGTCAAAAACGCCATACTTGTGTGTTCCTTTTCTTTCCTACATTGCTGCCATAACGCCATCCTGCAGGTTTGCAATGCACTGCTAAATCAGACCCTTCCTCACCAAGGATGCTGCTCAGATCCTGGTTGAAGCTCCCGACTGGACTACTGCAACCCCGACTGGGCTTCCACAGCACTCTGTCCAACCCCTTCAGCTCATCCAGAATGCAGCAGTCAGCCTGGTCAACCTCCCCAGAGTTTTTCTGCCACTCCACATCATGCGTTCCTTCCACTGGCTCCCGGTGGCTTCCCGTATCAAATGATACACTCCGGTGTTAGCGTACAAGGAGCTGCACCCCCATACCTTCAGGCCATGGTCCTGTCCTACACCAAAACCCGTGCTTTACGCTCCCCTCTCTGCAATGACATGGTCATCACTCCTCCTGGCCTAAACTCTTATCCCTACTGACTCCCCAATGGTGGAATGACCTGTCCATCTGAGTCAGGACACCATCCCTGTAACCTGAAGACCCATCTATTCAGGAAATACCTTTCCTCCCTTCTCCACCCTGATTCCCATTGCCCTCTACCACATCTTCTCCAATCTATGCTATAAAAAACCCTCTCTACCTTCCCTTCTACATATTAATTTCTGTGACAAAGGATTAGCCATCGCGGCTGTGTTATGGCCCGACCATTACACTCTATTTAATTGCTTTGCTTGGAATGTTGGTGATTTACGGATCTAGGCCTTTTCTTAGTGCACTAATTGTAAGTCACTCTGGATAAGAGATTAGCTAAAGGCCTAAAATGTAAAATGCAATGTTTCTTAGTCTGCCTATTGTTATCTTTTTAGCTAATTTAATGTTATATTGCAGGTTGTGCGGTATGCAGTGCACCAGGCGGATGCTGTTTCAGTCGTTCGCTCAAAGACATGCTTTTCGTAGCATTTAAACTTCCATTCATGTTCACTTTCCTTCCTCTGACTCACCATATTGGATCAACTAATTGTTTTTATGAACGTCTCAATTAGAAACTCAGTTGTATGATTAGTCAATTGACCCTGCCGCTGGAGTGCCTATGGGGACTCCTGGAGGATAACCATTCAAATACAAGTTTAAATCCTTGCAGGTCACGTCGTGGAAACAAACTGGTGGCCATAATTATGCTACACAGAACCAGAGGTGTAAAATCCAGGGTCAAAAATGTAAAGTACTGCAATGTGTTTATTCCACTCATGAACTCAACCAGCTGATTTCATTAATTAGTTCTACATCCTGGCTGAAGAATTGTGCTGATTAGCAAATCCAGGTGATTAAAACAAAATACTGGGCAGGACTTTTACCTTGTGAACCTGGATTTTACACTTCTGCACAGAACTTTAATAGTTGAAAACAGGTGAGAGTGGCAGTCCAGCGTGTCTGTAGAGACTCTGCACTCTATCACACGTGTAAGCAGCTGGCTCAGAGGATGTAAGGCATTATGACAAACAGGCACAGCCACCACTGGGGTCCCACCTCAGTCACCCCAAAGTCTTGCTGAGGTGAGAGTCACCTGTGCCCAAGACACCCTTTCAACCCCAGGAACACATCTTTATACTGGAGTAGAGTGGAAGATCTGGTGCTTTTTTACTAGTCGCACACACACACACACACACACACACACACACACACACACACACACACACACACTGGGGCTTATCACACTGCTAATCCCGAAGACTCTCACTATAACATTTACATATAAATGTTACAGTATAACAGTTGCATTGGACTGTACATGTTATACAGTAAAGACACTGTATGTGTTAGATTGTACGTTGTGCATGGTAACATTTACAATGTGTAATATTAACATGTCAAAATCAGAAGTTGTGAACCACACAATGGAAAGATATGGCACAGGCTGTAGATATGGAATGAAGATGGAAGCCATGAGAAATAAAAAAAATACTGAGAGGTGAAGAATATTTCTGATGGGAGAAGGGAATCTATGTTGCTCAGAGGGTTTTAAAACCAGGAAAACCACTTATCGTCACCCTTCCAACACCTTTGTCTTCTGCCATGCATGTTTCTGAAATGTATTTAAAACCTATTAATATAGAATATCTCTCATTTTAAAAAGTCCTTGTGTACTCATTTTGTGTTTTTCGTTTGCTTTGATGTCATCTGTTCAGGGCTGTGCTGTTGTCATTCACACAGTTTATGGCGCTTGAAGAATACCAAAGTCCTTCCATTACAACAAAGAGAAGAGGTTGCGTATCCTCAATAACAAATTAAGCTGTGATAATTCTGACATCAGTAACAAGAATAGTGATACAATAATATGGGGAAATAACTTTTTAAAAAGAAACAAAAGCAGATTAAGTGGTTTTAAAAAAAAGGTGGAGTCCTGCATAGTATGCCATCCCTCTGTGTTGTGCTCTGGGAGGTTCTGGGAGAGCTCACAGAGAGGACACGCCCCTCTCACAGCCAGGTGGCCATGGAAACGCCGCTCACCAGAGTTCCATTACTGGGTCCAGAGGATCCCATGACCATGGTATCCATGGGAACCACGGGAGCGGCAGCTGAACCGCCTGACCAGGCTCAGGCCCCTTCGAAAAACTTGGGGCTGACCACCCTGTCCCAATACCACAGGAGCCTGTTCCCGCCCCTGGCCCCGGGATTATTCGGGTTCACTGCCATTGGAGGTCTTGTCCCACTCGACGCTGTCCTCGCTGTGGACAGGGGACGCCGTGGCCCCCGCCGGTCGCACTCGCAAGCCCTGGAAGCGCCGGCACTCGGGACAGATTCGGGCGTGGCCGCAGCTGCGCATGACCTGGGCTGCCTCCTGCGCCAGCCGGTGGGACAGGGGTTCTGGGGGGACGATGCCCAAACCGCCGCACAGCTTCCCGTTACTGAGCCCCGTCCCTGCGGCTGACGCCCGAGCCCTGCGCTCTTCCAGGGGGAGGGGCCGTGTCCGCAGAAGCCCCACCCCCCGCCTGCGACGCAGTTGAAGGCTGTCCCGACACAACACGATCCCCTGTAGCTCCCGCAACATCTCCTCACACACCTGCACAGAGAGAGAGAGAGAGAGAGGAGAGGGGGCAGGAAATTATTTTTGACTTTTAAGACACTATTTCACTATTTATTTCATCATTAATTCACAAATGTTTGTGTAAACCAATTTTCAAAACAGCCCCAATTGTATTGTATTTGCTTTTTTCTCCCTTTGCATTTTTCTCAATAAGAATGTCTTCTTTGTAAGCCCACCTCATCACCGTAACATCCTCTAACACCCTTAACTGTGCGCTCATCCAAGTGGTAGACCACATCTGATTTAAAGGCAATCTAGTAGAAACACTTGTGGGACAGTTAAGGAGTTAAAGACAGCACAGACAAGAAATTGCTCCCCACCAATTATTCCGTCCACAAACTGTGAAATTGCTGGAGTAGTACACTTCATACACTGGTACAGGCCTGCTGCAGGCGCTGTGAAATTGCTGGAGTAGTACACTTCATACACTGGTACAGGCCTGCTGCAGGCGCTGTGAAATTGCTGGAGTAGTACACTTCATACACTGGTACAGGCCTGCTGCAGGCGCTGTGAAATTGCTGGAGTAGTACACTTCATACACTGGTACAGGCCTGCTGCAGGCGCTGTGAAATTGCTGGAGTAGTACACTTCATACACTGGTACAGGCCTGCTGCAGGCGCTGTGAAATTGCTGGAGTAGTACACTTCATACACTGGTATAGGCCCACTGCAGGCGCTGTGAAATTGCTGGAGTAGTACACTTCATACACTGGTACAGGCCCGCTGCAGGCGCTGTGAAATTGCTGGAGTAGTACACTTCATACACTGGTACAGGCCTGCTGCAGGTGCTGTGAAATTGCTGGAGTAGTACACTTCATACACTGGTATAGGCCCCCTGCAGGCGCTGTGAAATTGCTGGAGTAGTACACTTCATACACTGGTATAGGCCCACTGCAGGCGCTGTGAAATTGCTGGAGTAGTACACTTCATACACTGGTATAGGCCCACTGCAGGCGCTGTGAAATTGCTGGAGTAGTACACTTCATACACTGGTATAGGCCCGCTGCAGGCGCTGTGAAATTGCTGGAGTAGTACACTTCATACACTGGTACAGGCCCACTGCAGGCGCTGTGAAATTGCTGGAGTAGTACACTTCATACACTGGTATAGGCCCACTGCAGGCGCTGTGAAATTGCTGGAGTAGTACACTTCATACACTGGTACAGGCCCACTGCAGGCGCTGTGAAATTGCTGGAGTAGTACACTTCATACACTGGTATAGGCCCGCTGCAGGCGCTGTGAAATTGCTGGAGTAGTACACTTCATACACTGGTACAGGCCCACTGCAGGCGCTGTGAAATTGCTGGAGTAGTACACGTCATACACTGGTACAGGCCCACTGCAGGCACCCGAGTTCACAGATGATTGGCTGGTGCACAATGAGATGGGGACAAACCCACTAGATAAACCCACCCACTCTGAGCAGAGGTGTAAAATCCAGGGGTCAGAAAGTAAAAGTCCTGCCATGTGTTTCTACCACCCATGAACTCAGCCAGCTAATTTATCTAATTAGTCCTCCTGGTTGAAGAATTGTGCTAATTAGCAAATCCGGGTGATTGGGACAAAACACTGGGGAGGACTTTTACTTTATGAACCTGGATTTTACACCTCTGTCTCTGAGCAATGCTGTGCCCCATAGAGCTGCTGACCACAGGTGGCACTGGCATGGTCAGGGTTTGATAACAGACTGTAGGGTGCAGGACAGTACACTGGAACCCATATGAGCAACCCAGCAGCCCCTAAACCTGCCTGCAATGGATCCCTTTTACACAAAATGAGAAGCCTACAAGACTACAAGAGCCCTCTCAATTATTGAACATACTCTTAGAATGTGCCACTCTCTGCACTGCTGAAATCTTAGGCCATCTGGTAACTCAATTTAATACATTTTAATCTAGATGAAATTATAATTTTTTATGTCCCCACAACCTATATACTGTACCTTCTTTGTCTAGTTATCCATAGCACCATCTCCGTCTTTCCAATGCAAAATTCATATATTGTGCAATTCACATGTATGGTATATACAGCACATTACTAATTCAGAACCTTCAATAAATGACTGCAGAGAGAAAGACATTGAAAGAAAGAGAGCTAGATAGAGAAAGAGAGCACTATGTCTGTTTTTATGGGCTATGCTAATCACATATCAAGGTGAACTATAATCACCACTCCCACATTGTGAGATTTACAATGTTTTGCCATTGTGCTGGGGTAACGTAGCAGGATGTAAGTGTAGAGGTGTGTACGTGTAGGAGGCTGCAGGTATAATAAGGTTTCTAGTGTAGCAGGATGCAGGTGTAAAACTGGGCCCATCTGTGTACACACACACACACACACACATAAATATAAATATGCACAAATACATAAACATACACACATACTCAGAGAAAAGAATGCACCCACATATACATACTTATGTAAGTATGCACGTACACATTTATATACTGGCATAAATAACATGCCCAAGTATGTAGGATACATCAAACAATAGTCAGCACTTGCTGTCTCGTGGGACTAATACTTTCCCCCACAAGGGAAGCACTGCACTTTGGTCCCTGATCTTTGCACTTGTGTTTGCATTGTGAGTGACTCTGCATAAAATCATCTGCTGATCGCCAGTAATGTAATGCAACGATGTCCCCCCAACCCAGTGCCCCCTCCCCAGCCACAAGAACTCACGGGGCCTGACATGTTAAGAGACAAACACTTCAGTTTTATTTAGCAAAAGTCACAGTGCATTGTTGGAAACACAAGAACCTCGACAGAAAAAATCAATCAGATTCGGTGTAAAAGGACAGAATGTGACAGGAAAACTTCAACAGGAACACAGTTCTCGCTGGATGTTGAATTCCCTTTTGATTTTGAGTTAGAAATACAGTACTATTGTTCCAAACAGTTTGTGGTCAACAAGCTCTGAGCCATACGAGCACGTCGTTGTGCGAAGAGGGTGTACTGTTAGTTGTGAGGAGAGTGCAGGTGTGTGAGGATTATGTACTGTAGTTGTGTGAGGAGCATATAGGTGTGTGTATAAGAGTGTGTGCAGAATGTGTGTGTGTGTGTGTGTGTGAGGAGTGTGTAGGTGTGAAGGTAGCGTATAAGTGTGAGCGAGTATCTTTGGCTTTTAGTGCTGCAACATGGTGACAGCTGAGCAGGGGTGTGACACACAGGTGGGGGGGGGGCGGAGCCTGTCTCAGGGCGGGGAGAAGGAGATGAAACAGAGGCAGGTAATGTAGGCCTCTCTCACCTCTGCTCCTGGCGCCTGCCGAAGCATCCACACAAACTCCAGCACAGCCATGAAAATGGCCACCAGCAGGCCGCACACCAACACCACGAAGATCCCGCCGATATTCTCCAAACCCAGCCCTGCAGTGCACACACCGTACATACCTAATGTTAGCGTTTATGTGGTTGTGGGGTATTAGAAAGTGAGTTTATGGGGCTTTTTGGTACCTTTGGCACGATGGTCCTCTTCTTTAGGACACTGGCCTCCATCCCACCACTTTCGCTTCAGAATTTCCAGTCTGTTGTCCTCCTGTAGTTTGAGGATTGCCAGGTCAAACTCATCCCTGAAGATGGAACCTGACAAGAACAGGGCACATGGATCACATGGTGGCTCATAGACCTGCACTCAAACCTGCTAAGAGAGACGCTCTCACACCTGTACCCAGTCCTGCTTATACGCACATTCACACGCCCGCTCACACGCCTGCACTCAAACACACTTCCAACAGGTTCACATACTCACAAAAACATGATTAGATGTGCTCTACTCACTATTAAAACAATAAAAACAAAAAACTAAAATTATAGGTGCTCGATAATGAAGTACATGTAATGAAATACAGTTAACCCACACCCACACATTAGTATTATATTCTATATCTAATACAATGACTCAAAAAGTGAGTCATTATATTATTGCACTTTAATCCCAACACATTCACACACCAGCACCAATGCACTTGCCCTGAAGCAGACTCACACCTACACGCAAACCTGCACAAACACCCACGCTTATATCTCACAGCATGGAGGCGGGGTTTACCCGGCGTGGAGGCGGGGTTTACCCGGCGTGGAGGCGGACCTTACCGACAGGCATGCCGATGCCGTAGCCCTTGGTGTCCAGCAGGCCGCCGATCTGCGTGAGGTTGCAGTTGCGTTGGCGGTAGTACTCGTTCATGGTGCTCTCCAGCAGGTAGGCATAGTTGGATTTGAGCACGCGAGCAATGCCCTCCTCCGTGCTCTTCACGAACACGCTGGGCTGCTTGGAGTGCATGAAGTTCCACATGCGCTGGTACGTCTGGTACCGTGAGTTCTGCGCACAGTGAAGAACGAGGAACAAAGCGTCTCATTCCACACAAAGAACCTCAACAGGAGTCTTTACGTTTTTGCTCAGAACCGACATGACACTCACAGTGCATTTGCAGAGTGTAATAGTGAAGGGATCGAGCGATGCGCATGACACAACTGTAACTATAAATAGCAAAAATAAATAAATGTGATATGTAGAATGACAGCTTAAAGAGCATCATGTTATTATTGCATCTAAAGAGCGTCGGTAGCTTTCCAAATCATCAAGTTTACCGCACACTAATTACTCAATTTGTACTCCATATCTTATAGTTGAAATCAATTTAAACTCCTGGAGGAAGCTAGGAAGTATTTTGGAAGGTAAAGTATGTAGTCGGAGATGCTGAGCACAGACTAACAGAGGGGCCTCTATGTGACCATAGAGTGTCCAACCAGACAATTTTACTGGGCTTCATTTTCACAGAACAGAGAAATGTCTTTACTGTTAGTAATTACTCTACATCAAAGGCCCCACATATGATACAGTCATTGCTCCTTTTAAGTCTAAGTCCATACATGGCGTGTATTTATCAGGTAAGCGTTATGAGCAGCTGAGCAGGAGGAGACGGCGAGCAGCGCTGGCAGGTGAGCAGCAGTAGCAAGGCGCGCTGAGGGAACAGGTGAGCGGTGAGCTCAGGTGAGCGAGCCACACCTGGAAGAAGGTCATGGTGGAGCCCCCGTGCATGGTGCCGTACGCGATGGCGGTCTGGTCGGCCAGGTCGTCCACAGACTCGATGGGCACCTCCATCCTCTGCACCGTCAGGAAGGCCGCCAGATTCGCCGTGTAGGAGGAGATAATGATCAGCGTGAACGCCCACCTGCAGCAGCCACACCCACAGTCAGGCCTTCATCATCATCATCATCATAATCTCCGCCACAGGCAGGTATCAGCATGGCTGAGAGCACATGTGTGTGTGTGTGTGTGTGTGTGTGTGTTTATGCATGTGTTTGTATTGTGTGCGTGTGTGTATGTCTGGGTATGTGTGTTTTGTGTATCTGTATGCCTGAATGTCCCTGTGTATGTATGTCAGTTTATATGTAACTGTGTAGTAATAATGCATGTTTGTGTGGGCTTCTGTGTGTTTATTGGGGTTTCCAAACTTGTATTTATGTATGTGTGTAAAGTTGTGCACGTAAGTGCAGGTGTGTGTTTGTATATGTGTGTCTGTGTGGGGGGCATGGGTAGCTTTTTCCATTTTCAGAGCCTGCTGTTCTTTGCAGTTGGTTGTATAATAGAGTTTAATGCTCATTAGGGTAGTTTTGTTCTTATTTGTGTAAGTCAGTCTAATGTTCAATAGGGTAGTTAACAAGTTGTCAATCGAATCCCACTTCTTGCACTTGCTCTCTCCAAGGACTATAACTTCTCCATCTAAGGAATTACTGCACTTCGATCCCTGTTCTTTGCACTTGTGCTTGCATTCTAATTCTCTCTGGATAAAAGCATTCGCTAAATCCCATTTAAAATGTGTATGTTCATTTCTGTGTGTGAGTGTTTGTATGATGTGCGTGTGTGTGATGTGTGTTTGTGTGATGTGTCAGTGTGATGTGTGCGTGTGTGATGTATGTTTGTAGATCTGCGTGAGTGTGATGTGTTTGTGTGATGTGCGCGTGCATATTCTCACCAGACTCCGCTCACGCAGCGTGTGGATAGGGCTCTGCGTGTGTGTGTGTGTGTGTGTGTGTGTGTGTGTGTGTATGCATGTGTATTCTCACCAGACTTTGCTCACGCAGCATGTGGACAGGGCTCTGTGTGTGTGTGTGTGTGTGCATGTGTATTCTCACCAGACTCCGCTCACGCAGCGTGTGGACAGGGCTCTGTGTGTGTGTGTGTGTGTGTGTGTGTGTGTATGCATGTGTATTCTCACCAGACTCCGCTCACGCAGCGTGTGGACAGGGCTCTGTGTGTGTGTGTGTGTGTGTGTGTGTATGCATGTGTATTCTCACCAGACTCCGCTCACGCAGCGTGTGGACAGGGCTCTGTGTGTGTGTGTGTGTGTGTGTGTGTGTGTGTGTGTGCATGTGTATTCTCACCAGACTCCGCTCACGCAGCGTGTGGACAAGGCTCTGTGTGTGTGTGTGTGTGTGTGTGCATGTGTATTCTCACCAGACTCCGCTCACGCAGCGTGTGGACAGGGCTCTGTGTGTGTGTGTGTGTGTGTGTGTGTGTGTGCATGTGTATTCTCACCAGACTCCGCTCACGCAGCGTGTGGCGCAGGCTCTGTGTGTGTGTGTGTGTGTGTGTGTGTGTGTGTGTCTGTGTATTCTCACCAGACTCCGCTCACGCAGCGTGTGGACAGGGCTCTGTGTGTGTGTGTGTGTGTGTGTGTGTGTGTGTGTGTGTGTGTGTGTGCATGTGTATTCTCACCAGACTCCGCTCACGCAGCGTGTGGACAGGGCTCTGTGTGTGTGTGTGTGTGTGTGTGTGTGTGTATGCATGTGTATTCTCACCAGACTCCGCTCACGCAGCGTGTGGACAGGGCTCTGTGTGTGTGTGTGTGTGTGTGTATGCATGTGTATTCTCACCAGACTCCGCTCACGCAGCGTGTGGACAGGGCTCTGTGTGTGTGTGTGTGTGTGTGTGTGTGTGTGTGTGTGTGCATGTGTATTCTCACCAGACTCCGCTCACGCAGCGTGTGGACAGGGCTCTGTGTGTGTGTGTGTGTGTGTGTGTGTGCATGTGTATTCTCACCAGACTCCGCTCACGCAGCGTGTGGACAGGGCTCTGTGTGTGTGTGTGTGTGTGTGTGTGTGCATGTGTATTCTCACCAGACTCCGCTCACGCAGCGTGTGGACAGGGCTCTGTGTGTGTGTGTGTGTGTGTGTGTGTGTGTGTGTGCATGTGTATTCTCACCAGACTCCGCTCACGCAGCGTGTGGACAGGGCTCTGTGTGTGTGTGTGTGTGTGTGTGTGTGCATGTGTATTCTCACCAGACTCCGCTCACACAGCGTGCGGACAGGGCTCTGTGTGTGTGTATGTGTGTGTGTGTGTGCATGTGTATTCTCACCAGACTCCGCTCACGCAGCGTGTGGACAGGGCTCTGTGTGTGTGTGTGTGTGTGTGTGTGCATGTGTATTCTCACCAGACTCCGCTCACGCAGCGTGTGGACAGGGCTCTGTGTGTGTGTGTGTGTGTGTGTGTGTGTGTGTGTGTGTGCATGTGTGCATGTGTATTCTCACCAGACTCCGCTCACGCAGCGTGTGGACAAGGCTCTGTGTGTGTGTGTGTGTGTGTGTGTGCATGTGTATTCTCACCAGACTCCGCTCACGCAGCGTGTGGACAGGGCTCTGTGTGTGTGTGTGTGTGTGTGTGTGTGTGCATGTGTATTCTCACCAGACTCCGCTCACGCAGCGTGTGGATAGGGCTCTGCGTGTGTGTGTGTGTGTGTGTGTGTGTGTGTGCATGTGTATTCTCACCAGACTTTGCTCACGCAGCGTGTGGACAGGGCTCTGTGTGTGTGTGTGTGTGTGTGTGTGTGTGTGTGTGTGTGCATGTGTATTCTCACCAGACTCCGCTCACGCAGCGTGTGGACAGGGCTCTGTGTGTGTGTGTGTGTGTGTGTGTGTGCATGTGTATTCTCACCAGACTCCGCTCACGCAGCGTGTGGACAGGGCTCTGTGTGTGTGTGTGTGTGTGTGTATGCATGTGTATTCTCACCAGACTCCGCTCACGCAGCGTGTGGACAGGGCTCTGTGTGTGTGTGTGTGTGTGTGTGTGCATGTGTATTCTCACCAGACTCCGCTCACGCAGCGTGTGGACAGGGCTCTGTGTGTGTGTGTGTGTGTGTGTGTGTGTGTGCATGTGTATTCTCACCAGACTCCGCTCACGCAGCGTGTGGACAGGGCTCGGGGGGCGATGGTGGAGCCCTGCTGCATGAACCCCCCCACAGGGAACCAGAAGCTGTTGCCCAGAGAGTACTGGTTCATCAGGAGGTTACAGCGCCCCCTCAAACAGGGGTGGGGATTGTACCACTCATAGGGGCTTAGCCTGGGACACAGAGAAACAGGTGAGAGGTGTGACTCTGGGGAGTTACTGCAGTCTGATAGCCAAGAATAAACAAAATAATTGCACTGTAACTGAACACATTGCTCAGGAGTAATACTGTAGTGATGCACAGTGTGTGTGTGTGTGTGTGTACATGTGCATGCATGTGCACAGTGTGTGTGTACACACACTTGTATGTGTGCACAGTGTGTGTACATGGGCATGTATGTGTGCACACTGAGGAAGAGCTATGTGCTAACACACATTGTCCAGGACCAGTACTATTATGGGCTGTTACATGCTGAGAAACCATGATATAATCAAACTTAATCAAATTTCAGACCTAATTAGGGTTTCCACAGAGGCAATAAACTGCTAGAGTTCAGCTCATCAAACTGAGAAACCCATCTTAATGACTACTTTGAATAGACATGAGTTTGTGTGGGATATAATTTATGACAAGCCTAGTATGATATGAGGGGAAAGTTTATCTGTCTCATTTTCTGTGTTAAAGAACAGCACCCTTTGAGATCTAATTAAACACAGTCTATCGAATGCAAGCCCCTTTCCTCCAATCGAAAAGTAGAGGGGTAGTTTGAGCTCTTCCCCTGATAAAAGCACTAAACAGGCTTATGAAAGAGACACGCTATTTTACTAAAACATTCTGTGATGTCAGTTAATGCAGATGTTATATTCCAGGTTGCAGTAATGAGGAATGTTCAGCAGGTGTCAGTGTGGAGCTGCAGGCTCACCTGGCCACCAGAAAGAGAATGCAGCTGACGGCCAGGTACGCCAGGAGCATGAACAACCACACGCCGGGGGAGAAGGGATCTAGGAAGGAGAAGTATCCTGGCCTGCGACCCTGGAACACAAGCAAGCGCAAACATACACACACACACACAATCATACAAACACACGCAGGCACACACACACACACACACAATCATACAAACACACGCAGGCATATACACACATACACACACACACACAATCATACAAACACACGCAGGCATACACACACACACAATCATACAAACACACACACACACACACACACACAATCATACAAACACACGCAGGCATACACACACACACACACAATCATACAAACACACGCAGGCATATACACACATACACACACACACACACATACAAACACACGCAGGCATATACACACACACACACACACACACAACCAGACAAACACACACACACACAGACAATCAGACAAACACACGCAGGCATATACACACACACACACACACACACAAACATACAAACACACACACACACACACACACACACACACACACACACAGACAATCAGACAAACACACACAGGCATATACACACATACACATACACACACACACACACAATCATACAAACACACAGTCACACACACACAAATGCAAATTAAAGTAATAGGTTTGTAATGATAATCATACAAACATTCACAGCTGCAGTTCTGAACTTCACAGGTCAAGAACAATTTTTGAAAATATATTATTAGAAAATAATTTACCTACAAATACATGGACATGCACATTTAATGTAAAAGTGGACATTAGTGTATATGGCATCCACTTTATTTCGTCTCTCAGTAACACCAGATAGATATGGTGATTCAGCCTAAAAACTAACCGTAGATCAGAATCAGATCAGAAGTGTGGTTTGTAATGCATAAAAATGTTTAATTATCCCACAATTAGTCAAGTGCAGGGCTGAATATTCATTAGTCTCACTGTAATCACATGCAAATAAGTATAATTGGGCAAAATGTGACTTATGCTGAAAATTCAAAGCTGCAATCACAATTTTGTCTGAGAACTTAGCGAAAAGTCTGCTTCTCTTTGGGCGAAGCCTGTATTCAGGCGGCTAGTGGGTGTTGCCTTGGGGCGCTGGCGGGTGCCTATGGGTGCATATGTGGCTTTTGGATTTGGCCCTGAGTACGGAGGAGAGGTGGCTGCTTTTGTAGTGGAGGTGTGTTTCCATTACTGCATGGCTCCACCCAAATATGAGTACTGTGTGTGTGTGTGTGTGTGTGTGTGTGTGTGTGTGTGTGTGTGTGTGAGAGCAGATACACCAGCACTAGGTTGTTGTATGTACCTCTTTTGTAATGTTTGTTTTCTCTCTTTTATATGGTATATAACCGTCATAGCTTTATGTTCTGTTAATATGTTAATATGTGATACTCTCCTTCACTGTTTTTCCCTCCCCGATTTATAAAATAATAAAAAAGAACTGACCTAAAGCTGCCGGGTAGCAAAAGCTTTACATATTTACAACTGTCTTGGATCCTAAACTCTCAGTTTGCATAGAAATTACATTCACATTGACCTTTGACCCGAGTCCTGGCGTGTGCGCAGTCTACCTGCTTTGACCCCACTTTTCACAGAAAGATACAGCTAACCTCAGGGTGAAGTCAGGTGACAGGCTTACTTAATCTGCAGACTGAAGACCCAAACAGAACCGTGATACAGTGCTCTGATGCATTTTCTTGACACAGTATTTTCCTGACACTAACATACAAGTACGCACACACACAAGCTCACACACACACACACACACACACACTCATGTACCCACTCACGCAAAACACATAAACCACCGCTGGGTTCACGAGGTATTACACTAAACAGCGTAATTAAACAGTGTTCTTAAACAGGCCATTACAAACAAATTGGACTCAATTTAACTCCATCTTCAGTTTTTATTGATCAGGGAAAATTTAATCTGAGACCTGGAATGTGTGGCACAGCCTCTTGTAGAAATCAGTGCATCTGAAATCAATAGTAGATTAAACTCAAACTCTAGGAATCGCGCACATTCAAATAGTATATATCTGGGGCCTGCTGTGACAAGGAGGGGGTGGGGTTTCCCCAGGCTCCACATGAGGCAGAGTCTCTACCTTCCTCTGATCGACTCTTCTCCTCCCGTCCCCTTACTAACCCCACCCTGCTCCCTAACACAGTACCCCCAACCTGCTCCCTAACACACCACCCCCAACACCACCCTGCCCACTAACACAGCACCCCCAACCCCACCCTGCCCACTAACACACCACCCCCAACACTACCCTGCTCCCTAACACACCACCCCCAACACTACCCTGCTCCCTAACACAGTACCCCCAACACCACCTTGCCCCCTAACACAGCACCCCAACACCACCCTGCTCCCTAACACAGTACCCCCAACCTGCTCCCTAACACACCACCCCCAACACCACCCTGCGCCCTAACACAGTACCCCCAACCCCACCCTGCCCACTAACACAGCACCCCCAACCCCACCCTGCCCACTAACACACCACCCCAACACTACCCTGCTCCCTAACACACCACCCCCAACACTACCCTGCTCCCTAACACAGTACCCCCAACCCCACCCTGCCCCCTAACACAGCACCCCCAACACCACTATGCTCTTCACACACAGCACCCCACGCCATGCGGTGAGTGTGATCTATGTGCATGTTATGCAAAGCACACGGCATGCTGGGCACATACGCAGACATGCTCATTATCAGCAGCAGCGCAGGTCACATGACCGAGCTAACGGCACACCTGCTGCTATCGATTCTCCCAGCCAACCGAGTGTTACATGGCAGAGGACGGGGGTGCTGGAGGAGAGGTTGTGGGTAAATGCACCTGCGGGATGCATTAATACGGGCACGCGCCCCGCCAAAGCGGCTTCATCCGGTGGGCGAGCCCCTGGGAGATCACCGTGTCACCTCGGGTTTGGTGAGCGGCTTTGATTAATGGCACGCCCGCGTTAAACATAATAGCCGTATTGGATTCGCAGCGATACCTGTGCTTATGTCCAGGCCGTTATTGGTGGGAATTAGATACGTGTCAGAGTGGGATGGGCTCGCACATTGAGAGTGAGAGCAGGACATTTATCAGACAAACGTCCGCTACTACAGCAGGGAGAGTCACACTGTAATCCCCTCCCACTAACCGCTGATAGACATGCTCACTGCCAGCAGCGCGATGACCTCCCGACCCCAAACACTTACTGGCATAACAACCTTGTTTTCTCATTCCAGCTTCCTTCTCTCAATGTAAGATGTGTAAAATAAAGTGGCAGATTATGCATTGATTTCTATCAATGTATGTGTGTTGCTGTAGGCCAGGGATAAAATCTGGCCCTCGGGGCCAGTCGTGCTGCTGGTTTCCATTCCTTCTCTCTGGTAAGGGACTGAATTTAACCTGATGCACCAGGCCAATCAGAGACACTATTGGACGATGGACAATCAGGCAGAAAAGAATACCAGCAGTACTACTGACCTTCAGGGCCAGATCTGCATATCCCTGTTGTAGGCCGAGCTCTGTGTTGCTATGGGTGGAGTTCCGTTTGCTGTAGTGACGGATGTGCTGAGCTGTCGGTGGGGCTTTGTAGATGGAGCTCTGAAGCTGCTGTGGGTGAGGTGATGCATAGCTGTGGGCGGGGCTCTGTGTAATTGTAGGAGGAGCTCTGCTGAGTTGTAGGAGGAGTTCTGTGTAGCTGTGGGCGGAGCTCTGTGGTTCTCACCAGGTGCACTCGATACATAATGCTGATGCCCAGCGTCATGAATGGCTTGGAGAAGTCGATGACCTTCTCCCTCTCTGCCGTGATGGTCAGGCCAGCTACCGCCAGGTCTGCTTTCTGAAATACAGCAAGGTCACTCTATAGCACCACACACAACAGACGCAACCGCTCAGAACGGCAGATTTCCAACAATTACTATTGAATTGAGCCATATTTTGGTGTCAGGAATGAAGTTGATATTCAGTTTTAAAATGTGGTCTTTAATGACAAAAGAGAGAAAACCAAAAATAGAAAATGATCAGAAGAAAAGAGGGCCCTATGTAAACTATTATCCTTAAAAACGTGGGATAACTGGGCAGTTTGGCAACAGTACTGGCAGCCAGGATGTAAAAGTGCACATAAAAAACCACAGCCTTCACCTCTCATTCATACCATAAAAAATTAGTGTAACAATTACCTGTTGAACCGACCTAGCATTTCTCTTTAACAATGTCCACAAACATTTACATTTGCAGGCACTCAGCAGGCACTCCTATCCAGAGTGACTTACATTAAAGGTGCGTATAAAAATGTTTAGGCAAGGAAGAACAGAAGCCAAGCCATTAGACACAACCCACAGTAGCGCCGTTAATACATAACTTAATTAGAAGCAGTAAAAACATAACGCTGTTTCGGTGTCATACTGGGTGCGAGAGTGAGGCTGAGGCTGTGGTACAGCCCATATGTGAGGTGCTTGGAGCCTCCGTTCTCTGTGAGGTTAACGGCCTGGACATCTGCTATAGACACATTCTGTTTAACTCCTCAACAAACATTTTATGGGCTGCGACGCGACACCAGTCACACCTGCTGTGGCCCGGCGTTGCCCCGCCATCAGAGAAATGTCAATTAATTCAAAACGCGCTGCCGTTGAAACGTTAATGAACCCGCCGAATATTAACACGGATTACCCGACGCCTCTCTTATCCGGGAAAAGGAAATTCAGCCGTTCAGTCTGCTCTGAATAATGCATTGTGTTTTTTTGCGTTTTGTGCCAGCGCATTTGTATCTGTTTACGCTCAAACACAAGCAGGCACCTGAGAAAACAACTGTGCCAGTGGTTCTTGTAACCGCTGAATAATGCATTGCAACGAGGCATCACTTTGTGTAGCGCATGCGGTCGAGGGATGGCTGCGCGCAATGCATGCAGCGAGGCATTGCGGCATGCAGCGAGACGTCTCTACGCGGTGCAGCGTGTTTCCGTCTTGGGATCATCGGCACTGAAACAGGACCATGTACCCATTTTCTATCAGGCTTTAGCAGGGCAGCCATACAGAGTGTGAGCCTTTATTGTTCTTTTCACAGACCTCCCCCTTTGCTCCGCACACAGCCATCCATCGCACCCCCCACACCCCACCCCGTTCCGCAACAGAAGTATGTGGCTTACAATTAAAACAAGTGGATGTTCAAGGTCACCAAGGGAGAACAAACTTCAGAGAAACAGATTGTGGTGATAATAGGAGTCGGCGTTTCTTTCTTTATTTCTTTAATGCCGTTGCCCTCCATTAGCCTCGGAAATTAAGACAGATAACTTATTAAACACCCCCGCCCCACTCTCAGCGGCAGCCCAGCACAGGGAGCGGTGGCTCCAGAACCTCTTTCCCCTGGCTAAATGACAGTACTGTTCCTCATCCATACACGACCTCACTGACACAACCCCAACTGACTGTGGTGAAAAAAAAAATTCATGACCACCGAGCCATAAATGTTTTTAAATAAATAATATGTGTCATATTTATGCGGAAAAGGTTAAGAGCGTGGCTCAGAAAGTAACTTACAGTGTGTGAAATGCCTGCTCCATCATTTTTTGCTTGTGGGTGTCAAAACTGTATTAATTAAATGAGCAGAGCAGAAGGTTAGCGGAGCTTTTTAAAGCTCACGGTGTACCTGCCCTGCAGAAGAGACATGTAGGGTATAAGGCCTGTAGACTTATAGGCCATGTAAAACATTTAAGTTGTGGTCTGTAAGATGTATACAATGTGTGTGCCCTGTAAGGCATGTGTATGTGTATGAAAATTTTGCTGCGTATGGCAGGTAAGGTGTATGTGACATGTAATAGTGGGACACTTGGCGGTATGTAAGGCGGTATATATGGCCTATGATGGTCTGACTCGGGCCCACCCTGAAGATAAGCTCCCCCACCATGCCCGTCCACTCACCCTGGAATTGAGCTCACTCACCATGACCGTCCACTCACCCTGGAATTGAGCTCACTCACCATGACCGTCCACTCACCCTGGAGATAAGCTCTCCCACCATCCCCGTCCACTCACCCTGGAGATGAGCTCTCCCACCATCCCCGTCCACTCACCCTGGAGATGAGCTCTCTCACCATGCCCGTCCACTCACCCTGGAGATGAGCTCTCTCACCATGACCGTCCACTCACCCTGGAGATAAGCTCCCCCACCATCCCCGTCCACTCACCCTGGAGATGAGCTCTCCCACCATCCCCGTCCACTCACCCTGGAGATGAGCTCTCCCACCATCCCCGTCCACTCACCCTGGAATTGAGCTCTCTCACCATGCCCGTCCACTCACCCTGGAGATGAGCTCTCTCACCATGCCCGTCCACTCACCCTGGAGATGAGCTCTCCCACCATGCCCGTCCACTCACCCTGGAGATGAGCTCTCCCACCATGCCCGTCCACTCACCCTGGAGATGAGCTCTCCCACCATGCCCGTCCACTCACCCTGGAGATGAGCTCTCCCACCATCCCCGTCCACTCACCCTGGAGATGAGCTCTCCCACCATCCCCGTCCACTCACCCTGGAGATGAGCTCTCCCACCATCCCCGTCCACTCACCCTGGAGATGAGCTCTCCCACCATCCCCGTCCACTCACCCTGGAGATGAGCTCTCCCACCATGCCCGTCCAGCTTCCATTGGTGCCGGACACCCCGTACACTCCGTCGCCCACCAGGTGGATCTGGTACTTGAACTTGAGGATGTCGGCGAGCTCCTTCAGCATGTCTATGCAGAAGCCCTCGTAGCGCTCGTTCCCCTGCATCTCCTGGTGATTGTGCCGCAGCATCACATAGGGGCTCTCCTGCAAGCACACGCACGACATCCTCACCCCGGAACACGGCCGCGTCCCGCGCCCCTCATTACGCCAGCAGTCATTACCACCCTTTACCCTTCTCATGTCAAACTGCTGAAGCTAAGCAGGCATGGCTAGGCTAGTACTTGGATGGGAGACCTCCTGGAAAACTAAGTAGCTGCCACAAGAAGCGTAGATAGGTTAATAGGGGGCGTGATTCCCTCTAGACCAAATAGAAAATCCAATTCCCCAGTGCAGTGACGGGGCAGCGTGCAGTAGAAGATGCGGTCCTCCATATTAGACCTCAAACTGAATTCCTGAGTCATTGTGGTTATTAAAGATCCCACTGCCATTTTAGGCGAGTTAACCCCGCAGTCTTCCTATATCCCTTCTGTTTCCCCAGGTCATCACCACAAAACGGAACTGAGCACTCAGTTCAACCATCCGGTCACACAAAAGGTTAACTAAGTTCATCCTGCACCCTAAACCCCAGCATCCAAATTTGTGCTGCAGAGTTTGGTTCATTCTGCACTGTCCTGCGCAGGGAGGTTTATGTCCTCTGTCTGAGATTCCTGCTTTATTTACAGCCGTTGTCATGTGCAGTAGAGAAGACAAGCAGATTTAAGTTGGCTTCAAAGAGATTTATTGCATAATCTGTTGATAAAATAAAGAAAGCCCCATACAAATAACCAGACAAACTAAGAGTAAGTCACAAAACGTGCCATTTTTCAAAGAACGGTTTGATAAATAATTTGATAAACTTGTACTGGGATTCAGCGTATGAGAGGAATACTATTATAATAACTTATGTCTATTTATATCCACTTGTACATGACATTTATCAGATAGAAAGCTAACAGCATTTCTAACATTTCTCATAAACTAGCATTTCTCTAAAATGGACGTGAAGCATTTTACCCAGTTATTTTTAAAACAAACCGTATTAGATTAAATGAAACTGGATTGAACAGAATTATATTAATTTTAGAATGATTTATAGCTGAATATTTATAGAGTCCTAAGTCCTTTGTTTGATGAGGAACCTTTTTGGTCTGCCATGGTAGTTGCTACTCTATTAATTGTTGCTAATGGAGTAAAAACAACAAATTTGCAGACACATTACCACCTTCCATCCCCATGGCAACATCCGTGCGCATTCTGGGAACACCTGGCTGTATTTGTTTGACCATTCACCCCGTTCATCAGCCCGACATAGAGAGACAGCTCTGCTGAAGCGACCCCTAAACAATCAATATCACCCCCGAACAATTCTCACCAAGCCGATACAATCCAACCCATCCCCGTACAATCCATACCAAACCCTCCCGAGCATCAGAGAATACCTGTACATGCATTCAGCCCAAGAAGGTCAAGTACAAATTACACAGCCCTTAAGAACAAACAGGTGAACTGCAAATTACACAGTGCAATAGCGCAGACCCAAGGGCGTCGAGGCCTGAGCCAGAATAGGGGCTCTCTGTCTATAAATGCAGATCTCTCCATGTGTTCATTAAGTCATTAAATGAGTGTTCGCGTCCCTGCGAGCGGCGGCTCCTCGGCTGCGCTTACACGGTGGCACGCGGGCGGCACAATATAAATGCTAATTTCATCCTGCAGCGTGGCAGAACCGCTGAGGCATTGCAGATGGACGCCTCCGCGCGAGCCTGCTTTATTAACGCGCGCCGCTCCCTAGTCCCGCCGTGCATTAAATTGCGGGTTACAAGGGCGGCTCGTAAACCAGCCTCGCGGATTCGACGAATACGTCTCCGCTGTCCAGCTCCCAGCCAGGGGAGTGGGCAGTGCTGCTTAATTAAATGCTGACCATAATGCCGGCCAGCTGATTTACGAGCGCAAATGGAGGCAAACTCATTTTTATTTATTTCTAAATAACCTGTTATTAGCAGATTCCACCGAGAACGCGATATACTGCTTCCCAGTTGACCTGGTTAACTGCTGACTCATAAAAGCAGACGTGGCATCAGCCCATCAATCATGCGCATGGCGGCAGCGTCGATCGATAAACAGCACCGTTATCAACCAATACAGCCGCATCTCAGGAGAAGCGCATACAAACCCCCGGAAACCAGAGAATGAAGCCTGTTCACCTGCTTTAAGCTCCAGCTCAGATTGTGTTGTACAAAAACGCATATATGATTTACATAATACGTATCATAACTATACTGTATGTACTATATGTAAATTGTCGAATATTAACACGGATTACCCGACGCCTCTCTTATCCGGAATCTGGCCCAAATCAGTGCAGTGGCCCAAATCAGTTTTTGATAAATGTTAAAGTCTAAATGGAGTTTTTTTAATCATCTTATTGTGGCCTTATTTGGAATTTTAATGGGACATTTTATTTATTTGACCTATTTTACTCTGGCTGCAGTTCCATTAGAAACAGCCACAGGACACATTGCTGCCTCAGCAGAAATGTGCAAGTTTAAACAGCCTTAATTTAAGGCCCGAAATCGCCGAAGGTCAGCTGTCCGGTTCCATCAAGCTAAACATGCCGCGTGGAACAGGACAGATCTCCTCAGGGATGACAGTTTGTGGTGATAGACATCACTGTGATTAAAGCGCTGCTGGAGGGGGGGCCCGGGGGCCGGGGGCTGGTCTCCAGGCCCGGCTCCCTCCAGGTCACCGTCCAGCACATTGTAGCTCACCTGAGATCGCCACAGGTGCCCTGCTTTTCTCTCTGCTATGAGAATCACCCTGATTTATCCCCATCCAGTCCGTCTGTAATCCGCTTGCCCTCTATGAGCACAGTGACATCCCACCTACTGCCGCTCCACCCAGCGAGACCACATCCACCGACCCATTGACTTTTTCTCATTTGGCCTGCTGGCTAACATGTTAAACACTGCAATTAGCCTTCAGATTACATGTCTGTTAGCATTCAGATAACACACCTCCATTAGACTTCAGATTATAAACCTCTGTTAGCACTCTGATTAAAAATTGAAGCAGAGGGCGGTTACTCACCAGGATGGTGGTGATGGTGAGGGTGGTGTTGAAGAGTGTATCCGTCACGTTTAAAGAGGGCAGTTTCCTCTCCATGGACAGGCCCTGTTCCGAATGCCACTGGCCAATCTGCAATGGACACACACATGCACATACAGTACGCACATACAGTACACACACCCACACGTGCACACGCACACCCACACACGCACACACGCACACACACACACCCACACACGCGCACACATGCACACACACACACACACACACGCACACACACGCACATACGCACACACACACACACACACACACACACAGTGTAAGTAGAAGCACACTAAGTATTCCTTTGTGTCTTGTATATATATAATTTTCAGATCCACTATAAACTAGAACAGAAAGAATACATCTGTTGTACGGCTTACCAGCTATACAGGAGAGGATGAAATGCATTGATTTAGAGATATATCCTGATTTCAGTAGGTTTTTCAGCTGGTTCAAAAAATCTCTTAAAACAATGTTGTTACTTGAAAAACTGTAGACATTTGCAAAACAGTACAAATACAAACATATTTTTTTGATAAAATGAAATTTTTTAACGTTATTTTCTTTCAAAGTATTGTGTCAAAAGCATTAGCGGTCATTTATCCATGACTATTAAAATAATACTAAGAATCAATGTTTCTTTGGTCATTTATGTTTGGTCATTAGTAATCCAACATCACTAGAAAATGTTTTTTTTCTAGACAGCATGGACAATAATTCCATATGTGCTGGATCTATGGCATATATCAGCAGTGATATAATCACAGATCACTTCCATGTCTTCCTTGGCCTTCAGCTTGTATACAGGGCCAAGGGTAGCAAACGTCCCAGTGTCAGACAGGGAAAATATTTATTACATTCATTACATTACATCCAGAGTGACGTACATAAGTGCCTATAAGAAGGTTTACTCCTCAATGGTGTGTTTAGGACATGTGAACATGGTGGGAGGGAAAGGCCTGGCTTTGTATGGCCTTGCATGGCTTTGCCTCAAACCTGCGATAGTAACCGTCATCGTTACAGAAGGTGATAAAGTTACTCTGAAGTTATCCCATTACCATATGCTCTGCTTCGGTCAGCTCCTCAAAAAGCCAGCGGAGAAAAAGCAATAAGCGGTCCCTGCTGTAAAGGAGAAGGGGCCTGATGCTGGGTGCTGATGAAAACGAAATTCTGCCCTGAAAACATAGAGAGGCCGCCGCCACATTTTCCCGAGACAGCAGTTGATTGTTTTCCGATTATAGTTTTTAATTTGATCTGTAAGGAGTTCTGATGCCATTTGGAATACACGGTTGTGTTTGAACACCTCGGCCGTCTCTTATGTTCACACGGCTTCTTCTCAAAGGTTTCAAAGTCTGTGCTCTGACCGGGGCTTTCCCTCAAAACACCAGCATCTACTAACTAAGCAACATCGATGTGATTAGCATATGTTTGACCACATTTCAAAACACGTGTTCGCAATTGAAATAATAATTTTTTTAACTCAATTACATTGTGTTGATATAGAGACAGCACGCTGGTTTCAGCAGCTCAGTTGCATCCTAATCAATTAGAGACAACATATTGCTTTCACTAATTCAATTACAGCATGTTCATATAAACACAAAGCTTTCATTAGCTCAGCCGAACCCTGTTCATTTAAACACATTGCTTTCATTCACTCAATTACACACTACTCTTAAGGAAACTACATTCCACTAGATCTGAACCACTGCATTACAGCTCAGACCAGTGTGTATATCACTGTGTTACTGCACAGACCAGTGTGTATATCACTGTGTTACTGCACAGACCAGCGCATATATCACTGTGTTACTGCACAGACCAGTGTGTATATCACTGTGTTACTGCACAGACCAGTGTGTATATCACTGTGTTACTGCACAGACCAGTGTGTATATCACTGTGTTACTGCACAGACCAGTGTGTATATCACTGTGTTACTGCACAGACCAGTGTGTATATCACTGTGTTACTGCACAGACCAGCATGTATATCACTGTGTTACTGCACAGACCAGCGTGTATATCACTGTGTTACTGCACAGACCAGCATGTATATCACTGTGTTACTGCACAGACCAGCGCATATATCACTGTGTTACTGCACAGACCAGTGTGTATATCACTGTGTTACTGCACAGACCAGTGTGTATATCACTGTGTTACTGCACAGACCAGCGTGTATATCACTGTGTTACTGCACAGACCAGTGTGTATATCACTGTGTTACTGCACAGACCAGCGTGTATATCACTGTGTTACTGATCAGACCAGCGCGTATATCACTGTGTTACTGATCAGACCAGTGGGTATAACACTGTGTTACTGATCAGACCAGTGGGTATAACACAGCGTTACTGCACAGAACAGTTTGTATATCTCACTGGAGATACACTCAGAGGACAAATAGGAACTTCACTCTCCTTCCTAAGCTGCCAGCCGCAGTCAACATTGTCACAGTGCACTGAAAATGACCTTGTCACAGGTATAGGTCACAGGTTTGTCGCAGGTATAGGCGACAGGTTTGTTGCAGGAATATGTGACAGGTTTGTTGTAGGAATGCGTGACAGGTTTGTCGAAATGCTCAGCCTATTTCAAGTGCATCACATCAGAGCAGCTGTGTACTGTATGTGTTTGCAGAGAGATGGAAACCCTGAGAGAATTATTTTACCCCTCAGCTCACGCTGCCTCTTTGCACTCAGAGCAGTGCAGAAGCTAATCAGGGCCTCACATTTACCAACAGTCTTTCAACACTGAAATCCTGATAGCCCAGGGGATAACTAGAATCTGAGATTCCCCTGAGAATACCATCAAAGCTCACCTGGTCTTTCCTCTGCTGCCTCGCACAACCACACACACACACACACACAGCACTTTCTATGATTAACTGTGTAAAATGAGCAGTTGCGTATATGTAAGGGGGAATAATCGTCTGAATTAAAAGCGCATCCTTCTTATTAGTAAGAGTTATCTGTAATTATAAGCAATCAATTTCTTTAATTCGATTTTAATTAGGCTCTGAGGTAGTTTAAAAGAAGAGAACACAGAATATGGAATGTTTATATATTCTGGGCATTGTAGTGAATAACTCAATAAACTGCCTGCAGCAGTGGAAGCTGGGAGTTGTAGTCACAGACTCAGGAGACACTCTCACAGTCCTATTAAAATACCATGTTCTGGTGTCATCATTATCCCTGAAGTGATGGATAAGCGTGTGTGTAGCACAGCGTAAAGCCATCCAAGCTGTGTTCGGCAGGTACAGCGCCACAACAGATCTCATTTTCACAGAGACCATTGGGAGCTGGGGTCCTGAGTCAAGAAATAAACTGCATGATCACAAGCATCGGACTCAAACTTGCATCACCTGCTGTGCCATAAAAGATCTGTTTAACCCCTGGATCTGCTTCCATGTCAAAATGAAATAAGGCCCTATCCTATAGGGTACACTAAGTGAAACTGTGCCACTTTAAGATGCACAATAAATGTATGCGTAATCGAACAATAAAGTAGTATCGTACCATATTTTGAATTATGTCTCATCATGGGATGCAACACAATAGGAACAGTATTATTAATTCCTGGCTATGGTAGTGTGACCTAATGAAATTTGCATCCACTTTAATATCCGAGCACTTCTTTTTAATTTCCAAAATGGTTTGACTGCTGTGACATGCTACCGCCCTACAATTTTTTTTTTATTGGTTATGCCAGAACTATTTACACCAAACAATGTCGCCCGTCTGGTCTCTACCTCCGTAACGAGCGTCTCGATTTCACTCTCTTCCTTTCACACACTCTTCTCTTCTTTGCTTTGAGGTCTTACTTCTCCATTTTCCCTGACAATGATTTTGAATGACAAGATTTTTATGCATATTATATTCACATTGGGCGAATAAACATTTATGGCTAACGTTCACGGGGTGGGATACTAGGCTTGTGCACGTACGCAAAATTTCAAGTTGTTGTGAGAAAATTGCGTACGCTGTTTTGTGTGTACGTACATTTTTAGTGCAGAACCTCCGCACATGGCTGAAAAATGCCTATTTATCAGGTTTTCTTTTGCAGAAACACTCCTTCTGTTACCTCGAGATAGAAATACGTGCGACACACTAAAAAAAACACAAAAGAACAAGCACTCTAACTCCTCTGAGACAGGAGTAATGTGCCACCTTAAACTGAGACAGGCCCTGGCCGCTTACCCAGCTCCATGTGATCCAGGCCCTTGTGAAAATGCCTCTCACAAAGGGAATCAGCACAGGCTTTCTAAACTGTCAACCCTGCAACAGGGAGGGGGGTTCAACGGAGTGCAAAATATGATAGAATTCTCAAACTCACTGTGATAAAGAGGAGCAGACTGCTATTACAAACACACACTCAAATGGAGCCAGTACTGTGGGGAGAAATGCACAACCATGTCATGGTATTTGATCATAGGAAGATTCGGGGGGAGAAAGCAGAGATAGTAGGCTCTACAGTCGGAAGACATTTGCTATTGGAGAACGGTATGGGAAGGGAATGTGGAGGCAGGGGTGTGGGACAGAATCTCAGTAGAGCTGCAGCAACAGCCCATTATAGCAGGACTGCTGGTTCTCAGCTTTGTGAAGGCAGTACACAAGCTCTAAATGTAAAAAGTAATTTGGGTTACTGTGTCTGGGGGGTGATCCTATATCATCCCAGTCAGTTGCACAACAATCACACCGGAACCAAAGACCACAGCTCAAGTGTTTGTGTGTATCTACAGTTTATGTATGTGTGTATATGTGTGTGTGAGATGGAGAGAGAGGGAGTGAGAGAGAGAGAGAAAGGGAGGGAGAGAGGGAGGGAGAGAGGGCATGCATGTGTGAGTAAACGTATGTCAGCTCACTGAAGTAGTGGCACAGTGGGGCTGTGATTGGATTTTTTGTCTGTCCATTGGGACCATGTGTTAAAGCCTGACTGCATTGTGCTGAGATTACAAATTAAATCTATACATGAATTAACCATACAATAGAACAGCTTCACCATACTGTCTCTGCCACCACATCAGCAGACCACAGCAGGTTTATATATCATACAAGAAGCTTGTCATTGCCCAGGGGAGAGATGAGCACTGATTCTATTCAGCTGCAGGGAAAGTTACAGTCACTCCAATAAAAGTCAAAACGTCCCTTTTGCCTTTCTTTATTGTTTTTCATTTACCTTTGCTTTCCACCATAATTGCACCATCTTCAGTGGGCTCTTTAATATTTTATACTGCGGATGAAGTGTTCTGTGCATTGAGACACTTTCCAGACTGAGAGGGGCGAATGAGGTAACGCGAGGGTAAGTGCAGGTAACTGAGAGAAGTTGGGGGCGGGAGAGTCAAGGGGGGATATTTTTCTTAAGAAATTGAGCAGATATTCAAGACTGCAGGCCCCATTACAGAGAAAAGACACGCGCGGCAGGTGTCAAGCCCCACAGCTGACCTTACCTTCTACGTTATTGTAGTTAGATTGCGTTACTACTATCGGGAGTGCGTGCATTATTGCTATAAAAAGCGTCTTATCGTAGGCAGTGTGTAACTGCTTTTAGAAGTGAGTTATGGTAGACAGTGTGTTACTGCTATTGGGAGTGCGTTATTGTAGACAGTGTGTTACTGCTTTTAGAAGTGAGTTATGGTAGACAGTGTGTTACTGCTATTGGGAGTGCGTTATTGTAGACAGTGTGTTACTGCTTTTAAGAGTGCGTTATTGTAGACAGTGTGTTACTGCTATTGGGAGTGAGTTATTGTAGACAGTGTGTTTAGGAGGGTGTTATTGTAGACAGTGTGTTACTGCTTTTAGGAGGGCGTGCGTTATTGTAGACAGTGTGTTACTGCTTTTAGGAGTGCGTTATTGTAGACAGTGTGTGACTGCTTATAGGAGTGCGTTACTGTAGACAGTGTGTTACTGCTTTTAGGAGGGCGTTATTGTAGACAGTGTGTTACTGCTTTTAAGAGTGTGTTATTGTAGACAGTGTGCTACTGCTTTTAGGAGTGCGTTATTGTAGACAGTGTGTTACTGCTTTTAAGAGTGCGTTATTGTAGACAGTGTGTTACTGCTTTTAGGAGTGCGTTATTGTAGACAGTGTGTTACTGCTTTTAGGAGTGTGTTATTGTAGACAGTGTGTTACTGCTTTTAGGAGTGTGTTATTGTAGACAGTGTGTTACTGCTTTTAGGAGTGCGTTATTGTAGACAGTGTGTTACTGCTTTTAAGAGGGTGTTATTGTAGACAGTGTGTTACTGCTTTTAGGAGTGCGTTATTGTAGACAGTGTGTTACTGCTTTTAGGAGTGCGTTATTGTAGACAGTGTGTTACTGCTTTTAGGAGTGCGTTATTGTAGACAGTGTGTTACTGCTTTTAGGAGGGTGTTATTGTAGACAGTGTGTTACTGCTTTTAGGAGGGTGTTAGTGTAGACAGTGTGTTACTGCTTTTAGGAGTGCGTTATTGTAGACAGTGTGTTACTGCTTTTAGGAGGGCGTTATTGTAGACAGTGTGTTACTGCTTTTAGGGGTGCATTATTGAAGATAGTGTGTAACTGCTGACTGAGTTTGTTACTTTACCTGCCTCAGCCCCTCTCTGGTGTTCTGCATGATCCTCAAGGCATAGTTGGAACGCTCGCCTTTGCTGTTGAATTCAATGTGTCCGGTTAGACCTTCCAATTCTACCTATCCAAGAGACACAAACAGCAGCTATTAGGCCATCTCCCGGTGGGCAATCTGGGAGCCAGTCCAGTTTCAGAAGCAGAGCATGGTCCTCTCTATTGCTCTGTTACCATGCATGTAATTACTGTACACATACTGTGTAGCAGTCCCACGATAGCACTTTTGACAACACTTTGGTTATTCATAAAACTAGTGGGTTACATATAGGGATATGTAAAAACTGTACAACAATAGACTTTATTTAAGACACAGTACCCATATTATTACTGTAGTGTTAGCTAAACAATGCTTTAGTCTTAATGGAATATTAATAAGCAGATTCCAACAACCAATGAAAAATGTATGGGAACAAGAATAATGTGAGAGTGTTCTTGAGACGATTTTTAGGGTTTGGAACCCATATCAAGTTCTGACTGTCACAAACAAAACAAGAAGATTGAAATTAAGCTAAAAATTCCCAACCATAGAAACAATCCTATTACGAGAAGTGGTGCTTGCAATCTCACTCAAATTATTCAGGAAGAGACAAGTAGAGCCTCTAGTTTAGACAAGTGTTCCACAGCGACTTAATTTCAAATTATAATTTGAGTGTCCAATGTCATAATGGCTCGTGAGAAAAAAAAAAAAAAAAACATTGCATATTTCTATTCTAAAATTATGTGATTCAAAACATTGCAATCAATCAACCACCATTCTATCCAGCTGCAGGAAAGCAGACATTTTTCAGATTTATACAGGAAGTGGTGGTAATATGCCACCTGCTGACCACAAAGGATCACATGATGTTTTTACCATTGTGGCTTAATTATATGAATCATGTTAATGACAAGATTACAGTGTAGTGCTTGATGGAAAGACAGGCTCGCATGCAAAGTGATCTGCAGTAAATTATGGTTTTGAATGAGAAAAACCTCTAATGGGGTGCTGTCAGAACGTATAACTGTGGAGACATTGAATGTATATATGAATAACCCCGTATATCACTGACCAGGAATTGCGCTCAAATTAGGTTTATTACAAATTATTATTTATTACAGTACTTTATAACTGGGTTGTGGGGCTACATTTATGAGTTAGACATACGCACATTTTACACAACATTGAATGAATGAATGAATGAAATTTATTTATTTGGTCATTCCACGTTAGTACATTGTTCACGTGTGACCAGTGACCAGTGACCAGTGACTTTGGTAGAGGAAATCATTTCCAAATCAGTATGCTTTTCAATTGGTTAGTGCTATCAGCACACTGATATTGCAATATTTCATACTAAATGAGAGCGTGTGTGTGTATGGTTGTGTGTGTTAGTGAACAGAATGGATGGGTTTCACTTGCTGTAAAGGTTTTTTTCCTTATTATTGGGTGAATTTACCCTGACTTTTCAAGGACGGTGAGATATTTTACCACTTTCCACAAATGTTCCACCACCATCCACGATGCAAATATTTTCAAGGATTTTCTAAGACCACGGGAACATGTTCTGACTGTCTTGAGGGCCAGGGTGAATGAGCAATAGTAACCATGGTTACAGGCGTAGAGAGCCAGAACACTTACCATTCTCAGGTAATTCATCAGGCTGGTTCCGTGCTCCCAGATCTTGGAGGACTTACAGGAGAGCTGTGTGGCTCCCACGTTCTGACTGCGGTTGAGTTCCTGGACTGCTGCGACAACCGTGTGGACCGAGTCGTACAGCAACGCCGAGGACAGCTGAGGGGAGAGAGGAAGCAGAGCTAATTCACACATGGACACATCCCATTAGATCAGGCAGACTGGCTGGATACCCGTTAGATTGTTAGCAGTGGCTGGGTACACGGCTAGATAATTAACACTCAGAGTAGTTGATGGGGACCGGGGGGACTGAGGCTCCACTTAGCACAGCGGGGAGTGTTGGGGTGCAAAGAGCCAGACTCCACTTAGCACAGTGGGGAGTGTTGGGGTGCAAAGAGCCAGACTCCACTTAGCACAGTGGGGAGTGTTTCGATGCAGAAAGCTGAACTGAAGGCCGCACTGAAGATAGCCTTCAAATATCAGGGCTTGTGTCACAGACATTTAACAAGATTAACTGAATTTAATTAAAACAAAAAATGATTTCCCACCAGGCTTGTATAGCAGAATAGAATAGATTATAAAACACACAATAAAGACATAATTGGCTCCAACCTGAGATACTTGCCTGTAAGTATCACAGACACAGGGCTACACACATTTATTTGTGTTTATGACACCAACTCAAAAGGTCATCCAAATGTGTAAATGTGAGGAAGCAATATTGAGAGTAATTATAGGCACACAGGAGCACAGCGTGGAGCCATGCAGTGCCAACAGTGCCATACTCACTCACTCTGGCCACTCCTTTATAGTCCTGGTTTATAGTCATCAAACTATAAATAATGGCCTTTTACTTATTTTCATTTGCTGGTTTGTTCTACTTTAAATGCACCACAGAAGAGCACATTGTTTTCTTTTTTGGCAACTATTCAGCAAGTTCCTATCAGGGTCAAATCTGTGATTCACACGCTCATATAAATGCATTGTCATGACTCAAACACATCCTTTAGTAAAGGGAAGACCTCATTAGAGGAAAAGGCCACTGTAGAGACACAGCTGGCCCTCATAAGCATCTCACATTGATTTTTCAAATTCTCCTTTAAAGACTTAATTACAATAAAAAAATAAAAATAAACCGTATTAATGAATTGCCACTTAGTGCCAGTCAGAGAACAAAAACGTTAGGTAACTTGACCCATTCTGCAAAGCCCATCTCTCACTTGGCCATGGCTATGGATCGGAACCTTAATGATGACTGTAGACAGACATTACGGTGCATGGCGGCACGGTGTACAATATGGAGAAGGCTGCAAACATGACAAACATGCTTCCTCAACCTCAAACATGTTTCTGTTTATCCCGTCAGTAAACGTACATATATTATCCTCAATCTACCACTTCCTGACGTTCATGAGTAACACCCACGATGTCTTGCACATCTCTCTGGCTCTACATTTGCACTGTAACATGGAAGTGGAGCTTCAGAAAAACTAAGAAGCAATTATCTCTCCCTCCACTACACCACACTAGTCCCACCGGACCACAGTTTCTCTGATTGGCGGATGTCTTCTGAGTGCACATAGACCTTTCAACCCAATTGGACCTGCCTGAACCTTACAATCTGTATAAGCCATGATTCCACTACTGGGAGAAACAGGGGGAGCACAGGTTCTATTCAGAAAATTCTACATTCATTTGCTATAAATTTACAAACCAAAAATATGATTCGGTGCTACCAAATATGAATTTCCTCATGGATAAGTTTAGGCTTAGGCCAGCAGGGGTTGCTATATAGCGATGAACATGGACCCCTTACCGAATTAACCTTCCCATACCCTGGGGGACGCAATCGCCAATTGTGCATCGCCCTATGGAGCTACTGGCCACAGTCGGTACTCCCACTTAACCTAATGAGCCACCCAGCAACCCGATCAGGCAATACTGACGTTCAACTCACCGGTGCCCCAGCAAAGGGGGCGTGGTCACAGTTCTCCTGCCAGGACCGGTTGAGGCTGTGTAGAAAGTCCTGGAAGAAGGGGTGTGTGCGGTTGAAGACGGAAAAGCCAATAATGTTGACATGCTGGTCAGCCACATCATCCAATCGTAGCAGGGAGAACTCCTAGAAAGGGGAGGAGTCAGCTAATCAGTATCGGAGCTATGTTTTACTCACATCAAAGAGATGGTTATACTCTACTCACTGTCTGCATAGACACAAGTCCAGGGGGATATTGTTCCATAAAGATACCAAGTTTTTTTTTTATACCTTTATTTCTGAATAAATATTTATTTTAGTGTGACGCATAACTCCAAATGTTTTCCATTTACTCAATGAAGCAAAACCATCTGTTCATCCTTTAAATGTTACGGCAGTAAAAAAAATTGCACACCTGAGAATTATTAAAAAATATCTGTTTAGAGGAGAAAACCACTGCATATCATGAAGAATAAAAGTTGTCAGAGCACAGGAGCGTGGAGACAGGAGGTGAACTGATGTGGCTTATATTCTACACCAGAGACCGAAAATCAAAGCTGCTAGGTTTCTTCTCTTGACACTCATATAAAAATGATTTTGAGAAAGCTGTGTTTGTGTTTATGTAAAGACCTGCCTTTAGTGATGAGATACAAGATGAGAGTTTTCTCACAGTCAACGTCTGAACAACAACATTACTGAAATCACAACATTCAGAACAACAGTGTTACTGAAATCACAACATTCAGAACAACAGTGTTACTGAAATCACCACAATCAGAACAACAGTGTTACTGAAATCACCACAATCAGAACAACAGTGTTACTGAAATCACAACATTCAAAACAACAGTGTTACTGACATTACAACATTCAGAACAACAGTGTTACTAAAATCACAACATTCAGAACAACAGTGTTACTAAAATCACAACATTCAGAACAAGTGTTACTGAAATCACCACATTCAGAACAACAGTGTTACTGAAATCACCACAATCAGAACAACAGTGTTACTGAAATCACCACATTCAGAACAACAGTGTTACTGAAATCACCACCCTGCAGCGTACTAACCACTTGGTACTGACCGCTCTGCACAGTTTAGTCACTTAGAACTGCACGGACTGCCACGCAGTGTGCAAAGTGCTCTGTACTGACTGCTCTAACGCTCCAAATGGCTTAATGGTTTAATGGTTTTTCACTCTTACTGTCATTGTGTATCCACATTATCCCTGAGGGAGTCTGTAAGTAAAGTTTATTAGGAGACCATTAAAGAAAAGGAGAGGGTGTCAACAGTCAAACACATCAAACAAAAGGTCACACACACACACACACACACACACAAGAGCATGTTGTCCACAGGTACATTTGTACGTGCATTCTTAAATGTGCATGTACACAAACAAACATGCTGCATACACACACACATTTACCTACACAATACATTAAGTACGGGGAGCCAAAATTATTTAGTAAGGTTTGTGAAAGCGGATCTATAATTAGGCTTCTTGCCACTCAGTAAACCAAATAAGCAGAACCTGCCACACTTCCGCAGTAAAAGACGCCAAGACGCTGCGGCCTACTCCAGCAAGTCAGAGCAGTGACGGACCCCACCCTTCAGCTGGTGGACATAAACAAAGCAGTACGCTCTATTTGCAGTATTAGCAGGAATGGCGGAATAATGAGTTCCCCTGAGATGGCTGTATGCACCCTGGCTATGAGCTTACCTGGTCCTGCCAGTGGCTTTACACACCTCCTGGCATGGACCCTGAACGTGGTTTAAACTACCCCAGGGCCAGGGGCCTACAGGGCCTTCACTCTCTCAGCTGCAGTTTAAAAAACAAGTCAGGATAATGCCTTATTAATATGCCTGTTTACGCACTCCTAGAGAGATGACATTTAACAATGCCCTCTGTCCAGTTTTTTTGTTGTTTTGTTTTCTCTTCAGTAAATGGGCAAAAGCCCAATTGTTTCTAATTTAAAATTTGGTGAAATCAGGTGCTGGCCATCATCAGCTGAAATCAACTTGCTCAAGCAATGCTTCACTTTTATAGTTAAACCATTACTTCATATTTGCAATTGTTGACTTCAGACCCGCTGATAACATGAACCAAACCAAAACACCATAATTTAATGCGTAACTTGAGAAGGCCTACATAGTCTACAAATAACTGGGCACACTTTGACATTAACATTTAAATAAAAGTGCTCCAGATAAACAACCTGCTGGCTTTTGCTCCCTGTATTCTTCCTCAGCTAATTTGTTCCATGAAAAAAAGGTTCCTTATTGATTGCATTTAACGCTTTTTAAATCTCACGTATAAGGGTTATGTGAATTGAGCTGCGCAGCGATTTGTTGTGACTGGCTGACAGACAGCAACAGGCAATACACGCACCAACCATTCCCATGAACACGGTGCAGCGCAGTCCTGTTAAAATGAGGAGAGACTTAAATGTGATCACAAAAGTTTTCTTTTGCGAAACAAAACAGGCAGTGGTCGGGTGCTCTCAGGTGTATCAGCTGTAGTTGCACATCCCCAAGACCTGCGGCAATTGTAACGGCCCCAACGTGTACACGAGAGACCCGCACCACATTGGGTCCATGGTCAGGTGCATCATACGGGGGACACATGAAGACCTCTACCTGAAAGACATGACACTATTCTGCCATAGTGTCCGGTAGAACAGCCATGTGTGGCAGTGACTGAACAAAAAAACACCCAAGTGGATTCTAAAAATGGCCTTAGGCTGTTTTAGTTCTATGAATCCTGCAGAATAAAAACAGTCACGAAAACAAATATCCCCAAGTCTGGGCGCTACAAAAGAAAACAGAACAAAGAAAAGCCTCTGACAGTGCTGGAGAAGATAAGCTTTCAGTGAGACTAGAGCGCGCATCTCAAACTCAAATCCTGGAGGGCCGCTGTGTCTACTGGCGTTTTATGTGTTCCTGCACTTAAGTTGTTAATTGAAGTAATTGATTGGCTTACGAGTCTGTACACCTTGTTTTCGAGGCCTTGTTCGGCGTCTGATTGAAAGGAACTAACAAAAACGGGCCGAGACTGTGGCCCTCCGGGACCGGAGTCGGAGACCCCTGAGGAGTGGCGAGCACAGAAAACGAAACAGCGGCATTCCAGCAGGCCTTTCTCAGAGCACGTGAGGCTGTGGCTTTATAACAGGTCTAACAAAGGCAGCACCTGAGCTGATTACTGATCAGCCCTGCTGCCCAACATCCTGTCCGCCTCCTCGTCTGTGGCAGGGAACAGTCACAGTCTCAAATTCTGACAGAAACTATTATTTTGCCCAGTTATTTCTCAATTTGGACATTTTAAATGTTCATGAAATCAGTACATTGCAAATGTGGTCATTTGTTCTCAAATTTCAAAACAAACTATTGCCATATTGATTAAATTATTTATTTTGCATAAATTCACAAATTCATTCTCACAATACTAGTTTCTTTTCAGAACCAGCTAGGGCAGTTTTTTAATTGAATACAGAAGCCCAGCATAATGGAACAACCCCAGAGTTATTCAGCCTTTTAATTACTGCATTTGTGAAAAATTGGAGTGAATTTAATATACTTCTATTTTCTTCAATCAGCTGGAAAATAGTCCCGCCTACAGTAAATGGTACAAATATAATCTAACTGAACGTGTGTAAAATATTAACCTGCATAGAATTGTAACCTGACTAGAATAGTTACAGGACCTCTGAATTATGGACATCTGTGGCATGCTGAGCTGTTTTATTTAAATTTTATTTTAAACTGTCTATTATATGTTACTATGTATTATACTGTATGTTGATAAATGTCATACATGGCCTAAACTATAGATAAACTGCAGTGGCTCAACAGTGGCAGGAATAGACGCATATGGTTTACCTGCTGCAGACCCCAATGAGAACAAAACATTATGTCTTTCTGGCTGAGATTATGTTCGTTATTTTATTCAGCAAGCTATAGCTAAATAAATGGATGTATCTGGCATAAACTGAAAACAAAAAAAAAATTATGATTTTAAGCTGAAATGTTTGTTCTTAGACTTAATGTCCATCAGACATATTAATTGGATCCATGAAAAAACAAATATGCATGACAACATTAATTTACCCACTAAATATGAATCATGAATCAGAGGCAAGGGTCTGAAATTTCTGACCGCAGCGGCTTAACCTTCATTCTTCTCTATCAAGTTAAAAAGTGACTTAGCATCTCCACTAACAGGCAGACATGTTGATTCTAACATACATTTTACAAGACATTTTGTAATTTCACAATCCACTTCTATTTTAATTTCTGAACATAAATCAATCTATGCTGGGTTCAGTGGATAAACAACCCATTTTGCATACATTATTCATTAGATTATTACTCATACGCACAACAGTAATATCCCATTCATGAAAGAAATATTACGCCTTTTCCCCTGTGCACCGTAGTCTTGTACTGCGCCACAAGCCCCATAAATTTAGCAAAATAATTGATATTTTTAGAGGACTGGAAGTGGTATCATCATTACCATGGCACAGATCTCTGAGGAATACAGACTGAAATGCACAGTAAAAGGCCTTTGAAACCCCGCAGTGCAACAGTCCTTTAGAAAACGATTACGCAATAACACCCTTTGAATAAAATGCTTTGCGCTGAGCATACGCATGGTTAATTATGGCTGAAATATGAATTCTTGTTTCTACAGCCAGGATTGTTTGAGATGGTGGGGGCTGGTGTCGGTCCACCATTACTGGAGCTACGTGGGCCACGGGGCAGCATGGATTTCACAGTTACTGTGTCAGACTACATTTAATGCATCACAGGTGCGGGCAGACTACAGAACTATAGGGGTGCGTCCCAATACTAAAAAAATGCCCCCTCCTCTCCTCCGTGCCCAGGAAACGGATCTTTGTGTTTTAATCTAATGTTGCTGATTACATCTTAATTACGTATTAATGGTTACATATTAATTAATGACTCGACGCAAACCGCAACATCAGGTACATTGTATACTGCACATGCAAATACTTGTACTCGAAACGTTCAGGCAGTTTTGCATACTTCCGGGTAGGAGAGGAGTGGCAGTGGGGAGTGGAGGAAGAGAGGTGGGGAATGAAGAATATTGGGACACGGCCAAGGTACCTCATCGACTAGAGGAATCACTCCTGTGTGATGAGATCACCCAGGGACAACTCTGACAACTGAAACTCTCCCTTCCTGGGTGACGCTACGGTAAGCTATGCTCCACCCTGGGGCGTTTCAGGACACAGTTGGGACGGGCCCAGTGAGGATTCAAATCCAGACTGCCGAAAATAGTACACTTTAAAACTGCATTTTGTTAATGAAAGTTTGATGAAAATGATTTGACCACAGTGCTGTAAATGCAGCGTTTTAGCAGGATGAGCTACCAAGCAATCTTATAGTGGAACTGAAGGCCAACACAGAGTTGCCTACCATAGTGTCACACACACAGACACAGTGACAGAAGGAGAAACGTGGTCATATTAATCTCCTCATGAGTTGGTAGGCTTTGGAAGCCTTTTGTAACTGGAGCAGTGACAGTCAATATACCTGGATTTATATCCATATCAACCATAAATATTATAATGATCTACATCTCTCAGATTGAGAGAGGGTAGTATTTGTTTTTTTTTCTAGTATGTAATAATAACAACAGACCTCTGTATAGTACAGCCTACATACCACTGCAAACAAAATACACCTGACATAACATTTAACCTAGGAGACAAGAGCAGTGCTTGCTTAATATTTCAAATTAATTACATTGTTTTCATTTTATTTACAAAAAGAAGCAGGCATTTTCACTGCAGCATCTCTTGATTCTCTGCTGGTAACACTCATCTGAAGTGTACCGATGTGCTAAAGATTCATTTGGTATGTCCATCCAGGAATTTCAGAATTGTTGTTCAAGATTTCAGTGTTTGTGTAATGTGTTTAGTGTACCACACAGGATCTGAACACTCCATGAAGCAAACCTCCACTCTCCTTCCCACTGCAGAATTTACTGACAGGCACTGTTTACACCCTGTTTTTGTATTAATTCGGCTTCCATCTGAGCTCATCTGTGACGCCTGTGTTTGTGCTGCCTGTTGAGACTCTTCTGGTGCGCGTGTGCAAAGCAAGGTCATGAGACACTGACTGTGATCATGAGTCGGATACTGTGAATAAGTCAACAGGTTATTTGTCACTGACTGAGTAAATCTGTGGGTTATGAGTTAGACACTGAGTAAATTTGGGGTTATAAGTTACAGGCTGTGAGTGTGTGTTATGAATCAAAGACTGAGCAAAATTGTACAGTTGAAAAATATTGAGAATATAGAAGTGCAGGTTTTTGATAAAATATATAAGATTTAGTTATAGCCTTCGGCCGTGTGTACTTATACAGTTCAGGCAAACTGACGAACCCAGAAAATGTTGCGAGTGTGTGTGTGCATGTGTGTTTATCTTGTTTTATTCTGTCTATCTTTTCTAAAATGTCCTCCATTTTATCTTTATTTATGTTTAGCACTTTGAATGGCATCGTTTGCATGAATTGTGCCATATAAATACAGTTTGATTGAGTGATTGATTGCGTGTACAATAAAACATGCTGTGTTAAATCAATGTAATACTCTGACAGCTAGAGTACATACTGGACTCATATTTAATCATTACAGTTGAATTTACATTGAACACATGTGTGTGGTGTGTGTATGTGCATGCGTGTGTGTATGTGTGTGTGTGTGTGTGCGCGCGTGTAGCCTCTCGGTCAAGGCTAGGCCTCCATTTGAGCATGCGGCACTACAGCACAATGGCGCTGGAAGGGATATGTGAATATGCAGGAGAAGAAAGGTTTGACAGGAGGGATGATAAAAGCACGAGGAGGAAATGAAACATGAAGACTGAAAACAAACAGCGCGGACCGTCAGCGAGCAGAGCGAAGAGCGAGGAGCGATGGCGCTAGCGTGTCAGCTCTTCCCACCGGAGCTCAAACTGATGAACGCCGCCCGACGTCTTCCTTTCCTCTAACCTTCAAATGACATTAGGGCCCCCTGCAAGAGCATGATAAAGAACCGCACACCTGATTTAATTTATTTAATCAGCCGTGCATTATGGGAATGATCACAGATCACTGTGACATCTCTCGCACGGGCAGGGGTTGCTTTCACAGCAAGCTAGGGGCTCCCGCACAGCTTTGGGATCACTGTTCTGCTGCATACGGGTGCCGTTCCACACAATCAAAAAAAGTGCCAAAAAAGACAAACTGCACATTTATAAAAACTACATTCATGCATTTTATTTACATAATAATAATAATAATAATGTAATAATAATAATAATAATAATAATAAATACTATGATATGTGAGAGGCACAGAAGTGGTTTTTGCGAGACCCTGTTCCCTGTTCCTCTAATAGGAGCAAATTCTGTGCCTAAATCTGAACTTGCAGGGATAAACTCTCAGGGCTTTGGTGTAAATCTGGATTTATTTTTCCTTTTGCACAAAGTTATTTTTCCTTTCGCAGATTTGAAGATGCTGAAATTAAGGAATTACTTTTGTTCGTAAAGCGCAACAGTAACCACAAGCATGTGGTCCTTTCAGGTAAAGAAGCTTATGCTTCCAATGTTAAAAAGCCAACCCTCTGCCTGCATAGAGCTGGAATTAGCTGTGCTCTGGGCTGGATGCTGTGTCTTCCAGCAGCTCTAATTGACAGGATTTCCTGTGCTGTCAGTGTGACAAGCAGAGCCTCTGGATCCTCCAGAGAGAGGGAGAGAGCGAGAGAGCGAAGGTAACAGCAATGGAGAGAGAAAAAGGGGGGAAAGAGGGGTGGGGGAGGGGAATAAATCCAACACAATATACAGAAAATCCAAAAGAATGGGAACAAAATGACTTAGATTGTGAGAAAGAATGAAGCTGGTTGAGGTGTTGGGGACAGGATGGAAAATGAGCACTTTATGAAGTGCATGATCTGAACCTAATAAGCAGAGGTGTAAAATCCAGTAAAAGTAAAAGTCCTGCCATGTGTTTCATCCACCCATGAACTCAGCCAGCTGATTTCACTAATTAGTTCTATCTCCTGGCTGAAAAATTGTGCAAATTAGCAAATCCAGGTGATTGAAACTAAATACTTTTTGAACCTGGATTTTACAGCTCTGCTAATAAGTCACACTGTTCTTTGTTGGTTGGCCCTTGACAGTTATATCACTGACTCCCCTTCTCCTCTCACCGGACATAAACCATACTGAAGCCCCTAAAAACATTAACAGGCATGGCTCAATCCAAACCATAGTTCCAGCTGCAGACTCCTCTCCTCTCAGGGCATGGCAGACAGAGCGCTGGCTAGGAGGGCCCATTTTCTGTTTATTCAGGAGAGGGCTATCAGGACATTGCATTACTGTGAGTCAACACCATGGAAAACAAATGCAAGTCATTTACTCAGCTACACAGGGACCCCCAGGAACTCTATATGACCAATCAGCAGGCAGAGTTAATACTCGGGCGGCAGTGTAGTATAATGGTTAAAGAACTTGCTTTGTACACTATATTTTGCAGGTTCGATTCCCAGGTAGGACACTGCTGTTGTACCCTTGAGCAAGGTACTTAACCTGAATCGCTTCAGTATATATCCAGCTGTATAAATGGATAATATGTTAAAAAAAAAATGCAAAAAAGTTGTGTAGGTCGCTTGGATAAGAGCTTCTGCTAAATGCGTGTAATGTACTAAACCCTCTGATCTGGCTGACTATGGGAGAGGACGAGAGGAAGACCTGTCACTGAATCAGACCTTCATCCCTGGCGACTGCGCTGAAATACTATCGGCAAAATGCCAAGAAAAAATGCCTGGAAAACAAACTAAAGGAAGAATGCAAAGGCAGTGACAAAAATCACATTTATACAGAATGTGTAAATCACGCCTGGTGACTGAAGAAGATTCCGGAAGATGAATGAGACGTGCGGAAGGTGGGGTGGAGGCAGGTCATTTATCACAGCGCGGAGGAGATCAGGCCCGGAGACGCTTGAACGCACTGCAAACTGCACCCCTTTCATCACACAGTGCGTTTGTATGTGTGCGCGTGTGCATGTGTGTGTGTGTATGTGTGTGTGTGTGCGCGCTAGAGTCTGTTTTTGAAGGGTGTGGCTAGTTCGGCTCAGGGGAGTAGTGTGGTGTAGTGGGTGGGTAATTGGTTTATAACCCAGGTGATTTCTGCTGAGTTTTCAGTGAGGCTCTGACATTTTCAATAGTGGCAGGATCATTTCTCTCTCCCTACACTAATTACCAGTATTCCTGAGGGTAGGTTTATCAAAGCTCATTTGTAGCTGCTAATGGTATAGAATTGTTGTTGTCCTTGCACGCACACACACACGCGCATTCTCGTGACTGCAGCATACTTATCAATAAAAATTGTGTTAATATCAGTCAAAAAAACAACTTAAATATTACTCACTAAAATTCATTGACACGCCTTTCACAGTAATATTAGCAAATACATGTTTTCAGATGAGAAATTTGAGTTGAATGAAAAGCGCCAGTGTTCACCTTGACAACAGCAAGAACAGGAAGTGCATAAAAAACAAAAGAAGGGGGGGGGGGGATAAAATAAGAAAAAAAAAACCCTCTGAAGCTGGAGATGTGAAGTAAAAAGAGAATGATTTCCTACAAAGACTCGAAGATGAATTATGGAAGGAGAAAGCGGAGAGTGCTTTTTTGATCAGAAGTGCAGTTAAACATGCAAATGAAAATGGCGCACATGATAAAAAATTAAGATACTTTGATGCACAGCTTTCGTTTATAAAAGCCCTCTTTAAAAGAACAGTCGCAAAGTCTGACCGTGCATGAAGGCATGGCCATATTCAGCGAAAATCAGCTGGTATTAAGAGACACAAATATCCTTCGACCATTTTATAGCGAGTGCCAGGGATTTTTGTGCGCATTTACCCCAGTTAAAGGTTTGTTATATTTCCGTGCCTTAGTTTGTGCTCTGAGTCTGAACAAAACAACATTGAATGTGAATAAAAATCTTGTGAATGGCTTCAGTGCATTTTGTTTGATCAAGACGGATGCAGTGGAACAGAAAGGCATTTTCGTGAGCGCTTGTATCTGTGTAAAGCCATTACCAGTGAATGATGTGTTTCTCAGACCTGTAGCAGACCTCGCTGAATGATATTTGCTTTTCACCATTTCAAATATTGCCGCATGCACAGTAATAAACACAGACGCAGAGGTCAAATCTGAAGGTCTGATGAGAGCAAAGCACAATGCATCATGACTGTATCCCCTCCCCCAATCGTCATATGTTAACTCATTGCTATTCTCAATAAAAAATTTAAGAAATAAATTAATATTACGAACTACTTCTTCACTAGTTTGGAAAGAGTTTTGCGGGATTTCTTTCGCACACTGCTTGTAAAGTGAGGGGACAGGGTTACAAACGCGCTTATTCAACTGGACTACTTTCATTCAATACATCTAATTAGGGTCGGGCACTGCTGTTCTGAAGATGAACCATACATCGAATACAATGTGATATACAGTACCATGTGATACATTAAGTACTATGTGACATACATTCAGATCTACAAGATATACACTCAGTACTTTGTGATGTATGCATGCATGCTCAATAACATGTTATATATCAGCAACAACCACTCTGAAGCATTGAAAGCAAGAACTAACATGAACTAACATCTTTCAGTGAGGGGCAACTGTGCGGTTAGAATAACTGCTCCATGTCACAGTGTAGAGTAACTGTTTGGCATCAGTGTAGAGCAGGGTTTTTCAACCTTTTCTGATCCAGGAACCCCCACCCAGGCTCAAAGGCATCCAGCGAACCCCCACCGTAAGTTAAAAAGGCAGCCGCCTTTGCCTCCCGGAGGCTTACAATCAGTTTTCACACACCCATTGCTTTACACCTGTCAGTCCCAATAAAAAAATTTGTATTTTCAAACTTGAAGGTTTATGAGCTGAGAGACTGTCCCTCTTTTCCCGTGTGTAAAAATGGAGGTCAGTGAGCGCTTCTTTGGAGGAATGTTAGCTGAGAATGAAAATATTTCATCTGTGGGGGAAAACCCCTGTGCCTTCAGTCCCAATTTAAAGGTGATATTGCCCCCGAAACAGGTAATGAGCAGCTACGCTGCTGCAGGGGCACATTCAGAGATCGCTGAAATATGGCTGGCTGCTGCCCTGTTTAAATGCTGCATGCACTTATTTTTCAACTTTTATCTCAGGGATCCTTGAGCACAGTCTCTCGGTAACACGAACAGCGTACACTATATTCAATCGCTGTATTTTTTTGCAAATCTTACTGCACATAAGACAGGATCTACCAGGCAGGCAGGAGGGAAGTGTGTTTTCAGCACCTCATTAATGAATCATAAATCACCCGTATGCGAGTCATTTCAACAGGACCATTAGCACAAAGTGTTACCAGCGTCATTAATATCCATTATGAAACAGCATGTCAGGCCTTCTTACCATAGATGTGAATATGTAGGTGTAGTAGATAGACAGCATCCCCAACTCAGATGCCTGGGAGAAATAAGGGGCAGAGAGAGAGAGAGAGAGAGAGAGAGAAAGAGAGAGAGAGAGAGAGAGAGAGAAAGAGAAAGAGGAGGGAGAGAGAGAGAGGTCAGAGGTCATCCCTGTGGTCACACAGCCCAAGCCTCGCTCAGACAGCTCTGAACTCCAGAACAGACCTCCGGGCTGGTTACGCTTACAGAGAGGGGCTGAAATAGCACGTTCACTCCTGAAAAGTACGCAAGGGGTTAAGCTCGGTGCAGTTACCTCTCCATACGTGATCTGCATGTGGCTTAAAAACCTTTATTAAATTACAGTCAAGGACATCCCCATTTGTCAACACACTATAGAGGTGACCTAATATTATGCATAGGACAGCGCTCCAGGACAGGTGTAGGGATCCCTGGAGTGCCCGTGACAAGTCTGATTCTTCCTCCATCTGAGGTTGATGGATGATTAAAAGTCTGATCCTGAATATTATTGTCCTCACTGGCTACATGCAGGTGTCCTGGCTCAGTACTGAGTTGTTCAAAGTGCTGTTCTTTATGGAGCTATGCACATACATCTCATGTTTTTCCTTCACATTATATAGTCATTCATGTGTAAACTTGAAAAATAATGAAACATGGTAAAGTGAAATGGGAGGAACATGATTACCCTGCTGCAGAACAGCTAATTCACATTAAGTCGGCAGCAATATCAGTAATTAGCTTCCATGTAGTTCGATTACACGCTTTATTTCAAATGGGCTTGTTTGAGGAAATGAAGAATATACCGTTACTTCATTCATTATGTACATGAATGCTTTTATTTTACTCTCAAGTTAATTCAATAGGAACATCAATACTTCAAAGACTGGCCTTTGGATTCTGCTACAGCTATTTTGTGGAAACAGCAAAGCACAAAGTCCTTCAATTAGCACCTGCCTGCACTCACACTGTGCTCCTCACACACCCACCAGTCATCACACTGAACACACACACACACACACACACACACATGCATACACGCCCACCAGTCATCACACTGAACACACACACACACACACACACACACACATGCATACACGCCCACCAGTCATCACACTGAACACACACACACACACACACCCACCAGTCATCACACTGAACACACACACACGCACACGCACACACACCCACCCACCAGTCATCGCACTGAACACACACACACACACACCCACATACACACACACACACACACCACACACACCCACCAGTCATCACACTGCACACACACACACACCCACCAGTCATCGCACTGAACACACACACACGCGTGCGCGCACACACACACACACACACACACACGCGCGCGCACACACACACCCACCAGTCATCGCACTGAACACACACACACACACACACACACACATACACACTCACCAGTCATCGCACTGAACACACACTTGTACATACTGACAGCAGGCCAGTGGAGAAGTTGTGCTCTGTGCCAGAGATAAGGTTTACAACCTGCCACAAGTTGGTATAGAATTTAGAGGCCCGATCTTGTGCCCCTGAACTTGGGTTTTGGGTTCAGATGATCTACTATAGCTGAATCTCCACCACCGTTATGAATTTATTTAATTAATATATAATTCAATAATTAAATAATAATAATTATTCTTCTTATTTTAAAAAAATAACCTGGGGCTAAACATGTTTCCCAACCTAATTAGGAATCTGCAATATGCAACTGGAGCCACGTTCAAGCGCAAACCCCGCTGCCGATTCAGGAGAGTGTCACATCCGTAGTTCAGAAAAGCCAGCCTGCTTCTTTTCACATTGCAGACTACAGCCAACCTTGCATAGAGTCGGAGGAAGACCTTTCATCTACGACTTTGGCATGTAGTCCACAGGCGCCCAGTCGTCCAGCGCGGGTCGCTACAGTGCGCTAAAACGTGGACCACTAACCGACTGAATCCTTCTATATCCTGGGCGATGCAATCACCAATATCTCGTGGCCCTATGGAGCTATGAGCCATAGTTGGCACTGGCAGAGTCCGGATTTCATATCCGAGACCGTGGGGCTCATCCACGCATATGAACGTGGTGCCTTGACCGAATGAGCCACTCAGCAGTCCCCCGACTCAGTTATTTCAGCTGTGAAACACATTGTGCAATTACTTTAAAATATTTTTTTCGTTAACAAAGTGGTACATTAATTTTGATGCTGTTTTTCTGGGGGATGATTTAGCCGTTTGCGTTGTTGCACTGGCAGCAGGAGTCCCTTAAAAACAGGAAAAGCACACTGAATTGGATCATGTACTTGAATCCTCTTATTAGTACAGAAGCAGAGGCAAACAGTTTTTAAATGACAAACCAACATTCCACTGTGTATGAACAGGACAAGAGCCAACCATCCCCTGTGCCACAGCAGAGAAAACTGCCATTGCTAAATCGCTAATCAGACAGCAGCAGAAACAAGGGGGGGAGAGGGGGATGGGAAATGGAGAGAAGGGAGGGGGGAGAGGGGGAATGGGAAAGGAGTGAGAAGGAGAGAGTGAGCGGGAAATGAGGAGCTGCATTTTGCATAGACAGGAAGACTGAAGTGTCACCATATCACTTGGAGTTGCCATAGCAACCACAGAGCAATGGAATGGCCTGTGACGGCCATCACATTCTTTCATTAAATCAGGACTGAGATTGGGGGGGAGCGAGCAGGAACGCAAAGAAAGGAAAAGAGGAGGCAGGATAAGTTAAAGAAAAAAAAGTGAAAAACTTGCGATGGAGGGAGTAAATAACAGTGGCCTCTGAGCAGTAAGGATGAGCCTCAGTGAGAAACAGGCTCTGAGCAGATACAACAGAAGTAGACAGGGTTCACCGTCTTTTACACACACAGAATTGCTGATGAGTGCCGGGGTGTAGGGTTAAACCATTCAATCAGATCTTCTTAGTCTGCCTTCCCACAATGCTCAGAACCAAAGTCACGCCATGGGCACTACACCCACATTAATTGTGCCTGTTTGTGGAATAATGAGTTGTGTTTTAATTATGACAAGGCCATATGTTATTGTGTGCTTCTCCACGGTGCTTCAGTCAACTTCAAATGTAACGGCAGCACTTTAGATGGATAACAGGAGCCCTGCTGTATTAGCCAATGCATTAGTGTTTTGTTGGTGCTGTGATGAAGCTTTGCTCTGGGAATTTGTCTGATCTCCGTCATTCTAGCTGCTCGTCATCGCAGTCAGCATCTCTTGACAGCAGAGCGTTTAGCTTGTTTAGGCAACAGACGCACAGCATGGTTCATTACTCCTCTTTGCCCGGTTAAAGAAAGAAGACTTAACGCCTGTTAATATTCATCTTTGCTCAAATTATTGTATTCTCTGTGGGGTATGAGGATATGCAAGCTAACCTTTTATACTGCTTATGTTTACTTAAAATAACGTGCGGTTCAAGAAATTTTTTCCTGTTCATATTTGAACCTTCGTGCTACCATATGACATTCTGTAGCACAACATTTTTTAATGAAGTTTAAAACTTGCCAATTGAGTTTTTGAGCACTGAACTTTTAAAAAACCTGAGATAACCATTCGTATGCGAGATATAGTGTAGTATTTTTATTATAATTTGCACCTTTACCCAGTTTATGGTTAAACACCACATCGCTGTGTTGAGAGCCAACAGTAGTATAGACCCACTGCACTATAAAGAGTTCATAGTGTTTTACTCAAAGGAAACGGCAGAGGAATTTCAATGTCCATAATTGCTGAAGGACATAACTGTTCTCGAGATGGAATTCAAGCAGCGGAACAGACTCACCCTCTCTAAGATAATGTGGGACATGGTGGCGTTGGCGTCCACGATGATGGTGGCAGTCTTGTCATCACGGATCTCCTTGAGGAGCGGTGTGGGGTCCTGGCTGTCGTCCAGCATGCGCACAGATAGCGTTTCCTTGGAGATGAGGAACTGTCGCAGAAGTCTCTCCAGGTTCAGCAGGCCTTTGATCAGATTAAGCATCAGTGAGAGGTGTGAGGCCTCTCCTTTTGTTCGTTGCTGGGAGCCTTCTGTCACCGCTGAACACTCAGGATGACGGTAAGTTACAAAAAAAACGAAACCCCTCAGAAACAGACTTAGTATCAGTGGCAGTATATCTTAAAAGCCCTTTCTTCCTTCAGCCACCTGTTTCCTTCCAACTAGATACAGAGATGGATTCACACAACCACAAAACCACACGTACACAAACGCATGCACACGCACACACACACACACACACACACACACACGCACAAAGGTTGGGGGGGGGGGGGGGGGTGCTGGCATAAAAAGTGTTTCAGATTTATGCATTTTATTATTTGTGAGCTGAATTTACAATCTTGTAAGATACCATCTTAAACTACAGTTTTTCTTCAAGGCTAAGTCTAAATCTGTGATCAAAGGCATTAAAACATCACACCAGAGCAATGCCCTTGGGGTGGATTTATCAAAGAGTACGCTCTGTAGACAGAGAATCGCTGTACGCTTCACGCGTGCCGACATTGTCACTACGACGGAATATTCATCAATGACAATTATGCTAATGAAGTCAGCCACACACGAACCCTTTAAAAACCCCTCAGCAGAAATCAGCTGGATACCCCCAGGAATTAAACGGACAACTTGTGTGTTGTGATGAGGTGAGTGAAAAGAATAAAACCTCCGATAGTTATTCACAGGAAGCTGTTCTATCAGGCAGGGCCGGTTCTAGGCATAGGCGCCATAGCGATCACCCCACACTGCACCACCCACCCACCCAAACCCCCCCGCCCACCCAAACCCCCCCGCCCCCCACCGGTCCGCAATCTCACCTAAGGTGGCACAAATGCTAGAGCTGGGCCTGCTATCAGGTTCTGCTTACAACCTAATTGCGCTAAGCTAAAACATGCTAAGTTGATATATACTATACTTTGACACCACTTGGCAGGGCTGGCTTGGGGGGGTTTGTGTAAGAGCTGAGAGGGCAGAAGGGGACACATGGCCATCTGAGAGATTAATAGTGTCCTTTTGGCCTGATTTCCCTCCTGCCCGCGTTCAGAAATATTCATGAATCGTTGTACGTTACTAGCCTGTCAGGAGAATGTGTGATTAATGATTCCCCCAGCTGAGGGCCAGCGGGGGATTTTACTGCCTCTCACTGACGGGGTCACACCACTGGCCAATCACTATGACCCCATAACTGCCCTGCCCATCGCTGATTCAGCTGGAGAGGTATCCGTTTGCAAAGGCGTCTACGTACTGTGCCTGCAGTAACAGCCTGTTACTAAGGTCTATACACTACATTACATTAATTCAGTATATGCTCGTACCCAGAGTGACTTATTGAGAAGAAACATACTGTAAGTGCATTCACCTAACTGCATAATCCTATTACACACACACACACACACAAAAGCATACACAAATACACACAAACATAGGTATAGGGCTCAGGTATAGGGTGGACTCACAATCATCCTGGGCACAGATGAGGCAGGCAGTGGTGCTGTTGAAGAAGCTGAGAAGGCCAGCGATGGCCAGGCTGATGTCAGTGTTGGTGGGGCGCAGGTTTAGGGTGGTGAAACGGGGGAACTGCACCTTCAGGATGTCCTCGGGGGCGACCCTCACGTAGGGCACCTGGAGGGAAAAAGACAGAAGTGACCTCTGACCTGCTCTACGTGGTGTTTGAAGGGATGCAACAGGTTCTACAGATTAATTCATTGATGGATTCTTACCATTAAAAGTTCTATCCAGATCTGCTGAAATATTACTATTATATTTATCGACAGAATATCTCTGCTCAGGTGTGACCAAGGACAATACTATAGCAATGGGATGTTCTGTACTATCATGTACCATTGGAAACACCTCCAACCGGAACCTCCTGTCATTAGCAAGCACAGAAAGTGAGAAGGATTTCAGGAACGGACCATCTGGAGGTGACACCTGGGTTATAGTAATGCTCCATACAGCTGTGCTGTTGACACCAGTGTTGTAGTGATGTCTATTCTTCAGCAGCTGAATTTTCATGTTTTTTTTAAACTCACAAACACTAGTCCCTCAATTCTGTGCAATGGTGCCATTATGTGATTATTTTAAAGCCTCAGAATCACTTTCTCCTTTCTAAACAACATCAATGAGATTGACTGACATCATACACATAGCCTGGTGTAAGAAGACATTTCCATTATGAGACTAATAAAGATAGGCTTTTGTATGATAGAGTAGAGTCTGTAAAAATAATTTTTTATGTGCCAGGAATGCAATGTTACAGCTATGCATGAATCAAAAAAATAAAATAAAATAAGTCAAAACATCAAAAATGACAAATGAGGCAAATCTGTATGACAGACTAATAATAATAAAATCAATGAATAAATTCAGAAATATTCAGGGAATTTCACAAGAATTGTGAGGTTTGCACAGTCAAGTCCAGTTGAGTTGGGGATCTGGATTCACTTCACTCGCTGTTGCCATAGAAACAAGAAAAAGCGATGTTGTGCCCAAGAAATTCATCAGAGATGTTAAACCTAACATGAAAACAATTTTTTTTTCACATGTGACATTAGAGAGAAGTCTGAACCTTCACAGGATGTGAACATTAAGCTTTTCTCTTCCAGTAGAAACTGACTTATGTCTTCTCTCTACTTGACATATTCACATTTGCGGGACTCCCACTAGGATTTGGGTAATGATTAAGGTGGGTAATTGTGGCGGAGGAAACATCTGAATAGACAAAAAAAAACCTACTCTACCACTAAAAATAAATATTTTAAATACAAATGCAATGTACTGATTGCGAATTTAAAAACAACCATTTCTGAAAAGAACACATACTACAATAATTTAAAAGATTAAACAATTTCAAACATTTTCTCAAATCATTAGAATAACATTTTAACTGAGAATGTTTCAAAGGTAAACAACAAAAGAATAATTATCTTCTTTAAAAGTTCTTAAGTGCTGGTAAATAAAACATAAGAATGAACTCATTACGGGTTATTAATTTCTACTGGCTGCAAGTATGGGAGCAAGCCAACTGCATGCTTGTACACACGCACAGCTACACCCTTTCCACAAACCCTCTTTACTACTGGTGTAAGGATGCACTCTTTAAAACCACACCCCTTTCACCAACACATTATCACTGTGAGAGCTATAGTTGATCAAATGTTGATTTTATAAAACTGAAAAATCTGTCCGTTGACCATAGACACAGAGCTTGGCTCAAAGCCAGAAGCTCAAATGCAAAGCCATTATGATGGAAAATATTTTGGGGCAATTTAGATAATCCTGAAGTACTTTGAAATGACTGAAAATGAGTCATTCATAATTTCACATGGTAAAAATAACCTATTTTATACAGAGCAGCATGAGATACATTCCTCTTTTTTTATTTAAATTGTGTTTTTCCCAGAGGTAATTTTTCTTCTAACACAAATTTATGCAATAGAGTATCTCTCTTCAACTTTGCAAAATAAAATGTAGACACAAATCACTGCTTTGAAGGGCCAATACAAGGTGCTGTAGCCAACTCTAGACAGCCACACATTTTCTGGACCACAATGACTGAGATTACAGAACGCACAACTCATATCTTTGAAGACCCTCGAAGATTCCAGTACTTACTGCCACAAATGAGATCTTTCAGACGAGACAACGTGACACAGGGGCACGGTGTTATCCAGCCAGGAGAACACAGGCATTCTGGGTGAGTGGCCGTCCACACCACAGACAAGCCAAAGTGAGCCATTGCACAGGCACAGACACAGAGTGGCTGTCAGAGATCTGAGTACTGAGTTCAGAAAGGAGCTCATCTGCACCTGAGTCAGTCCCGTGGTGCTGGACCGGTTTTCTCCACTGTGACTAGAACTGTATTTCACACGAACACATGCCTGCACCCTGAAGCTCACTGCACCATACATCATGTTAAAAAGGCTTTCAAAAAATGGCAATTTGCAATCATGCTGAGGGAGCTGTACAAACAGCGATAATGTGTGTTTACAAAAATGTTCCAGTAGGTATTCTGGTGAGGTAATGGTGTGTTTAGCCTTTGCAGCCCCTCAGGGACATGTAGGTGGGTTGGATGAAGTAGGATTGTGCATGAATGTGTGGGCAGGTTTAATGTAGTGGAGATGGATGTGTGGGCAGGTTTGGTGGAGTGGGGGATGGATGTGTGGGCAGGTTTAATGTAGTGGAGATGGATGTGTGGGCAGGTTTGGTGGAGTGGGAATGGATGTGTGGGTAGGTTTAATGTAGTGTGGATGGATGTGTGGGCAGGTTTAATATAGTGGGGATGGATGTGTGGGCAGGTTTAGTGGAGTGGGGATGGATGTGTGGGCAGGTTTAGTGGAGTGGGGGATGGATGTGTGGGCAGGTTTAATTGAGTGGGAATGGATGTTGTGTGGGCAGGTTTAATGTAGTGGAGATGGATGTGTGGGCAGGTTTGGTGGAGTGGGAATGGATGTGTGGGCAGGTTTAATGTAGTGTGGATGGATGTGTGGGCAGGTTTAATATAGTGGGGATGGATGTGTGGGCAGGTTTAGTGGAGTGGGGATGGATGTGTGGGCAGGTTTAGTGGAGTGGGGGATGGATGTGTGGGCAGGTTTAATTGAGTGGGAATGGATGTTGTGTGGGCAGGTTTAATGTAGTGGAGATGGATGTGTGGGCAGGTTTAATGTAGTGGGGATGGATGTGTGGGCAGGTTTAATGTAGTGGGGATGGATGTGTGTACAGGTTTAGTGGAGTGGGGGATGGATGTGTGGGCAGGTTTAATGTAGTGGGGATAGATGTGTGTACAGGTTTAGTGGAGTGGGGGATGGATGTGTGGGCAGGTTTAATGTAGTGGGGATAGATGTGTGTACAGGTTTAGTGGAGTGGGGGATGGATGTGTGGGCAGGTTTAATGTAGTGGGGATGGATGTGCGGGCAGGTTTGGTGGAGTGGGAATGGATGTGTGGGCAGGTTTAATGTAGTGTGGATGGATGTGTGGGCAGGTTTAATATAGTGGGGATGGATGTGTGGGCAGGTTTAGTGGAGTGGGGATGGATGTGTGGGCAGGTTTAGTGGAGTGGGGGATGGATGTGTGGGCAGGTTTAATGTAGTGGGAATGGATGTGTGGGCAGGTTTGGTGGAGTGGGAATGGATGTTGTGTGGGCAGGTTTAATGTAGTGGGGATGGATGTGTGGGCAGGTTTAATGTAGTGGGGATGGATGTGTGGGCAGGTTTAATGTAGTGGGGATGGATGTGTGGGCAGGTTTAATGTAGTGGGGATGGATGTGTGTACAGGTTTGGTGGAGTGGGGGATGGATGTGTGGGCAAGTTTAATGTAGTGGGGATGAATGTGTGGGCAGGTTTAATGTAGTGGAGATGGATGTGTGGGCAGGTTTGGTGGAGTGGGGGATGAATGTGTGGGCAGGTTTAATGTAGTGGAGATGGATGTGTGGGCAGGTTTGGTGGAGTGGGGGATGGATGTGTGGGCAGGTTTAATGTAGTGGGGATGAATGTGTGGGCAGGTTTAATGTAGTGGAGATGGATGTGTGGGCAGGTTTGGTGGAGTGGGGGATGAATGTGTGGGCAGGTTTAATGTAGTGGAGATGGATGTGTGGGCAGGTTTGGTGGAGTGGGGGATGGATGTGTGGGCAGGTTTAATGTAGTGGGGATGAATGTGTGGGCAGGTTTAATGTAGTGGGGATGAATGTGTGGGCAGGTTTGGTGGAGTGGGGGATGGATGTGTGGGCAGGTTTAATGTAGTGGAGATGGATGTGTGGGCAGGTTTGGTGGAGTGGGGGATGGATGTGTGGGCAGGTTTAATGTAGTGGGGATGGATGTGTGGGCAGGTTTAATGCAGTGGGGATGGATGTGTGGGCAGGTTTGGTGGAGTGGGGATGGATGTGCGGGCAGGTTTGGTGGAGTGGGAATGGATGTGTGGGCAGGTTTAATGTAGTGTGGATGGATGTGTGGGCAGGTTTAATGTAGTGGGGATGGATGTGCGGGCAGGTTTGGTGGAGTGGGAATGGATGTGTGGGCAGGTTTAATGTAGTGTGGATGGATGTGTGGGCAGGTTTAATGTAGTGGGGATGGATGTGTGGGCAGGTTTAGTGGAGTGGGGATGGATGTGTGGGCAGGTTTAGTGGAGTGGGGGATGGATGTGTGGACAGGTTTAATGTAGTGGGAATGGATGTGTGGGCAGGTTTGGTGGAGTGGGAATGGATGTTGTGTGGGCAGGTTTAGTGGAGTGGGGGATGGATGTGTGGGCAGGTTTAATGTAGTGGGAATGGATGTGTGCGCAGGTTTAATGTAGTGGGGATGGATGTGTGGGCAGGTTTAGTGGAGTGGGGATGGATGTGTGGGCAGGTTTAGTGGAGTGGGGGATGGATGTGTGGGCAGGTTTAATGTAGTGGGAATGGATGTGTGGGCAGGTTTGGTGGAGTGGGAATGGATGTTGTGTGGGCAGGTTTAATGTAGTGGAGATGGATGTGTGGGCAGGTTTAATGTAGTGGGGATGGATGTGTGGGCAGGTTTAATGTAGTGGGGATGGATGTGTGGGCAGGTTTAGTGGAGTGGGGATGGATGTGTGGGCAGGTTTAGTGGAGTGGGGGATGGATGTGTGGGCAGGTTTAATGTAGTGGGAATGGATGTGTGGGCAGGTTTGGTGGAGTGGGAATGGATGTTGTGTGGGCAGGTTTAATGTAGTGGAGATGGATGTGTGGGCAGGTTTAATGTAGTGGGGATGGATGTGTGTACAGGTTTAGTGGAGTGGGGGATGGATGTGTGGGCAGGTTTAATGTAGTGGGGATAGATGTGTGTACAGGTTTAGTGGAGTGGAGGATGGATATGTGGGTGGAGTTGGTGGGTTTGGCTGATGCCAGAACAGTATTAATGCTGCACTTGCTCTCTCACCTGTGCAGTTAAATGGGACTGGTACAGAAAAGGTACAGAGGTATGTCTGTCTTGCCACAGCTGTTTATGACCGTTTGTTTGGATTACTGTCCCTGTCCAAGAGGTGCTGCTCTCCAAGCTGCCAAATTCAAAAGAGGTTTATCTTCAACCAGGAGATCTACATTAATCTAACCGCCCGACAAAGAGGGTTTTACGACTCATCTGATTTCCTGTCCGCCCTGGTGCTCCATCTGATCTGACCAATAAAACATCTCTCCGTCTGGCGAGCAGAAATGTGTCTAGACAATTCCACCTGTAAGCTGCGGAGCTCTGTCTCACTGCAACGAGACTTCCTGGGGGGTCAGCGTAAATGAGATGCCATATGGTAAACCAGAATATTATGAACCATTACATCTGCGCTCCCGCTTCTCTGAACACCAGCAGGATGAACGTCACATGCAATAAAATATATAAGACACCCTTTACTGAAGAGTATCAGCAGCCAGAGCTAAAATTTCATGACATGTAATGAAACCTGGCCCCTGGAAAGGAAGCCACAGGCCTGCTGTGGGGCCCAGAAGAGGGGGGTGTAGCTGAGAGTGAGGGGTATACAGCAGCTGGAACTGGCCTGCAACTGTGTTGAACATCTGCTGCCACTAAAACAGCATACATTACCATACCATGTCTAAAGGAAGGCAGATGTCCTTCCTTACTGGACTCACTAATGATCTGGTCAGAGGTTCAGTCCCCCCAGTGGAGAGCTGTTGGTCACCAGGAAGAGAGTCACTGATCTTAGATTGGTGGTGAGCGCCTCTGAGCAAGGTCCATCCGATCCCAATCCCCCTGCTCCTACGGCTCTGGTCATTTTCTCTCTCACTCAGAAAGAAAGCCTTTGTCCGCTTTAAAGTAGACATGCCCTCACTGAACCGCTAAACCTGCCTAAAATGGCAAATTCCTTTGCAGTTCCGCTGTAAAACAGAATTACCGGATTCTCTGCCCACCCCCTACAGCACCTTCTTCCTTGCTCAGTAAACCTCACTCCTTACTAAAAAGATTTCCTCTTCCTTGGGAAGAAATCTCTCCTGTCAAATGAGTCTGACCTCACAGGTCTCACACAGATCTCGGCTCTTTGCCAAGGAGCGAACAGGAACAGTGCAAAACTCTACTTTTACAAAGGAAAATGTGATTAATTTTGGATGACATTTTTTTGATTAAATGCTTTAAAATTATCCCCTACATTTTGCAAGGGGGAGGGGTGTCCTGTGACTCTCAGCTTAGAGAGGCTATTTAATTTGGATAAATTCGGTTACTGCACCACAGGCAGTCTGACTGAACATAAATTAGTCAATATCAAAGAAAATATTATAGTACAGATGATTTTAGGCAAAAAAACTCTGTTTTAGCAGATGACGCAGTAGCACAGATTATGTGCCTAACATATGCCCTTTTCATATCTTATTGCCATCTATGATGCATTATTATGATTTACATGCTTATTATGCAAAGTAGCAGTGTAATACCTCTCCTTCATTGGTTAATTCAAATTTGTCATCCTTAAAATGTACATCTATTACAAAACAATTACAGATAAAGTATTTAGCCTGCAGTGCCCCTGCACCTCCACACTCCCCTGCCCATCTCAAACAGACAGACAGACAGAAGGAAAGATCCAGACTGAGTCAGATGGACAGGTCCCTACAGTATCAGACAGACAGACAGACAGACAGAAGGAAAGACTAGACTGAGTCAGATGGACAGGTCCCTACAGTATCAGACAGACAGACAGACAGACAGACAGACAGAAGGAAAGATCCAGACTGAGTCAGATGGACAGGTCCCTACAGTATCAGACAGACAGACAGACAGAAGGAAAGATCCAGACTGAGTCAGATAGACAGGTCCCTACAGTATCAGACAGACAGACAGAAGGAAAGATCCAGACTGAGTGAGATGGACAAGTCCCTACAGTATAAGACAGACAGACAGACAGAAGGAAAGATCCAGACTGAGTCAGATGGACAGGTCCCTACAGTATCAGACAGACAGACAGACAGAAGGAAAGATCCAGACTGAGTCAGATGGACAGGTCCCTACAGTATCAGACAGACAGACAGACAGAAGGAAAGATCCAGACTGAGTCAGACGGACAGGTCCCAACAGTATCAGACAGACAGACAGACAGAAGGAAAGATCCAGACTGAGTCAGATGGACAGGTCCCTACAGTATCAGACAGACAGACAGACAGAAGGAAAGATCCAGACTGAGTCAGATGGACAGGTCCCTACAGTATCAGACAGACAGACAGACAGAAGGAAAGATCCAGACTGAGTCAGACGGACAGGTCCCAACAGTATCAGACAGACAGGCTGTTTATTACAATGCCTCAGCTCTGCCTTTTAAACTGCAGGGTTTCTGCAGCCCTGAACCTGCATACTAATATTTCACATTATCCAGTCCTCGCAGTGTGACTGAATGGCCTCAAAAGCACATTCAGACAGTGATTGTGACTCAGAGGGGAAAAGGGCCGACAGCTGAATCCAAAAGAGCCTCTCCGGTTAAGGGGCGGCTGAGCCGCTGCAATCTGATGAATTCAGTTTAGCTGCATAAAAGTTCAGGTTTGTGCGTAAGTGAAACAGGACAGCATGCAGTGTGCAGTGGTGTAAAACATCTTATTAAAACACACTGTCCCATTCCACACTCAAACACACTGTCCCGTTCCACACTCAAGCACACTGTCCCGTTCCACACTCAAACACACTGTCCCATTCCACACTCAAGCACACTGTCCCATTCCACACTCAAACACATTGTCCCGTTCCACACTCAAACACATTGTCCCGTTCCACACTCAAACACACTGTCCCGTTCCACACTCAAACACACTGTCCCATTCCACACTCAAACACATTGTCCCATTCCACACTCAAACACACTGTCCCATTCCACACTCAAACACATTGTCCCGTTCCACACTCAAACACATTGTCCCATTCCACACTCAAACACATTGTCCCATTCCACACTCAAACACACTGTCCCATTCCACACTGAAACACATTGTCCCATTCCACACTCAAACACACTGTCCCGTTCCACACTCAAACACACTGTCCCATTCCACACTCAAACACATTGTCCCATTCCACACTCAAACACACTGTCCCGTTCCACACTCAAACACACTGTCCCGTTCCACACTCAAGCACACTGTCCCGTTCCACACTAAAATACACTGTCCCATTCCACACTCAAACACATTGTCCCGTTCCACACTAAAATACACTGTCCCATTCCACACTCAAACACCACGTCCCATTCCACACTCAAACACACTGTCCCGTTCCACACTCAAACACACTGTCCCGTTCCACACTAAAACACATTGTCCCGTTCCACACTCAAACACATTGTCCCATTCCACACTCAAACACACTGTCCCATTCCACACTCAAACACACTGTCCCATTCCACACTCAAACACACTGTCCCATTCCACACTCAAACACACTGTCCCATTCCACACTCAAACACACTGTCCCGTTCCACACTCAAACACACTGTCCCATTCCACACTCAAACACACTGTCCCATTCCACACTCAAACACCACGTCCCATTCCACACTCAAACACACTGTCCCGTTCCACACTCAAACACACTGTCCCATTCCACACTCAAACACACTGTCCCGTTCCACACTCAAACACACTGTCCCATTCCACACTCAAACACACTGTCCCGTTCCACACTAAAATACACTGTCCCATTCCACACTCAAACACATTGTCCCATTCCACACTCAAACACACTGTCCCGTTCCACACTCAAACACCATGTCCCATTCCAGACCCTGCCAGTATCCCTTCTATCACTCAGACTCATTCCACACTACGCCAGTCCTTAGCCCAGAATACTGCAAATCCCATTACCTCCCAGAGCTTCCTAGAGCATGGCATTCCAGACTGGCTGCTACAATAATTCAGAAATCAGAAAGTGGCTGTTTTTTTGTTGATGTTTGTTTTAATGAAAAATCATTGATCCATTTCTCACCCGAATCCCCTGGAGCTTTACAGTACCTTGACTTATAGCCAATCAGAACCATGGATCAGCTCAATGACAAGGCGCCAACAGGGCCGGGTGATAGACTAACCTTGCTGCTCTGGTTTCTGTGCACAGTGCAGAGAAGGAATGCTTCAGTGTGCAGCTTTTTGTCTTTTAAACACTGAGACACTAGAGTTAATGTGTGTGTCTGTAGGGCCGGTCGATCTCTAGCACACACGTCGGGTTTCACGCCGGGTTTCACGCCGGGCTAAGCAATGTTCACGGATATCAGAAAAGGCAAGGCTGCACCTCGTGGTAAATAGCCTAATTTCTGTAAAACAGGACTGACAGATGATAGATTGATTCCATAACCTCTGCAAAATAATCCAGCGAATGGAATAACCATGTACAATCATAAACGCTAACAAACAAGCGTTGAGAGCAATTTCACTGGCAAATTGGTTCTACTTTCATTCACAGGCAATCAGCTGTATCTCCCTCTGCTACGCAGCTAAAATGCGATTCCTCGTGCTTGACCAAGTGCAGTAATCATGAATTGATATGTGCTGTGAACAGTAACCTGGCGAAGCAAAGTGACCCAGAACAACCTCATGTTGTGATCTGATTAACTCCCCTATGTTTATGCAGTGGCCACAGCAGAGGGGTCTGGAAGCGGCTGCATTATAGCCAGTGCTCGAATTGTCGTTGAACGCGGGGGAACGCCGCTCCCCTTGTTAAAGGAAATTGGGAAAATCGTCCCCCTTGTTAAGATATGCAATTCTGTAAAATGAAACGCATTGGGTTCAGTCCAATCACTTATTTTCACTCCTTGCATCATTTCATCGTGTCCTTTCCTCGGTCCTTAGCTCCACCCAGGCCCAGACTGGCCATCTGGCAGGCCGGTCTGATTTTCTACTCTTTTGGGCCGGTGTAGTGTAGGCAGCGTATAATTTTTCCCGGATACTTCCGGGTCTGTCACTCGAACAGGACAAATAACCAATCAATGCTCGGCTACGAGTGGGAAGTTGAGCAATGTCCAATCAAATAACACTTTTGTTGTGCACATTTATGAAAAGAGGAGCTATCTTTTTGAACCCATCCGTGGTCAGTAGCTAGCATTCGTGCTACGTAATGCGAGTGTAGAAATCGCTAATAATGTTTATTTACAGGCCAATTGTACAAATACATTGAAAATGATCAGTTCAGTGCTAGTAGCTAGCGAGATGTACAGTCAAGCAACGAACCTGGAAGTGGGAAAAAAGTTATACGCTGGGAAAAATTGTAGGCTACGCTACACTTGTCCAACTGCCTTGTTGCGAGAGAGAGATGGAGAGAGGTAAGACAGTTATTATTTTCATATTGTATTCTATTCATTTGTGGCTTGGTCATACATTGACTGGTCACGTAAAAGCAAAGTTGGCCGTTTGTGTGTTTTTTGGCCGCCGTGCCATGCACGCATTTGTGAATGTGTTTGTATGACATGAATTGCATCGGTAAAAGTCGGCCAATTCACATAAATATACGTAAGCTAAATGACATTATTCTTTCTCAATCATACAGTGAGGCACTGTTAAGAAATGTTCCTGCTAAGAATGTTCCTGTTCTAATTCCGTCTAGCCACATACGTACACACACGTATGTATAATAGCATAATAATGTCTGAATATGATCAGGTGAAAAAATTCCATTCATTCCACCGAGATTTGCCCATATATTACGTCAAGCCTGGTCTTGAACAAACCAAGGGTCTATTCTCTGCTTCTATAACACCTTATTCAAACACCTAACAGCTACTTACACACAGACAGACAGACAGACACACACACACACACACACACTTCCATTCTTCTCACTGAATAAAAATGAATATTACAGAATAATGATGTTACAATGAGAGGAGGAGAGGATAAATTTTGCTACAACCTTTAGAGAGTACCATGACATAAAAAAGTAAATGTATTCACTCTCCTGGCCCATGTATAAATTGCACATAACATAAGGGCCAGGTTTTCAGGCTGTAAATGAGAATCAGTTTGGAGGCAAGGTCATTCCATCGGTCCAACCCACAGACTCCACTGAGATCCTGAGCCTGAGTCTGTATTCTGGAACACTACTGAGGAAGAGGAACATGAATTTATAATCACACGTCAAGATGATTCCCAACCAATAGCATGAGTCAAATGTTTAAGTTAAAAAGTGAACCAAAGGTGATCAGTGTGTCATTGCGACTGCCACACACAGCTACAGACACAGCTACAGACAGAGACACAGGCACAGGCACACATAAATATACAGTACAGCCACAGACACATTTGCTTGCCCAGTCATGGACACATAGATACTGTTGAATCACAGACAAAGGCACACGTTCAGTCCGTCGATTTCCCCATGGGTTGTTAGATTCCTTCGGTACAGAGAACATTGAACTTTGAACTGAATTTAGAATGCTTGAAAACATGTGACCAAAACAGAACTTTTAGCAGTAAAAAGGTTTTTATTCTAAAGAGCGGTCTGACCAATCAGACTTTATCATGGGTGTCAATCGCTCCATGAAAACTAATTTTACTTAGTATGAACCTATGACTTCCCGTCATCGAATTGAGTGCGAACAAAGTAGTTTTTATAGCATCGAGGTGACAGATTCATCCAGAGAGTTTGATCAAATTGCACATGCCCTTAAACAGACGAAGTACTTTTGATTAAATCTGGCCCTGGGTCTCCATCATCTCACCTCACTGGTCCTCAAATAAAGAAAAGCATTTCTGATGGTTAATAATCTTTCAGCCTGCAGCCAAAAAAACATCACTTAACAAACCTTTCCCCTGAACACTGGAACCCCTCCAGTATATATACACACATTACAGCTAAACCTGAGTTGGCTGTTCGGTTTAATATTCTCTTTAATATTGTATGAGCCAAATGTTCCGTTAAATAGATACATACATAAGCAAAGATAGACAAATCTGCAGTGTTAGCTTTCCCACGTTATACGCTACTCCTGCTGCATATAAAGAAGAGGAAGAATACAGATGTGAGAGTTTCTGCAGCACAGTACCGCCCTGGATCATCAGGGTCTAATTATGTGGATCAGATTTATAATTGTCAGACTAATCACTTGGATCTAGTTGGACATTGTAAGGCTGTTGATGGACCTGCTTGTGCGTACAGGAGACAGTTAAACAGAAAACATTCTTGCTCAGTCACCTTCAAACTGCAGAACACACTCACCTGCTATAGCTACACCAGGAACATTTCATTAGTGAGGTCATGTGACTGCTGTCCCCTGCTGTCATTGGCTATTGACATGCCCAGAGGGGCCATTAGTGAGGCATGTCACCTTGAGAATAATGATGAGGGTAATGTGCCCTTTCCCCAAGTGAAGGAGGGCTTTTCCCCAAGGAGAGCCCACCGCTCTGCTCAATGCATTTTATTCTGTTAGCACTCTTCTAGGATATCCCAAAAAAACTTTTATACGATCTGATAAGGCGTTCATAGGATGCATTGCTTCAACCGAATACCGAATAATACCGAATAATATGCACATGCTTTATATAAATTAATATTATACATGTAAATATATACAGTATAGAGTAGGGGATGGGAATCTATTACAACCTCATTACATGTAGGTGTCAGGGAATGGGTGGCACCTCTTTTGACACTACACAGGAAAAACTAAAAATGTACGCAGCAAACTCACCAAGCAATGCTCTGCTGTAAACTAGCTGCTGTAAAATTCATTGATCGAGATCCACTTTGGTCTTCTTCTCTTAAGACTGAGATAGCATTTATAATTCAGGAGAGCTGAAAACTTGTTTAAATGTAGTCGAAAACAAGGTACTACATTAAAAAACAAGGCTGGCTTGATTGAGCCAATTAAATTTTTATCTGCACTGCGTCTGCATATATTTCCATAATATTTCAGCATTGACGTGTGGTGGAATATTCTAAGTTTTGTGGAACTAATGTCCACATGGGTTAAAGTTATATATGTGCAAAATTAAATGTGACAGAAAGTTAGGCTCCATGTCTGACTGTGACATGACATCCCTGACGGCCATGTGCAAACATGCCAAATGCTTACCACCGGTAATAATGGCTACCACTAGGGTTGCCACCCATACAGGTTTTCCATCGAATGTCCTTTTTTTTTTGTATTACATTTCCCGGAACAACAAATGCCCCAGTTTTAATAATATCTAGTTTTTAAAATTTTATTTATTTAAGTTTTCATTATCGCAAAATATATACAGTGTTGAAATCTGAATATGTGATGGGTTTATTAGTGGTGAATGAAATGCGAAGGTAAAGGGGGATCAGAACAAGTCACCCACACAGGTGAGGACCACTAAGGGAGTAATAACTACTAACAAGTAGAAGAAAAAAAAAAGGAAAATAATCCCTAGTAGCTAAACAGCCAAATGATAATCAACCCAGGAAAATAGGGCGAACACGAATAATACGAGTGAGAACACAAAACTAAGTCTCCCGAGCTCAATACTCGAGCTAATACGGGAAACTAGAAAAGAACATAAAACAAGTTTAATATCACAAAGTCGCTTGTACCTGGCTATACCTTGCTCAATGTAATAACGAATGACAAAGAAGCAACGGGGAAGCGGAAGTGATTAACTTAAATACCCGGCAGCTAGTAGCACAGGTGAAATTAATAATCAGCGAGGTGAAGCAAAACCCCGGAACGGAACGTGGGAAAAATCTGAAAGATTCTCAATCGGAGAGAAAGGACGAGAACCGCGGCGGAAAAGGAAAAAATAACCCACAAACCCTGACAGAATAGGCTTACATAGACAGAGTCTCTTGGTTTGTGGGCAACGTAGCCTATTTATTTATTTATTTATTTTGTGAACTGCGGTGTCCAGGTTTTTGTGAGTCAAAGGTGGCAACCCGAGCTACCACTGGTATGGAGAACATGGCTGTAATTGCCACCAGAGGCTTTGTGAGCGTGCCTGCAAAGACAACCGTTTGTTTTCACAGTGTGCTGTGGGTCCAGTGTGCTCAGAATAAGCACACGCTCAATTCGTTCCATGTAAAAAAAAAAAATCAAAACACTCCCAGCCCCCTCGGTATAAACACACTCTCACATTCGTGCTTGGTAAACAACACAATCACAGTTCACTGTAAGCAGTGTAAACAGACGCTCACCTCCTTCTCCCCGCAGATGTTGCTGATGATGGAGTTTGATGCCGGGCTGGCAGACGGCCCCAGGACTGCCACCACCCCCTTGGACAGAATCTGGCACACTGAACAGAGGACGCACAGGCCAGGTGTCAGTTTCATTATTGGCACAACACACAGCGACCGCTGCACAATCACTGCGAACAGAGACCTAACTTCTCTAACAGAGGCAGAGCGCTGAACCAAATGCTAACATACAAACTTTGCTTAGCTCCAAACCAGGGTGACCTCCATGCTTTGTAAGTCTAGTGACATATGAATTTTGAAGCGAGCAGAAGCCATTAATGGGAATGACAGCGCAGAGAAGCTGTAATCTTGCTTGTTTTCTTTAAATATTCATCTTTGTTTTGAATTATTAATCAGGCTGTGAAAGCGACAAGATTTTTAATATTTGCCTCTCACTTCCCTACGCACAAAGTTGTCTTTAATCATCATGCCAACCAACAAGTCATTCCAGGGGTAGAAATAATCCCTATATTTTAATTAGGATGCCAAAACCAGTGTAGTGGTATAATTGGCACAGAGATGGTGCAGGAGGGACTAGGTTTTGGAAGGGGGTAGGGTGGGTGGCAGACAATGAGGTGAGGGGTCCAGGGCAGGAGTCTCCGCATTATTCTGTCAATCCACACAGGATTGACGGGAATTAGATAGGGAATTAGTGAAGCAGTGAATAAAATGATTAATAAATAATCCCATTATCACCCACCCACCCAGCCTCCCAGCAGACGGGCCAACACATCTCACTCAATTACAGTACATTTCCACCCTGAAGCTTGCTTCTGCCATTTAAGAAGCCGTCACATGGGATTAGAGCAACAGGAAAGGTGCCAGCTGCCAGAAGTCATTTTCATTGGCTGCTTTGTCAATACTGATTTCAGGAGGTTAGTAACTTCTTATAAAGTGACCAACTCAGATTACAGTTCAATAAATAAATGAAATAAACATGACCTGTGTTCTCCCCCAAAACTCATGAAAGCCAAGCATTTTACAGTCATTTCCTAACTGAATTATACAGCCATGCAGCCTTCTCTAAAACATGCAGCCTATCTTTCAACACAGAGGCTTTCAATCCTTTCTGATCCAGGACCCACACCCACACTCAATGGCATCCATAGGACCCCCATCATACATTAAAAAGGGTTATATTTGTTTTTAAAAAGGCTTTATACTTTGAAATATTTTCAGAAATCTATATATAGTAATTGCATGTCAAGTATAGCTATTACATAAATATCAGGCTTTGATTATTTATGTAATAGCTATTTCTGACATAAAGCATTAAATCATGAACTCAAAAATTAAGAATATTGCTCATTTCATTCTCATTAAGAAATTGCTTACTTATGACTTAAGGCCTTTGTTTATGTACACAATGAGCAATGAATCATGGGATAGCTGGTTCCTTGGCTTTATGATTTTTATTTTATTTTTTAAATGAAGACATCCAGATGAATGAAAATGCATAAACCCAATCAGCAGCCATTAAAACAGCCATTAAAACCACAAGCATGGATACTGAGGACAGGACGAAATGCCCTGCTTTAAGACAGCCCAATGAAGACTCAAACAGCACTGTACACAGCTTTGAAGAGTCAAATGCCTGCCATTGCTCTCAGGATGGAAATGCATCTAGTCCTTCTCTAATGTGTTCCCTTGCTGTGGATTGCTGCTATTGGCATTAAATCTACAACTCATATATTTAAATTACATGTTTTAATTAATGTGCTGTACAACTATTTCGGTTTGGCGCTGAATGGATCTGCTTTAGTACTGCTCCGGAGCATGGGCATCTCCCCGCTAAACAAGAGATGACCAGAAACCCCCCATACTAAAACCCCCCATACTAAACCCCCATACTGAAACCCCCCCATACTAAAACCCCATACTGAAACCCCCCATACTGAACCCCCATACTGAAACCCCCCCATACTAAACCCCCATACTGAAACCCCCCCATACTAAACCCCCATACTGAAACCCCCCCATACTAAACCCCCATACTGAAACCCCCCATACTAAACCCCCATACTGAAACCCCCCCATACTAAACCCCCATACTGAAACCCCCCCATACTAAACCCCCATACTGAAACCCCCCATACTAAACCCCCATACTGAAACCCCCCATACTAAAGCAGATCCAAACAGCAGGTGGAAGCTGGGGTGGTGGAGGTTGATCGCAAATTTTTTAAAGCAGAATCAGCAAAGCAAACAAAGCAGCACGTCGGTGAGCAGCACAAGGAGGTTGAATTCTTGGTTTTAAAAGGGCGCTCCATTAGAGGCGCGTGCATGCGATTGGTTGATTATGAGACGGATCAATGCTGAGATCCTGAATTTCGCTCAATAGAGAAGGAAGTTTCCCACGCGTGGGCCTTAATGTTGTAAGGCTGTGCCGCTACGGCTTCGATAAATGAGCTCTGTTCCTCGGCCCGATACAGCCGGACTCTGCTCATCGACTGGGCTCAGGTCTGCATTCTTTCCCAGGCACCCAGAACCTTTTCCCCTCCTCGATATGCCTGCTGGCTCCGACTGCATAAACAGCATCGCAGTAAACAGCCCACACACATGCCCCTCTACAGGGCCGGCCAACACACAGCAGGTCATTCTCATTACCCCAGAGACAGCATGTCTGCTTTGAATGTCTGCCAGCAGGGATTTCCCATAGGTTTTCACGTCCTGTTTTCATTCACCTATTTTTGTGTTATTTTTGTTTTTCCATTACTCTTTTGTGAAGTGTTCCTTCAGCCAAATTCTCTACATACTCCAATTCTAACACCAAGCCATTCTTAAGTACAAGTACAACAACAAGACAAAAAATACCTACCTCTGAATTTTAAAGGAACTGTAAGCATGGTAGGCTGATGTTTGTTACATTAATCAAGTAATAATAACATTCTACATGACTGCAGAAATAATTGAAGTGTAGACCCCTTTCACGGTTTCCTAAAGGCATGCCTCTTTAAGAATGCCTCAGAACTACACATTTAATTTTATAATTAGTGAATAACCACATTTCCTTTCATCTCATATCTTTCATGTATCTTTCCCCCATGCTGATATTTAAAATCTACTTCTTTTTAATCCAAACCACATTAAATGCATACTGAAAAATGTATGCATCCATATACTAGACCCTTGCATATTAAATGTATCTCTGCTTTAATAAGTGTAACACTGTATGGATTGTATTCATTCAGACAGAAATCATTGTGAAATTGTATGCACATATATTGATATATCTGATCCTGTTGAATAGAATAGTAATGACATTAATGGTTGGTGCCCAGGTTTATTATTGATTGTGGTGTTAGCATCTGTCCAGTTCGATGATGGCTAGTAACTGTATGTGATATTAATGGGTTGGCGGATCTTACTGGTCTCGCCCATCTCGTATTCACTGTCCCTCAGGAGCTCGAAGATGTCCACCTCCAGCTTGCCTGTTGTGGAGCGGTTGCTTGCCCGATTGAAGCGCTCTTTGGCCAAAGTGATGGCCAGACGTTCCCCCCTGCTGCACTCCATGGGGTCATCCAGAATGGCAGCTGGGGAAGATAGCAAGACAGGGTCAGAACCCGGCGCCCTCTAGTGACCGGGAGTGTACTCATCTTGCTGTATGAGGCCACACCATCATTAGACCAGGCTTGTGTCGTGTGGAGGCTTGATATTCATAGTGGTGGAGACCGTGAGCGAGGCGACCTCATTGTTCATCTGCATTCATACTTTACCAGCAGGAAACATTCCTTAAAATATAACAAATCTATATTCTGAGGCTGTGCCCGAGTTGCTGGCCTGAAGTCATTTCATAGCAGGAGACAACAGAATGATGTGTCTGCTTTAAGTTGCAAGCTAACCACAATAAGCAATTAGGAAGCATTTCGATACAGATCCACTGAAGGAAGCGGTATGGTGCCTGGGGCTTATATATCGTTTTTTCCCCACTCTCAATTAAGATGTGGGTAAATGAGAGGGCAATAGGGGAATAAACCTGTCCTAAGCTCAATTATCAGAGAAACAATGATGCAATACCACAAGCATTTGGTCAAAGTGCAATTAGATACCCCACTGAAAAAATATATACATGATAAGGTTTAGATTTCCAATTACAACTTTCTGTGAAAAAAAGGTCACAGATTTTTTCCCCCCACTGCATCTCTGAATATTCGCAAAGACAGAAGTGATGTTTATTTTTGGCCGAGAAAACATTGTGAATCTCTGCCCCCGGTTTTTGGAAGAGCAGAATCCAGTTAGGAATTTGTATTGAAATTCAAAATTCTCAGCTGTCTGGATTTGGATTGTAACATTTTGTGGCACTGAAAGAATATCCGTCCTTCTGAATGTAAGTAGCCCTCTTTCCCTCTGACTCTCACTCCCTTGCTGTCTGGGGAAAATTGCTTTCGGTTCACAGAGTGAGAGTACAAAAGGATAGAGAAGGGCGATTCCCTCACTTTGTACTCCCCAATGAGAGTGACAAAGGCCTGAAGATGAGGAATTAGCCCAGCTCCTGCAGAGTGCTCCAGTAAAGCAGGCAGGAAGGAAGCAGCCGACTTCTTAGACCCAGTCAGGAGACGACCCGTCTGAGGGACCGCGAGGTGTGGTGCGCAAAGGAACAGGAACCCAAACGCTCTGCTGCACTAAGGCCGTCCGCACTCACGCTGTGAAGCACAATACTGCGGCCTTTTCAACGTCTGAATAAAGGCGAGTGTGAGCGCAAGCAGAACTGCCAACCAGCAAGGACCAATACAGACACCGCTAACACGACTTACCCCGCTAATGCCGCTAGCAGCACTCCGCAGCCGGGAATTGATTTAGAGACGGTCAGGCAAACACTTCAACCTGCAAAGCCTTGTACAGTCCTACGATATAACCCTCAAGTTTAACTTACATTTAAATAATAAAAAACAGGTAACAACCGAAGATAAAAAAATAAGAAATAAATACAATAAAATCACCTTCAGCCATCAGTTTCAAGGCTCACTCGCTCATTAGAACTGAGCACAGGGTAAACAGCTTTTTACCAAAACAATACAGTTTAAAATTAATCCCTGGTGATGACGTGCATTTTAGAGGATTGCATATTTACAGATTTTTTTTGTTGTTGATGGAGTTGTCAATATTAACATATGGACTTTTAGCTGAGATTCTGCAGAATACTGCATCTTCCAAAATGAGAAAAAATTTATTTCATAAGATAAAGATGTTGTCCATGGAGGAGGAATCAACACTAAAGTCCAAAAATTGTAATTTAGCAAAGTTAATGCTTAACATTCATATTTATTCTGCAAATCAAAACAATACAGGTCTGAGTCATTTGTGCTTTTATCTGTAAATAGCACAGAAGCTATTAAACATCTAAAAAGGTGAAGCAAGTCAACAAAAGAGCTGGTGGGCTGGCTCAAAATACATCCTCAGTCCCAGCTGCAGGCTCCTTTATAAAATCAGTCATATGCATGACACAATATACACTTTACTAGTTGCAGAATCAAATATACCCTAATACTCTAAACAATACACAGTTTATCCATTATGTAATATACAGTTGAAATATTAGAAGAACAACTCCCAAAATTAATATCTGCTTTTGCATTGTATAAACAGCTCCCAGCAGTAATACATTTTTTAGCTCCCTCAGAAGAAAGCTATAATGCAGAGAGCAGGTTTGTTAATGGGAACGGGATGAGGTCTCGTCGGCAAACTAAACTGAAGTGAGAACTTTAAGCCCACTCCTGAGAGAGACAACGTGCTTTCTTCACAAATCAAAATGTTCTTTTGGAAAAGTCGATAAAACAACCAACCGGATTAAAGCAGAAAAGGAAGAACATACTGATGAGTCCAATGAAGTAATTAATTTAACATTCAATACAGTCTGTTAGGCCATTGCGTTTTTGTTCAGGAATACCTATTATTATTATTATTATTCTACTTTTTCATTCCCATTTCTGAGCTGAGACAGAAGTATTGTTGGAGGTTAACAGTAACGTGTCATGGCTTGACTGTAATTGCAGGCTGTATCCTTGGACTTTTACACTTTCATGTGTGGATGCGTTCCTTAACACGCTTGGATTGCAACTTTGATACGTTCCTATTCTGGCAAATGGTGGAGTTCATCAAGCGTATCTCTCCATGTGTGTTTTTGACTCATTTATTTCTCACAGGGAATCATTCCGCACACTTAATAAATTTTAAATTACAGACATTAGCTTGTCATTTCGCCCATAGGAATGCAAATCTCTTCAAATTGCTGCACAGATGCTAATTAGCAGGGCTAAATAATGTGTGCGATAGTCAGTATGCTTATAATAGGTTTAGCCTGGAGAATGGTAGCCAGGGGGCTGGGGGAGGTCAAGGCCAAAGGCCAAAGGCACTCATAGAAAATATGGTATTTCACTAAATTTCTTCTCTGCTGTAATTAAAGTTGTCTTTCTTGGGTGAAATATAAAGCAACGCAACTTGTACGGCCATCTGATAGTGTCTCCTAAGGAATCCATTTACAACCAATTTATGAATTGCCAGCAGACCCTGTGCTAGTGAACTGCCTTCAGCCAGTCAGCAGTGATTGTTGCACACAGAGCTGCTATGCAGAACATGGAGGGACAGGGTACGACTGCAGTGCATCGACACAGAAATGGGTCATTAGTCTCGTTACTCTCACGTCTGCAGGGGAGGAAACTAGTACAAACACTGTGAAGGGATGATCCCTGGAACCTCTTCCCTCTCTCTCTCACTCTCTCACACCCCCTCGCACGCACACATACACACAGACGCGCGCACACACACACACACACACACACACACACACACACGCACGCCCACATGCACACACACACAACACACGCACGCCCACATGCACACACACACACACACACACAAATATTCACAAAGTGTACAAACCTTGCACCCGCTGCATTGCGAATGTATTCCGCATCAGGCAAGATAGCAGATAAGCACAAAACATTTTGTCTTTTTCACTGGAGAGCACCATAGAGGATTACAGCGAAACTCAATTCAATTGGTTTCACGTTTTATAGGAGCGCCGCTTGCCTCTGTAATAGGCACTCAAGAGCCTTGCCTTGACCCGCCTGTGGGTTTATCATTCTGCTCCCGCATCAGAAGCCTCTGCCGCAGCCGCAATGAAAATAGCCCAATGACCCAATATCACATATTGGAAAATTGAGCTATTTTAAAGAATGACTTCATACTTCATGTGTCATTCTAATTATGAGTATCGACCGTAGAATGGTCACAAAAAGGAGAGCAGATATGTTTCAAGCATAAACTGTGTGCTGCACGGCAGTTTGCTTTGTGTGAGAGAGAGAGAGAGAGAGAGAAAGAGAGAGAGAGATAATGAGAGTGATTTCAGGCAGCCAACAAATCACACACAACAAACAAAGCACACAACACGGAGACAGAGTTAGATTCACATTGGCCCATTAATCATTGATGCCACATACAGTGTAGGCAATTAAATGTAGACATAAATATCAGTCAAACAAGGACAAAGCTGAAGGGAGGGGCTTCATAATTACCCTCTACATCATCCCTCGCCCTTCAATCACACCCTGGGGATAACCGACTCCGCCGAGTCAAAAATTCAGATCAGAGGCAATAAGCACCGGCAGCGCAGCCTCCTCTCCGCGGCCCGTCGGCAAGAGAGGTTCTTTTGAAAATTATTTTCATGAAGGCAAAGACATTTCAGTGAATTCCAGGCAAGTCTGGGAGTGAGGGAGGTATGTAAAAGTGCACGGGTGTGAATTGATTTGCAAAGTACAATCGCTAATCAAAGAGGAATGGAGTTAAATGGGAGGCTGTACTGCAAGGGCCACAGCGTGACAGAGGACTTTTAAACATCTGCGAGATGTTCTAATGGCAGGTGTTATAGCTATCGTGTCTTCTGTCTGTCTGCCTTCATGATGACACAGTCCTACTGTGCTGTCCGTGCTGACTGGTGCTAATGATAAGTGATGTCTTGTGCCCTTTGCCAACAGGACTCATGTCTATTGAGGGACCCTGAGTGTGCAGACTTACGTAAAGCCATGATGACACTCAACTTTTAACAGGTCCAGACCCCCACCCTCTCTCCCCTTCCTCCTCTTCAGGCCACAGCTAATGAATCAACAGTAGAGCTGGGCAATATACCGCTACGATAAGTATCAAATGCAATAACAGCCACTGCCACCATGCGGGGTATTGCCTTTCTTTTTGTCTTTTTTCCTTTATTTATACAAGATGCGGTAGTAAACATCCAAACTTCAGAGGCCGCGTAAAATGCTTCCGGGAAAAAAAGATCACCACTGATATCTATTGGGTGTTGATAAGACAGCCAATCAGCAGCAAGGTCGTACAGCCTCCATGTGACCATGTGATGCATTTATGAATCACATGGAAGCTACAACGCCCTGCTGCTGATTGGCCATCATTGCGGTATATCACCCAGGCAACAAGACCCCCGAGACTCATTGATAACACCTGGCAACCATGACTTTGACCTCCCAACTTGCCCCACCATCAACTTTCAGCCCAGAAGCGATCCACTCTTACTCTACTGAAGGGCGTAATTCACAGAGCATAAAGGTGAAGGAAAGAGTGTCTGTCCTCCAGGATATGAGATGGGAATTGATTCAATAGGAACTGCTTACGAGCTTCAGGTTATGACCTGCACTTGTACGCAAACACTTCAGATTGTTGCATTGCAATAGTTTGTGTCCTATTGAATCTCATGATCACCTCATTTTGTTGCATAAATGGATAGTAAGAGGAAGATTTCCTCAGTTACAGTGTAGAGTATATACATAAACAGTCATCACACCACCAATGGCCAGAGGGAGTTAGCCAGAAGGTAATCTCATTGGTGAAGGTAATCTCATTGGTGAAAATTACAGAAATTATGCAAATATACAGGCAATTATGCAAATAAAAAGAAAAGATGTGCTTTCAGGGCCCCTCGGGCTGCAGTGGACTGCTTTCATTGGTTAAAAATAAAACCATGCAAATGTACATTGGAATAAAACATTCAGCAATGGAAATTCCTGCAACTCACTGAAAACAGATTAAATATGAAATATCATAATAACAGAAACATATGAATATATACAACTGATTAGCTACTAATGCAGTGGGTGACAAAACTAATGGTAAAAACACACCTGGTTAAATAAATAATATTTATATAAATAAAGTAAATTTTGGATCTATTTTTTACGCACTTTAACCCAAAGTGGACTTTTGAATATCTAATGAATATTAGATCTCATTGATTTGTAAATCTTTTGTGAATTTATTAATTTGATTCTTATATGGTTGGGTATGTCTTCCAATCAAGGAACATCCACGCAAACAAGGGGCCATTTTCTTTCCTCTTACACTGTCTTCAAGGTGATTTGTTTTAGTATACTGCTCAGATCCAAATTTATGTGGTTATTAAAAATGTGTTTATTTGTTTAGCATGGTCTGGCAAATTCATTTGGTGTGAAGATTTCTTTTTATTTTATTTTATTTAAAACATACACTATACACTTACATACATTATTACCATGTATTGTCCAAAATTATGTATTGTCCGAAAATGAGGGCGCAACTTTTAAATTGAGCCATTTGAACAGCAACCAGGGTTCTGATGAAGACCTACGTGGTCGAAAAGTCAACCGCTTGCATGGTAAATTAAATATTATTACTTGTTTTTTGGGAGCATTAAGCAAGTGTGTGTCTTTTCTCTATTGATTTTGTGGGAATTTGGCCGGGACACCAGGGTGTCGGAAAGTCCCACGGGTTCTGTAATGACTACAGTGTGTCCACATCTCAGCTTAATGCCTCAAAGCACCTTCACAGCACCTTCACAGCACCTTCTAAAGCAGACTGCTCCCATCGCTGTGCTGGGGTAATGGGGCTCCATTCTGTCTATAGCGTAGAACATAGTTTTACAATACGTTTAGCATACAGTACAGTTCATTACATGTGTTATTATATACAGTATACATGTTTTACAATAATGTAACATTCAAAATCACACTTTACCTCATAAGGACTTAAATCTTGTGATATACCATATATAGTTTTAGATTATCATTACCTCAATCTCACTCTTACACACACTGCGCACGTGAATATCTCACTCTTATACACACTGCTCCATGTGAATATCTCACTCTTATACACACTGCACACGTGCATATCTCACTCTTATACACACTGCCCCATGTGAATATCTCACTCTTACACACACTGCCCCATGTGAATATCTCACTCTTATACACACTGCCCCATGTGAATATCTCACTCTTATACACACTGCACACGTAAATATCTCACTCTTATACACACTGCCCCATGTGAATATCTCACTCTTATACACACTGCACACGTGAATATCTCACTCTTACACACACTACGCACATGCATATCTCACTCTTATACACACTGCTCCATGTGAATATCTCACTCTTACACACACTGCGCACGTGAATATCTCACTCTTATACACACTGCCCCATGTGAATATCTCACTCTTACACACACTGCGCACGTGAATATCTCACTCTTATACACACTGCCCCATGTGAATATCTCACTCTTATACACACTGCCCCATGTGAATATCTCACTCTTACACACACTGCGCACGTGAATATCTCACTCTTATACACACTGCCCCATGTGAATATCTCACTCTTACACACACTGCGCACGTGAATATCTCACTCTTACACACACTGCGCATGTGAATATCTCACTCTTATACACACTGCCCCATGTGAATATCTCACTCTTATACACACTGCCCCATGTGAATATCTCACTCTTATACACACTGCACACGTGAATATCTCACTCTTATACACACTGCCCCATGTGAATATCTCACTCTTACACACACTGCACATGTGAATATCTCACTCTTACACACACTGCACACGTGAATATCTCACTCCTACAAAAGTGAATACCTGCTATAATGGCCTAGTTTTGTGGGCTCTTTAGAGACTGTAGCTTTGGGGCTCTTTGATCACCTCTGGCCAGCGTTCCAAAACCACCCATGCCGACCCCCCCCCCCAACTTAACCCAACCCCCACAGCGTTCAGGGTTTTCTCCAGCCAATCAGAGGGCTCTCCTCAAGGGCGACACGTGTAATGACACAACTGACTGCGCATTATTAATAACATAAACAGCGTGAGCACTGATGACACACCTGTCGGCGGTCTTCGTGCCATACATGACCGCACAGCACTAATAACATACCTGTCCTCCCAGTGTCAGCAGCAAGGCGGAGAACATACCTGTCCCAACAACATAACTGACACACTCCACTGCACAGGCTGAGTGGAATTACATCCTGGGGTTTATGACTAAGGCCAACTGAGCCGCTATCTGCACTGCACATTACCTCTGCAGTCTGGCTCTAGACAAGGCTAACCGCTGTTTTTCCTGTTATCAGTGCTTCACACACCACCTGCCTGGGAATTGCAACTGTCCCATTAAATGTTCTGGGTGAGCTGGTTTTACCCTCGTCCCAGACTAACCAGTGCTGACCTGCAATAACCTTCGCTGGATTGAGATGGAAAGCGATGCATACGGACCGCTTTACAGCCGTTCTAGCCCCGGCTATTCACACACGTTCACTCATACGAGGTCACACATAAGGTCACTTAGACAGAGGGTCACTCGCCCAGCCGCCAACGTGGTCAATCACACGCCATCACTCAAACACGGGATCACTCACATATGGGGTCACTGGCACATGGGGTCACACACCTGTCATGAATAACTCCTCCCACTGATACTCCTGGGACATTCAGCTGAGGCCAGATACACTCCTCCTAATGACAAACAAAACACTTCTCACTCAGTTACTTCCCATTTCCTATGGAAATCTTCCAGCGGCTCCCAACAAGGACTCTCACAGAGCCACTTTGATGAGCACAGCTGATTTGATTACAGAAAAAAATATTGTGTCAGAAGCCTCATAAATATCAATCACAGCACAGAGTAAGATATTTCACAGAATTACACGTTGAGCGTGACATTATTATCTGAAGCAATACAGAATCATCTTAACTTATTAGCTGGCTAATTTCTCTCACTTTTCTGCAGGCAGAGTAACTGAACTTCTGCTGAACCTGTTCCATAATAATCAAAATATAGCATCTAATTACAGACCCGCTGTCATAGGAATGGGACCAATCACAAATGCCATGGAGAACTCATTAATAATGATGCCACTTTTACACCTGCAATTAAAACCCTGTTATGCCTAATGATGTCACTGACACAAAGCTTTTAATGATGTGACTGCTACAACTGAATTATTTAAAATTAATAAAAGAATTCCGTCTGCCAGTGTATTTCCCTTTTCCAAGTGAAAAGTATAAACACAATAAAGAGTAAAGCAGGCTTACGGACTATGAGTCTGATTGTCTGGATGGCTTAACCATGCTGCAGTGAGTCTGAAGATCTTCCTCTCCAAGAGGCATAACCAGGCCTCACGAAAACAACAAGCAACACCCGGGCTTATCACCAATCAGCCTCAGCTGTGTGCTGCTGTAGGTTCAGCCTCAGTTGTGACTGACAGTGTGTTTGTCCTGCCTGCATTTTCACTCACTCTTCTACACTACACTAAAAGACACTACAACTGGCTGCAATTTATCTTCAAATGCATTTATTTCAATTACTCTTGCTACCTAAAGCTGTTGTTGGAAGCGTATAGATAATCAAACTCACTTAGACACTCAGTTGAGCCCCCTTTCCTTGTTGCAGAAATTGGAGAAGAAGAGCAGAGATTGGAAGAGGAGCAATTGTGTTCAAGGCTCTAATCTGATAAGAATAGTTTACCAAACAACTTGAGATCCATAACCTCATTTGGCTTATTCAAAACTTCTTATTCTAAAACATTTTTCATGTTTATTTAATGACATTCACTTGACGCCTCTGCTTATTTGATCTGTTATTTGTTTCCATACGGTTTATTGTTTGTTTTCATTACTTTAGATTTTTTCTATGTTAACCTTTCGTTTTATAATTGTTGATGTTCTTTGTATTGTTTCTCTTTTGATGAAATTGTATTATTATTCAATGCTAATTGCTTGTTGTTTTTTTATGCGCACAATGTATATTGTATTGCTATCCGTAGGAGGATAATTTTAATTGTTTTTGCAGACATACTGTATTTAAACTTGTAGATTCTTGATTGTTTGTCAGATGTCTTGTATTGTCTTGTCTGTTGCATGACTGTGGAAAAGGAAGCGTTACATCTCAAGGGCTATGCACTGCTAATAATAATGATGTAACTTTACTGCTAAATAATATGCATAACTAATTAATGTATAAGTTATGAACACACATTAGACCAAATTGAACAACAAGTCATATTCATATAATCTATACAATCCATCTTGGCAATGGATTCTCTATATAAAATATATTTGGATATCCATATTATGGATAAAATATCACAACAAGACAAAAGCATACTAGAACTTTTCACAACAGTGCTCCTTCACACACTAACAATTAAAGAAGCCAAAGCCTGCTTAACCAGATCTCATGTGTAGGTTTACATGGCATAATATGGAAATCTGACTATGCTTTGTACCTGACCCCCCTTAGAAAAACTTCCTCACCAAAATTCATTTTCAAATACCAGAAACCCTAACCCAAAAATACCTGTGACCTGGGAACAAACACATCTGTGGATAACCAGACTAAATCACATATGGATCTGGCTGGGTCTAGACCTGGTTCAACCCAAGTGAGAGACACAACATGCCATTCATCGAAGTAATGGAGTTCTTGATTACCTCATCTACAAATAACTGAACATTGATTTAGATCATCACTGAAATAGGTGTCATACTGTTTTAAGGAAAAAGCAAAAGACAAGATACAAGACAATTTTTCCCCCCTGACCACAAAACTACTCCGTGCAGATTAATTACCTGAATAATTACCTCTGTATTGTCCCACAATTATTTACATTCCACAAAAGAAAGGTTCAATCTTGATTGTATCTAACGTCTATTCAGGGAGCCATTCTTTAAAAATTGTAAGTTAATTAAAAGATGGCGATGCCGCGCACTGCCAACACTCTTTTATGTGAACAAAATCATTGTTTTCAGTCAGTATCTGCAGAAGAGGAAGCTGTGGGGAGCTATTTTTTACAGGAGCCTTCAGGGGTTGGCGTAGTCACATCTTCACACAGATAGCAATCAGCTGAAATGTCCAACAAATTCCACGCAGTCACTTGTGCTGCCTGCAAGGCAGTGATCCACATAAAGATTCTGCGTTCCTGCTGTCCGTGAGACTGAAGGCATCTCATGGTTCCTGCTGTCCGTGAGACTGAAGGCATCTCATGGTTCCTGCTGTCTGTGAGACTGAAGGCATCTCATAGTTCCTGCTGTCCGTGGCCTTGAAGAATCTCATGGTTCCTGCTGTCCGTGGGCCTGAAGGCATCTTCTGGTTTCTGTTGTCCGTGGGCCTGAAGGTATCTCATGGTTCCTGCTGTCCATGGGCTTGAAGGCATCTCATGGTTCCTGCTGTCCGTGGGCCTGAAGGTATCTCATGGTTCCTGCTGTCCGTGGGCTTGAAGGCATCTTCTGGTTTCTGTTGTCCGTGGACCTGAAGGCATCTCATGGTTTGCAAAACCTCAGGAACTTTTGGTAGTGGCTAAACAGACCTCGGTGCCCCCAAATATGATTACATGGTTCTGAATGAACGGAATTACTGACAATATCGGAATATTGTTAATTAGTATAAAATGTTCTGCATATAGTGCAGTCCATAAAACGCTACAGATAAAGAGACCAGATTATAAAAATTCAGGCACACTTTATCAGGTGTGATTCATGAGACGTTCAAATCAAAGCTCTGCAGCTGGAGCAGATTGTGTCAGCACATGCCTGACTTTCATGCTGAAATAAGATTAAAAATGATGTTGACTTTGCACAAGAATAACATTGACACAATTACTGATGGCCGGAAGTTGAATATTTTAGAAGCTCTCTGTGTTCTGTTTGTGGAAGAATCGGTTGACTGACGGGTGTCTCCACTCGAATTTCACAGTGTATCTCCAGAGGGCGGACAGTTGCCTGATCCCGCATGATGATGGACACCTCAGAACACATAGACTCACGTGGGACAATGCAGGACTGACAGCCACTTTATTGTGAGTGTCAGACTGAGTCGAACAGCAAACTGAACGAAAAATGCCTAAAAGAATGTCGACACTGCAAAGGTAAAGTTGAATCCAGCAGCTCTTAAAACACGTTGCTTCTTAACCGCGTTTAATGACAGGAAGCAATGAGGTCCTTAACCCTCATATTGTGTTCCGGGTCAATCTGACCCAATTCAATGTTTGACGTCTCTGAAAAACCAGTTAAGCTTATTTATTCATCGTGACACTACATCACTTTTCCTAATTTGTTGGAATTAAATAGTAAAAAACGCAATAGAAATAATGCTATGTTTAATGCTAAGTCTTGTGCCAACCTTGTAAACTAAGATGTTGTGTAAGGGGTAGCTGCATAAATGTAAGAGAGTATCCAAGCTTTTTGTGTTTTACCTCAGATTTTTTTGTGGGTAATTTCCTATGCAGGTTTTAAAGTTCACAAACTTTCACTTACCTCATGCTCTAAAATGAGATGTTTTATATTTAGGGATAAAAGGCGAGTCAATTGGGGGGGACACAAAAGGTAACACAGAAAGTGTCAACACATTTTTATTACAATACTTTTATGTCAGTTTAAACTTTTGGGGTCAATTTCACCACAAACATAAAAGGTGTCATAAAATGTCAACATAATATGAGGGTTAAACTGCTTTTCCAAAGCCTGGCCAACATGCACTGTACAACAAATTTTAATAATTATCAGCGTCAGAGGGTAGGAGCAGATGTCATTGGCTGTGTTTCATCATGCATGCTTGCATACTAGTTAGTACACATAGCAAATATGGCCGCCATTTTGTTAGTCATAAGTGCGGTCCAACATACTGAAAACCCTGGATGTGTACTTCTCTACTTGACAGGACCCAGAATGTGCATCGATGCACATTTTATTATTTTTTATATTTTTTATTGAATAATATTCAATAACAATACAAAGTAATACAACAAATTCCAGCGGGTATACAAATACAGATTATATAAATAATACATTACAGACCGTAACAGTTTTTAATGCTTTTTTGTTAGTAGAGTCTCTGGTGGTATTAATGTGCTGCTTGGTTTCATTGGATAATCCTGCAAAGCAAGGTTTTTTATTGGTAAATTGGCAGCTCTTCTCCCCAGAGGCATCAACTCGCTCATTTTAACTTAAAATGTAAAGCGCCGTGACCAAAATTGCTGTGGAAACTACCGGGTCTATAGTTAAATAAAGAGAAACCTCTCTGAGAAAACTGGACCGTTAACCAAAGGTCAGCTTGTGACAGTTACTGACAGCACGACCTAAGCAGTATAAATATAATTTTTTAAATATGTATTATATTTAAGGCATCTTACTATTCCGTTTTACTAGCGGTATGAGATGAGATCTGGCCTGATTCCGCCACTGCATAGGTCTTGCTGTCAGTAAATATAACAGACCTGAGGTATAATATACTTTTGCCTAAATTGACATAAAGTTATAAGTAGTTTCACCATGGCAGGAATGAAAAGCAATGAAAACGTTAAATTTGGCTGAACAATATGTATTTATTGTCAATAATGTGATGCAGTCTACCATAAAATTTGCAGTTAATTTCAAATGCTTAATGATGCTAACTGTACCGTTGGTAGTTATCAAGTAATTTTGCGTATGTAACTGTATTGTTTTTCCTGTAAGGTCAAAGATATTCAGACGCTGACTATGTCATCAAGTGTGTGTCAAGTGTGTGCGAAATTGAAGCGTACTTGCGCTCTTGCATACTATGAAGTACGCTCTAGCTAATATAATTGGAAGAAAGTATTGGAATGCAAGCACGCAGAACGCAAGTAATTATAATGGAACACAGCTATTGTTTTTGTGGTCTGTTTCTGCTGCTTCCTGGTCATTGCAAAAACAAATCATGCAGTGGGGTCATCTAAACATGACATTCAGTCACAATCCTTCTCACTGCCTGACGCACTGACATTGGTAGAGACCGCCAGAGAGCCGTGTCTGTTTCTGGGACAGAACTGGGACATGAGGCTGTGAAAGCGTTAAAGGTTGGAACCTCTGAGGACACTCAATGGCGCATGCAGACGGAGCAGCGCGCTGTGGCGTATCCTCATGAATAATGCAATAGGCCTCCATGGGCGGGCGCTGTAACAGAGTGATGCTTCTGTTCAAACATGGCCCATGCTGAGGAAAGCAGTTTTCCAGTTGCCGAAACACACGAGATACCCAACCACACTGCGCTGCACACTTGTCTCAGATGCACCAGCGAAACGCGCTCTTCTTCCCAAGAACCGCACATTCTCATACACGGGGTGCTAAGGACAGAGCCATGAGTCCCTAAAGCCTGCCTGCAAGAACTAGAGAGGAGGAAAGACACATTCACCTTCTACTGCTGCTTTCAAAAGAAATAAATCTATTTACTGTGCTCACCTCTGCTCACCCTCTCTCTCCACCCTCCATCCCTCCTTCCACACACACACACACACACACACACACACACACGCAAAAGGCCATGTTAAAAAGACCATATAAAAATGTGATATGAGCCAAAAAATTTGTTTCCTAGCTATAAAATTGTAAAAAGCAACATTTTTGTTCACATTTTCCTAAAGAATGTACTGTTACTAAAGAAAGGCACTGTGCACAAATTCATCAGGAAAAAAAAGTTTTTAGCTGGTACAAAACATAAAATCGCAGATCAAATTTTATGAGCACATTTTCCATTGCGGTCATTAATAAGCCATTATTATGTGATGCTGATAGTGTGTAATTATGATATGTATATGGGTCAGATAAGCATCTCTTTCAGCTCCTGTATTTGAGTCTATCTGTGTCTACTCTCCTCTACCCATATCATCTACTCTCTCCTGTCTTCCCCATTTCTCTCCTCACCCAGGAGATGCAGTTATCCAGAGTTAAAGGGTAATGACCTCCCACAGAGAGGTTTTTTTCCCATGATGCACTTTTGCCCAGTACAAGAGGGCTACATCACATGAGGTAACAGAGGTAGACAGTCCCCCCCCCTCCCCCTCCCCTCCCCCTCCCCCTCCCAACTACAGTCCCCCGCGACTCGCATCACCTGTTAGTTTCACAGCGATTCGGCAGGCGAGTGTTTCTAGTTTCACAGCGATGTGTCCGGTGAGTGCGTCTCGTCTCACAGTGATATAGCAGGCAAGCATTTCTACTTTTACAGCAAATCAGCAGGTGTTGGTTTGGAGAACGGAAGCACGGCAACTACGCCCTGCAACTACGCCCTGCAACTACGCCCTGCAAAGACTTCTGTAATCCAGCAGGAACTCCACCAGAAAAGCCCTCACCTTCTGAAAAACTTTCTCAGGTTGCCAAAAGAAATCCTTTGTAGACTTTAAAATAGTCTTTAATGCACTTCCTTCCTGTGCCATTATGAGACTCTGCGGGTGCGCTCAGCGGGAGCACGGATCCGCTGATATATTTATCTGCCTCAATGTTACAGCAACAAGTAAAGGCTTGAGGAAATTTACACAAAATTCGGAGAGATTAATCTCATCCCGAGCTCAATAGTCCAGCAGCGGCCGTGTGTCATGGATATCCGTCCAGAGAAGCGGCGATAAAATGAGCATGAAGGTGACTATTATTGTCAATGTGATTACTGCTATTTTAAATGCCATTGCATCATGCTGGCTGCCCAAAAAACTGTGACATAAAAAGACAAATGCAAGTATCTGCAGGCATTCAGACACTCAGGGCTGTTGCAAGGTGAAGACCAATACAGTGCACAAGATGAAGAGGAAACATTACATTTGCTAATTAGAGTACAGATCGCGGTCCCTACGTCCCGGTCTTACAGTATCTTCAGTACCATGAGAGCTGGAGTTATTTATTAACATCATACACTGTGAGCTTCTGGCCATCCAGAGACAGGTTGCGTTTACATAAAGAATCATCTCCTTGTGGAGAGGAGTAAACACACATGCACCCAGGATGCACCCAGGACGCACACACACACAAACGCATGCTCACACACTCACGCGTGCGTGCGCACACACACAAGCACACACACACATGCTTATGTGCAGACGTACACATACATACATGAACGTTCACAAGCTCACACACACGCACACGCACACACACATTTATTTTATTGTATTTCTTCCACATTTAAACTATCTGTAAACATCAGGATGTGGAACTATGAGAATAGCCCTCACTGGCCCTGCTGTTGCACTGTGGTATCAGGATGTGGAACTATGAGAATAGCCCTCACTGGCCCTGCTGTTGCACTGTGGTATCAGGATGTGGAACTATGATAATAGCCCTCACTGGCCCTGCTGTTGCATTGTGGTCTCAGGATGTGGAACTATGAGAATAGCCCTCACTGGCCCTGCTGTTGCACTGTGGTATCAGGATGTGGAACTATGAGAATAGCCCTCACTGGCCCTGCTGTTGCACTGTGGTATCAGGATGTGGAACTATGAGAATAGCCCTCACTGGCCCTGCTGTTGCACTGTGGTATCAGGATGTGGAACTATGAGAATAGCCCTCACTGGCCCTGCTGTTGCACTGTGGTATCAGGATGTGGAACTATGAGAATAGCCCTCACTGGCCCTGCTGTTGCACTGTGGTATCAGGATGTGGAACTATGAGAATAGCTCTCACTGGCCCTGCTGTTGCATTGTGGTATCAGGATGTGGAACTATGAGAATAGCCCTCACTGGCCCTGCTGTTGCATTGTGGTATCAGGATGTGGAACTATGAGAATAGTCCTCGCTGGCCCTGCTGTTGCACTGTGGTATCAGGATGTGGAACTATGAGAATAGCCCTCACTGGCCCTGCTGTTGCACTGTGGTATCAGGATGTGGAACTATGAGAATAGCCCTCACTGGCCCTGCTGTTGCACTGTGGTATCAGGATGTGGAACTATGAGAATAGCTCTCACTGGCCCTGCTGTTGCATTGTGGTATCAGGATGTGGAACTATGATAATAGCCCTCACTGGCCCTGCTGTTGCACTGTGGTATCAGGATGTGGAACTATGAGAATAGCCCTCACTGGCCCTGCTGTTGCACTGTGGTATCAGGATGTGGAACTATGAGAATAGCCCTCACTGGCCCTGCTGTTGCACTGTGGTATCAGGATGTGGAACTATGAGAATAGCCCTCGCTGGCCCTGCTGTTGCACTGTGGTATCAGGATGTGGAACTATGAGAATAGTCCTCGCTGGCCCTGCTGTTGCACTGTGGTATCAGGATGTGGAACTATGAGAATAGTCCTCGCTGGCCCTGCTGTTGCATTGTGGTCTCAGGATGTGGAACTATGAGAATAGCCCTCGCTGGCCCTGCTGTTGCATTGTGGTATCAGGATGTGGAACTATGAGAATAGTCCTCGCTGGCCCTGCTGTTGCACTGTGGTATCAGGATGTGGAACTATGAGAATAGTCCTCGCTGGCCCTGCTGTTGCACTGTGGTATCAGGATGTGGAACTATGAGAATAGCCCTCGCTGGCCCTGCTGTTGCATTGTGGTATCAGGATGTGGAACTATGAGAATAGCCCTCACTGGCCCTGCTGTTGCATTGTGGTATCAGGATGTGGAACTATGAGAATAGCCCTCACTGGCCCTGCTGTTGCATTTTGGTATCAGGATGTGGAACTATGAGAATAGCCCTCACTGGCCCTGCTGTTGCATTGTGGTATCAGGATGTGGAACTATGAGAATAGCCCTCACTGGCCCTGCTGTTGCATTGTGGTATCAGGATGTGGAACTATGAGAATAGCCCTCACTGGCCCTGCTGTTGCATTGTGGTATCAGGATGTGGAACTATGAGAATAGCCCTCGCTGGCCCTGCTGTTGCATTGTGGTTCTCCCTCTTTCTTGTGCAGGGAGAATGAAACACCCCCTGAAAGCAACTCAGCACCAGCAGTCCCAACAGGATGAGGGAGGCAGTGGCATTGTCCACATTCAGTGGCTAGTTCTTCCCTCCTTTTCTGTGAGCCTGGTGCACTCAGTGAATAAGAACGAGGCCCTTATCACACACGTCTCCTCTGGGGCTGCTGGATGACTCAATCGCAGGTGCATGTATGAGCCCCACGATCTCCGATCGAATCCAGACCGTGCCAGTGCCGACTGCAGACGGTAGCTCCATAGGTTGAAGCGCAATCAATGTGTCATTAATGGGAGAGTTCAGTCGAATAGGGTCCCGTGTGCATTGCTATCTAGCGTCCACTGCTGGTTGATGGGGCACCCGTAGATTGCAGGCAAAGCCGCATACGAAAGATGTAAATTTTTGCTGTGCAAATTTATGCGCACATTTAGCTGATGTCTGTGACGTGAAAAGAAGCAGCTGGCGACATCCCATGTTTCGGAGGAGAAACGTGGATGTGTACACTCTCCCGAATTGGCAGTGGGGTTTGTGCGATAGATGGGGTTTGCGGCTGCAATGTGCAGATTCCAAATTGGGGTGGGAATTGGATATGCTCAGCCCCCGCGGTGGTCACCGAATTTATAAAAATAAAATAGAAAAAAAATGAAACGTGTCACCTACCAGTGCGTTCACAGAATGCATCTCAAGAGAAGGACGTACACAGCGGTGGGTCACTGTCCACAGAGGATACGACAGCACATTCCATAAATCATCCAACATCAGCCTTACACATTTTAACATGCCAGGAGTTAATCTTTAGAGAGAACCTGTCAAAAAATGCATGCGATTTCCCCCCCCACTTTGAACGACACCTTCGACCTGATCGGAATGTTCAGTCATGCATTTTTTCATTTAAAGAAGATGCAGTTTCAGACTCTGCTCCGACCAAATAGAAATGAATAATTCAAACAGGTCAGAGACACAAGGGAGCCGGCTGAGCTATGGCAAGGGGAGCATGCGGGTGATGTAGAAACACACATCGCTCTTTAGTTAATATTATTCACAGAGAAGAGCACAGGCGTACGCAGCGCCTCCAATATCTTCTGCCGTACAGCGTGTTCAGATAGACCTTCATTTCTCTGCGTCTGTGATGGAGCTCATCAAACCCAACCGAAAAACCGCCTTATCTTCACCCGAGGCCTTCCCTGCACATTCATCGCTCTTTGCCACAGAATGTGTAATTTTAACATTCACAAGTGGTCGGCTGTGTTCGTTACAGCCCTTTGGAATAATGGCTAAGTTTACTTTTACCTTACTTTTGAGATTTTTTTGCTTTAAAAGTCACACATTTCCCCCTGACTTACAAATGAGACATTTTGTATGGAAATGCCCTTCTGAAACTAAACCAAGATCTCAAAGGTCATGGAAATGTGCAAGCTAATAAGCAACATTAGCATGCGCATAAACAACATTAGCCTGCGCATAAGCAATAATAGCCTCTGAAAAACAGCAGGTCAAAACCATACATGCTCACCACACAGAGGACGCAGACTATCATCCATTAGACTAATGAGAAATTAGGAAAATATGCATCAATGCACTGTTCTACTGTATCCAACATCACGTGTTCTGCTTTTACCCAAGTTTCAGGCTTATATCTTCAAAATGCTTAGTGATAATTATGAAACGTGTAGTATCTGTTCATAAAATATCTGTAATTTGGCCACACGCACACAAGCACGTACGCACGCACGCATAGAAGCATGCACAGACAGATGGATAAAATACTTATTACACCACCACTTTTACCTGGAAAGATCCTGCAGCAGAATTAATGAAAATATGGATGCCTTTCATTCAGTATTTTGACATGATTCATATTCCTCAGGAGAGTGAAGGGTAATGCAATTGCGCACACACACGCACACACACGCACACACACACACACACACACACACATTTTGTTCTTTCACTGCTGGGGTTTTTCAAGGTCATGGGGTGCAGTGTAGCATAGCAGAATGCGTGAATGTAATCAGATGGTAAATCTGTAAAAAAAACGAATAAAACCATGAAGAAAATGATAACATATGATATGTCCCTAAGTCCCTCCTCTATTATAAGATGAATCATCTATTATATGTATATGTTACATTACATTAGGCATAGGCATTTAGCAGACGCTCTTATCCAGAGCGACTTACACAGCATTTTTGCATTTATACATAGTATCCATTTACAGCTGGATATATACTGAAGCAATTCAGGTGAAGTACCTTGCTCAGGGGTACAACGGCAGTGTCCTACGTGGGACTCGAACCTGCGACCTTTCGGTTACAAACCCAGTTCCTTAACCACTGTACTACACTGCCGCCCTATGTTACGCTTTCTCCCATATGTACATATGAAAGGAATACATGAGCATCTTTTTCATTTGTTTGATTATTAAAGACACATTTCTTATGCAGAACTTGTCCATGGATGGAAATGGTATCCATATAAGACAGCACTAGAAATGAGGCATTTAGGGGAGGTTAGCAGCTCATGTGAGAGACGGTTCCAGGGTAGGCAGCAGTGGCCTGTGGAAAAGAAGGCCCCGGAATAACAGCGGGACCCTGATCTTTCCCTCCATCCTTACTCACCCCCCCTGATTACTGCTCTGGTACTGTATGTCAAACAAATGAGATGATGCAAAGTCAAATGTAATTCTGCTCATACATTATGCATGGGTTAGCTCCCCCCGACTACACAGGACACACTGGCGTAACCCCCGCCGGACGGAACAGAGCACTGGCTGAGCGAGATCAACGCAAAGCCAAACCTCTCCGCGCGAGCTCAGCATCGGGCTCGGCCCTAACAGGCTGTGGCCAGACTTCAGTAAGCCTTCATCCGCGAGAACGCCGAGAACTCAGGCCTTCACCTGCACCGCTAGACTTCAATTAGTGTTCGCACTTCACTGCGAGACTTAGTGCGAGTCTTCAGGGAGTCTCAAAGTGAGCCTGTGTGTGTGTGTGTGTGTGTGTGTGTGTGAGAGAGAGGAAGAGAGAGAGAAAGAGAATGAGGGAGAGAGAAAGAGAGGGAGAGGGAGAGAGAAAAAGAGGGAGAGAGGGGGAAAAAGAGAGGGAAAGATAGAGAGAGAGGGAGAAGGACAGGGAGAGGGAGAGGGAGAGAGGGGGAAAGGGAGAGGGAAAGAGAGAGAGATAGGGAGAGAGGGAGAAGAAGATGGAGAGGAAGAGGGCACATATGTGTAGCCAAGCCCTTACACTAACAGTTTTGATGTGGGGGGAGAAGGCCGGGGATGGCGTGTGCTAATTACTCGACAAATACTAGTAGGTGTGATGCGTTTGCTCCCGTCTGTGATGATAACGGAAGCCATACAGGCCATGCTGAGCAGCGACATGCTGAGGGCTTGATGACTGATCCGCCAACGCGCCGTGCCGCTTTCTCCAAATCAAACCCATGACATCTTATCTGATCTCTGCTCGCCTGGAACCGAATGTGAATTTTAATAAGCCCTTTGTGAGAGAAGATCAATATGGCTGCTGCACCTACAGGTTCTGCAGGACAGACAAGCCATGGTGGCCCGGTTTTTAATGTCACTGTTACCACTATCACATATGACAGGGCCTCTGCCTCACGGCTCACCAGCCACCACACCAAAATACACTAAAACACCCACACATGAGGACAGGCCATTTCAACTCACGCATTTTATCTCAGTTTTGAGAAAACAATTGGAGACCAGTAATTAGTTTTGACAAACTCAGCTCAAACAGAGCACAATTTAATGCTGCTTTGTTTAGTTTTACCATTAATTGGAAGAATAATAACATTGACCGTTTTGTCATCTTCTGCAGCTGGTGAAAACATTATTTTCCCCATTAGTACAGGCCATCACTGTATTTACAAGTTGGCAGAAGCACAATCATTTTTTGTGTACTCTACACCAACTTCATGTCAAACCACTTAACTACTCTGAAATTCTGTCAAAAGAGGTCCCACACACTGCTTCTTGTTCCTATAGAAAGAGACCCCGCCTCCCGGTTCTGCTAGGGAAAGACTCCACCCCCTGGCTTCCTGTCAGGAGAGACCCTTCCTCCTCATACTCACCTATTCTGAAGGAGAGTGGTATGCTGGTGGTGGTTCTCACCCACATGGCGAAGAAGAGCAGAGACGCCCCGGCTGCCACCATCTTCTAGAACTCCTCATGGGTCCGGCCCCGCCCAGGGGTCCCCCTGTCACAGCCACCTGCACCCCCAAAAAAGCAAACAGTTTTGTTAGCACTGCACCTACAAAGCTCAAAATGGCTGCTTATTACTGCAGCGTACACTGACCAAGTATGTAATATGCCACTTGTTCCTTTTTGCTCCATTTCACTATATAGAACCTTTGCCTGTTACCACGTTTTCTTTGAAAGGTTAAGCTGGTAGCCAGGTATAGTATATTAAATTTAGACCTTCAGCGCAGTGTAGCTGATGCGCAGTGCTGTGCTGTCACGCTGTGCTGTGCTGTTGCACTGTGCAGGTGCTGTGCTATGCTGTTATGTTGGTAATACAGTGGTGTGTTGTGCTGTGTGCAGAAGCTCTAATGGCTTTAGACGTAATACTCCAGTCGGAACGGATCCCATTGCCTGATCAGAACTATACCATGAACCAGTCAGACCATGTAATATGCACTGCACTAGTTGCTGAGACATTATGAAAGTGTATTGGCATAGGCAGGAGAATAGATCAGTGGGAATACAGTAATTATACTTTCACCATTAAAAATTAACTGCCTGTGTAACAATCATATGGCCTGCCATATTATTCTTTGGGACTTCCTGTCTAAAAATCAAGCCAATCACTAAAAAATGTTAACAAAGTTTGACAAAATGGCATCTGTCTTCAGTTCCCCCCGAGAGAGGAATGAGGAGCTGCTTCAAGGCGAATTTCATTTACATGTCTGTAAATTTCACATTCAAAGGCACATGATCACTGCTATTAAACTTCCATTGCTTTTGTTTAAAAAAAAAAAAAAAAAAAAACCTCAACTGAAAGGAAGCCAGGGTGCATTTCGCACTTGATTCATCAACAATTTATCACAGTTAAAAAATGCCAATTAGAAAATGCACACAAAGTTCAATCAGTCAGTCCCTTCAAAAGCAATTATAGTGAATCAGCTTAAATGGCTCTGAGAGACATAATGTGTATATACATATTAGTCACTTGTGCATTATATTTCAAATATACACAATAACATCAATTACTTGCTTATTAGCATGTACTACATAGTTTATAATATTGTCATTGTGTCAGAAACAAATCCTCCCTTGTCCACAAACCCTGTCAGTACGTTACAACAAAGCAACAACAGTGAAGTATTTTCCCTTTATCAGGAATGCGTAGAATGTATCTCCCTCTAAATTATGAGGTTATATGGTGCACGATATATAATAACAATGTGAGCCATTATGAGCACCCAAGCACAGTATAGACAGATTGCCATTATATTACCATGAATTATCTGTAGCCAGGCAATAGACCTTGGAAATTTGTTCCTTTAACATTGATTTAGAAATTATAGGTGATAAAAGAAATTATGTTTTGAGAGCACAGTGAGTATAGCCAGAATTGGCAATTCTGTATTCTGTCGTACAATATTCTGTACGGTGTCTCGTGTTGTTTGATTGCTTTCCTCTGGTTATTTTCTAACAATCACATGTCTTTAGATGCACAATATTAATTATAGCAGTGCAGTTAGTTCAGTAACCATTCAGTAAAAGACAGAAAAAAGCTGATTATATCAACTCCAAGAAAGGCTTCCCACAGAAATTAAATCAAATATGAGAAAAACCGTACAGATTTCACACAGTAACTGCAGGCCTTTTGAAAATCAATATAATGCCTTGTGCTATGAATAGAGGAACAGGATGAGAGCCACCACAGTTTAAATGCTCGCTGTTGCTTTGTGTTTTTAGTTTACACTGCATCGCTTATTTAAGATGTGTATCTAAGGATGTTTATTGCAATGCATCAGGGCAGTGGCAGCAGAGATAGTGCTTGTTGACAGAATAAGTATTGGTTTAAGTGGTGGCTGTCAAACAGGAGAATGCCATCATGGGAAATCTAACTACCCATGAGTGGTTGGAGAAATCCTGCCAATGAAAACAAATACCCACGAGACACCCTCCTCTGTTAGCGGGTCAGATTTGTAAATCAAATACTGTTGTTTTATTTGCTGTTGTTCGATATTTTTTATATTTGATTTACAGAATTTTTTTTTTTTATCAAGGTGCATAAATAAGTTGAACAAGGCCTGCTTCCAGTTATTCTCACAGTCATGTAACGTACAATCCATTCAACTGCAGTTGGCTGTTCTCAAAGAAGTCTGTACTTGTCGTGTGTCAAAGTTAGGGGAAGGGTGCCTGCAATAAGGGTTGCACTGAGACTGAGTATTCCACGAATACAATATGGCCTGTTTGGTCCACATCATCCCAGGTACACACCATTAACCATTCCATTCCACGTTAGTCTCAGTCACAGGCCTTACATTACCATGGCAAATGACAAATCAGCTAAATAGAAACATGGCAGTTTAATTGCTGTGCACGACCCTCACTTAGTGAACGACCTCACCCAGACTCAAATGACTCATATTTTCCACATGTATGTTTCCAGCTCATTATCTCCAGAGGTTGAGGTTAAGTGTCTCACTTGTGGGCACAACAGCAGGGTCCCATCCACAATTTACCGAGGCTACATTCTCAAGAGCTCCACACTGCCACCTAGCAGTATTGTTATGCCACTACAATTAAAACAGAGAACCAATGCAGAACGCACACTTCTGAGGACTGGTTATCCCGTGCATCGGTTATACACTCGTCATAGTCTCTTGGCCACGCCTCTCTCAAGTCCTCAGGGACTCCTATGAGGGGTTCTCCTATGAGAACCCCAGGGATTCATGCCTACAGTGCCCACCACAATTATTAACTCAATTAATATGAACAAAAGGTGCAGGATTCATTCTGTTTAATTGTCTTCTATGCTTGTAAAAATGAAGAAAATATATAGTTTAACTTTGATACCATTGATAAAAATTTATTTTTATTTCAAAATATTTTTTCTTTTGAAGTGTCTCTAATTATTGGCATCCCTATATTTAGTGCTTTGTGACCCCAGGATGCAACCAACTTCTGCAATTCTCAAACTGCGATCCTTTTTTGCCTCTGTGGTATTTTTGCCTCTTGACCCATCCTCCTCACTGTGCATGGGGCAAATACACTTGCTTCCTATTCCAGGCAGGTTTACTTCATTATTGCCCTATTGGTGGAAATAGTTTAAACTATTTTTCTATAGGTATTGCCTAATTTACGAAGGTCAACAACCCTGTGATGGACTGGCGACCTTTCCAGGGTGTATTTCTGCCTCTCACCCAATGCATGCTGGGATAGGCTCCAGCCCCCCTGCGACCCTGACCAGGAATAAGCGGGTTAGCTAATGAATGGATGGATGGATGAAGGTCAACAACGTTTATCATTTAATTTGTGTGTTCTCTGATCTTCCCCATTTTGATGGATGACTAATGGGTTTTGGCCTGTGTTTCACCTCACATTTATACCTCAGTGAAACAGCAAGTTGACAATGACCACATAATAGTTCCTAAAGACTCAGGTGTATTTAAATAAAGTAAAGTATATAAATGGGAATATACTTCAATAAGGTTATGTTTGTAACTATTTCTAGCATTGCTAATAATTGTGACATGTTTTTTTTTTAAATATTAAAAAATATTTTTTTTAAAATAATTTTACCTAAATTAAAGATTTGATTTTTCTCATATTTTGAGTGACAGGTCATGCTAATAAATGACAAAGACATCTTTTATAGTAGTTTTTGCTCATATTTTCCATGGTTGCCAATAATTCTGGTGGGCACTATACTATTGCCAGTGCAGAACCAAGTTAACTATCAGTGCCATGCTTGATAAATGGGCTCGCACAAGATTTATAACTGAGAGAGCTTGGCAGTCTGAGGCAATATACCGCTTCAATCTCATTTTAGCATCTATAAATGTGTTCTCCTGTGGAGTTTTGTCCAGATTGAAAAGGGCACGGATGTGGGGTGAATTTTAGGCCACACACCAGGGATTACCTGGGCAGCACAGAGGGCTGTGGGAACTTGAGCAGGTTAGTGGTGTGTGGGTTGAATATTCTCTCGAGAAATCTCTGCATTCTGAATTTGTACTTGAAAGAGACAATGAACATTCCAACAAAACAGTTCCTTGTACATTGTTACATTTAGGTGACTATCAGGGAAAAGACTGGTCTACATCACTTTTACTTGCTGTAAAAACCGAGCTGAATTGTACAGTACTAAACATACAAAAAATAGGACATGCATTTTCTGCCTCTTTAGTACTGTACAATTCAGTTAGGTAAAACAGACGTACAGCAGGTTTTATGAGTGAACAGGTTACAGATTTGGATCAGGAATGAGCAGTTTTTGTGGCAGCACCACTCTCAGCTGGTGAGTTGTAGCCCCCACATATTAGGCAGGTCTCCCAGGTAACCGAATGCAGAAAGCGAGGCGAGAGGTTTTGCATCTGAACACTGACTTTCATAAACAGGAACTCTGATCTCCTGTCTAACAGACTGTGCAGGCGGTGCAAAGACTCAATTGAAACTTGGGTTTATACTTCAAAGATATAGCAGAATCCACGTTTGAAGAAGAAGTATTAAAGAAATATTATTAAATTATTATCATTTAAAAAAGCTAAATACAGGTGTATGGCAGGATGGAAGATTTTAATTTGATTGTCTCCTCTAACAACGCTTCAGACATCTGATATTTTAAAAAAATAAAAAAACTTCCCAGAAATCCGCTAAATATTATACATTTTCCCCATTCTTTTCACATTTTGCTTTGCAATAGCTGTCAAAGGAATGCATAACATTACCAAAATATTAAAGCTGTCAAAAGGAGCATCATTCGATACTCCTTCTAAATCTGTTCCTTGTGCCCATTGAAACAAACAATGTCAGGAGCAACTAACATTTATAAGCATGTACTAATATTTATCTGGGAGGGCTCTTCAGCGTCCAGTCTGTCAGTTACTATGGCCATCAGGACAAGCCCATCTGTGTTACAGCAGCTCCCTGTGTTAGAGAGACTCTCTGTGTTACAGCAGCTCCCTGTGTCAGAGAGACTCTCTGTGTTAGAGCAGCTCCCTGTGTTAGAGAGACTCTCTGTGTTACAGCAGCTCCCTGTGTTAGAGAGACTCTCTGTGTTACAGCAGCTCCCTGTGTCAGAGAGACTCTCTGTGTTAGAGCAGCTCCCTGTGTCAGAGAGACTCTCTGTGTTAGAGCAGCTCCCTGTGTCAGAGAGACTCTCTGTGTTACAGCAGCTCCCTGTGTTAGAGAGACTCTCTGTGTTAGAGCAGCTCCCTGTGTTAGAGAGACTCTCTGTGTTACAGCAGCTCCCTGTGTTAGAGAGACTCTGTGTGTTAGAGCAGCTCCCTGTGTCAGAGGGACTCTCTGTGTTACAGCAGCTCCCTGTGTTAGAGAGACTCTCTGTGTTACAGCAGCTCCCTGTGTCAGAGAGACTCTCTGTGTTACAGCAGCTCCCTGTGTCAGAGAGACTCTCTGTGTTAGAGCAGCTCCCTGTGTTAGAGAGACTCTCTGTGTTACAGCAGCTCCCTGTGTTAGAGAGACTCTCTGTGTTACAGCAGCTCCCTGTGTCAGAGAGACTCTCTGTGTTAGAGCAGCTCCCTGTGTCAGAGAGACTCTCTGTGTTACAGCAGCTCCCTGTGTCAGAGAGACTCTCTGTGTTACAGCAGCTCCCTGTGTTAGAGAGACTCTCTGTGTTACAGCAGCTCCCTGTGTTCGAGAGACTCTCTGTGTTACAGCTGCTCCCTGTGTCAGAGAGACTCTCTGTGTTAGAGCAGCTCCCTGTGTTAGAGAGACTCTCTGTGTTACAGCAGCTCCCTGTGTCAGAGAGACTCTCTGTGTTACAGCAGCTCCCTGTGTCAGAGAGACTCTCTGTGTTACAGCAGCTCCCTGTGTTAGAGAGACTCTCTGTGTTACAGCAGCTCCCTGTGTTAGAGAGACTCTCTGTGTTACAGCAGCTCCCTGTGTTAGAGAGACTCTCTGTGTTACAGCAGCTCCCTGTGTTAGAGAGACTCTCTGTGTTACAGCAGCTCCCTGTGTTAGAGAGACTCTCTGTGTTACAGCAGCTCCCTGTGTCAGAGAGACTCTTTGTGTTGGAGTGTTTCCTTGTGTCAGTGTGGTGCTGATCTCTCTCACATTTTAAAAGCACTGTTAGAAAAGCTCAATCATGTTTCCATCCACAATATGACAATGTTGCACAGATCGCTGGCTGGTGGAAAAAGAGAACCAACAAGGCTATACAGGGTTCTTTTACAAAGGAGACAGCTCCACCACCAGGCTTAGCATATCGTATCTTCTGCTCCTCTGGAGGATATTCATACTGAGAAAATCCTACAATGCAGGATAATGCACAATTTCAGACTGTTGCCACACACCATGTGTGGTCGAATGGCCAGATATCACAATGTTTGTTTAGAACAGGTCACCTGCAAGCTACAGCTTAGCACAGTCAAGTAAATCTAGCTCAGCATATGCTTTACCATACAAGCACTATCAATGATAATAAAAATCACAGCTATACAGAAATCATGCTAGATGGTTTTTCAATTAAATCAACTGACAAAAAAATATTTCTGTACTATTGAAGATACGGACATGTCAAATATGTTTAATAACTGTTGCAGAGATTGACGGACAGTGAGGAATTATCTCCACGGAACATTGGATTTCTGGCATCCTTCTTTGCCGGTGAGTTTGAGTGTGCATGCTGTGTGTGTGTGTGTGTATGTGTGTGTGTGCGTGCGCGTGTGTGCGTGTGTGTGTGCACACCCCAAGGGGGGGGTCTCTGTGGGTCTTTGTGAAGAGCTCACAGCTGCTTTATAGAGACAGCCCTGATTGGCAGCACAGCAAAGATCCACGGGTGGGTGTTGTGGCATCTATGGCAAAAGCATCAAGGGGCTCACTCTCTTCTCTTATATGCATTTACACTATACAAAATTTATTTTATTTATAGCACAAGTTTCTCACACCCAAAGCACTCCTGAAAACAAGAGTGAAGTACACAATCCACAAAAGATTCAAACAAAACAGACAGCACAGCAACAGCAAGTAAACGCAATAGACACACGAACAGAACATGCTACAGTCAGGAGAGATTTGCAAGACCCGCCAAAGCAAATAACAGCAGACAAGGTAAGCATAAAATCAAAGCAAGGCCAAGACATTCGCAAAGCAAACACCAGTCGCAAAGGCACGGCACACGCAGACGACAACGGCAAGGCACAGGCAGTCATGGCAACATGAAATAAAAGTTTCAGCGATTTAGAACTCGGTTTACGATCACTTTTAAATGGATGATTTTTCACTAAAGCGCATTTCTCATTTTGCGGAGCCACAGCGGAATTCTCCTTCATACGGTCTCGGGTTTGCAAGGGGCTGCTGGAGGGATACGGAGCTTGCAGAGCGGAGAGAAAGTGAGTGGGTGTGCAGGGCTGAAGCACATCACAGAGCTGACTAGGAGCTGTACCGTGGACCCGCTTTGTATGTAAAAATTAGGGTTTTGAAGTCAATGCATGAGCAAACAGGGAGCCCGTGTAATTTACAGAGCGCGGGGCGGGGAACGCTGGTGGGGTGATGTGTGTGTCAGAACACGAGCGGCACAATTCTGCACGTACTGGAGCTTATGAGGGCTTAAATAAGCAGGTAAACCAGCGAGGAGGGCATTCCAATAATCTATCCTGAGAGTGACAGAGGTATGTACTAGCCTTTCAGTATCAGCCAGTGAGGAGCAGACTAAGCCTTGCAATCCTGTGAAGGCGATAAAGGGAAACTTTAATGACGCTCTTTACGCGCGTTTCAAAAGTCAGATGATTATCAAATACGACTCCAAGATTGCATGCCTAGGCAAGGGCAGAGATTTTGATATTATCAACGGTGAGATTGAAATCGTTGGCTTTCTGGATGCATGCCAATTAGACTAACTTCAGTATTTCAGCAGTGCAGCTTGACAAAACCATGACTTGATTTCACGTTGGCAGCTATGGAGGAATTATGGAAGTGGCTGTAAAGTGGCTTGGTGGTAATTTAGATTTGGGTATCTTCGGCATAGCAATGGTAACCCAGCCAAAATTTTCTGATAATGTGCCCAAGTAGCAGCATATTGTTACAGAACAGTAGAAGCCCCGAGACAAATCCCTGGGGGACCTGAGAGATAGTCTGAGAAATAGGACTTCAGCCAGTTGAGTACAGCACATTTTCCATATGGTCAAGTAAGATATTGTTACTGATCATTTCAAAGGCAGCACTAAGGTCTAACAGAAAAATTAAGTTAATATCTTAAATATCAGTTTACATAAGGAGAACCTTTCAGTGCCAATAAGTTTGGTACAGAGAAGTGGTGTTAACTGCGAGGACACTGCACGTTGAACAATTTTAGCCAAGAACAGGAGGGGGGGGGGGCAAGTTCATTAGAGATACACACTGGCTTCTTGGGGACTGGTGTAATGGTCATGGTTTTCATCTCAGGAGGAAAAAGTCCTCTGCTAAGTGAACACACAGCTCCCTCAGTTAGCTCAGCCCCTGTGCCCCCGCTGGCCACTGCAGTGCACTGCACCCTGCTCTAAACAGCACAGCAGCATTGCCAATACTGTTACTCAGACACTGGGTGCATCCCAATAGTCGAAAAATGCACCCTCCCTTCCTCCACTACCACCTCCTCTACTCCGTGGCCTGGAAACGGATCTTTGTGTTTTAATCTAATGTTGCCGATTACATCTTAATTACGTATTAATGGTTACATATTACTTAATGTCTCGACGCAAACCACAATGTCAGGTACATTGTATACTGTACATGCAAATACCTGTACTTGAAACGTTCAGACAGTTTTGCATACTTCCGGGTAGGAGAGGAGTGGTAGTGGGGAGTGGAGGAAGGGAGGTGGGGCGTGAAGAATATTGGGACGCAGCCCTCCATAAGCCCTCAATGCCTGGGGTCCTAATACCATAATCATGTGACAAGCCAATGACCCGGGCCCACATTTGCACTCAGCATTTGGAGCTGGGCAATGCCTTAAAAAGCACTCCCTCAGGCACACAGCCAGGGCACGAGCCCCACAAACTGTGCACATTTCAACTGAATGCAGAGGGCAGGCGGAACATGTGCAGTGAGACAGGTCTACAAACATTTACTAGTCTCTGTCCAATCAAGACACTTAATCAAACTTGCACTGTTCCCCGTTCTCCAAAGGGAACTCTATATCAAACCGGGTTATGTTCTCTGTCCGATGAGGACTGAGGGAAAGGCCAGCGAATTCCGCCTTGAGACTCACTGATAGATATATGCACAGGAGAAGAGGCAGATAATTAAAGAGGGACCTGAGGAAACATCGCTGAGTATTTTCCCTCCACCAGTCTGCACGTGAAACTCAATCTCCATTCACTGAAATTACCGCATAAACATAATGAATCTCTGAGTACCACCAGGCAGAGCAGAAACACATGGAGCTAATGCAGCGCCATTAGGCCTGAGTACTGATTGTTTCCATTTTGCAAAAGCTTTCGAATGCAGTTGACTATGTAAAACATAAGGGAGATAAAAGCATATCTGCCCCTTGACTGAAGCGATACAACGCAGAATATGGGCCTAACCCCCTTCGATCATTTTTGGCCAATTATGAATTCTTTCTGCAGGTGTCAACGGTGATGATTTGCCACATACTAAGAAAACAAGAAGCATCCAAAGTCTTTGTTGTGAGCTTGTTTACGTCTGACTTTATTGCCAATTAAATATTCTTTTGGTTTACAAAGTCTGCATAGTGGCTTAACTGGCTCAATTAATCAATTTGGGAGAGCTGCAATTGCAATCAAGGGTTGTTAGCTAAAAACAAGAATCAGTCAATTGCAACTGCAATTCCGTGTCAAAGATCCTTCTCTGGGGTATTTCTGCACTCTGTATCTTCTGTCGATCTGGATACGTGATAATCCTTCCGTCACTCATTCAGTGTTTCTTGTAAACAGCCTGCTTCACTTATAGTGGCTATTACTGCATGTTGGCCTATGCCTGTTAGCGTGATCATGGAGTACAGCAAGGGATAAGATTGTTCTGCACCATTTCACATGTTCAAGACTGACAGACCTCCAAAAAAACAGAAAAATCTGAGCAAAAGAACACAAGTTCAACTAACCTGCATAAGTCTGATTGTTATTTCTGATAAATCTCATTGGTACTGACCTGTACAATTTGTGAACATTTATTTTGTTGAAATATTTCCCCCCAAATTATTTCAGAACACAAACACTATGGGCCTCATTCATGAAGCGTTCCTAAATATACACGTAAAAATTAATGTCCAAATGGAGTTAATACGGAAATTTAAGCTGGATTCATCAAACCGTGTGGAAAAGGTATTTTTTCATATTCAAGTACGAAGCGCGTCCATGTTATTTTGTGATTAGCATAAATCCACGCCTATTAATTGCCTTATATGGAGGCTGTCACTTAAGGTCCATACCTAGTCAAAATGGCCCAGAAAAAGCAAAAGGAAATAATTATTCTGACACTGAAATCGAAGTTTTATTAGCAGATGTTCAATGGCGACAGTCATGTAAGCCACTTTAAAGCAAATTTAGTTCATTGGTTAACTGTGTGTAGAATAAAAATTTTGAGCAATTTAGAAAAAATAGTAGGCTACTGGGAGCATTCTTTAGCCTACATTATAGGTCTAATTAAACAGCTTCATAGCCTACAATTGATTAGGTGTAATCTAAAGTGTTTGCTTTTTACAATCATAATTTATTACGTTTTCAATATGTAGGCTATTTCAAAGACAACATTTAGTCTTGTGAATTTAACAGAAAATAAAAGTAAATTCATATTGTAATTATAACTCAGAACATTTACTGGCATTCTGAATTTACGAACGCGGTACACGTGCTCTTGAGCAGGTGTAAAATTTGTTAGTAAGTCCGATCAAATCTCAGATACGAAAATATTGATGAATGCCAACATACAGGCAAAATTGGTAATACGAACGATTTACGTGCAAATTCATTCTGCTCACGTTTCATAAATGAGGCCCTATGTACGTAAAGGCCAGGATAAATAAATGAATAGGACAAAAACCCAACATTTCTTGTATAGAAATACACAGACCCTTACATTCAAAGAAAACAAAAAAACACAAGTAAAAATTAGTCTTCCAAAAGGCAAACATATTCAACCCTCTTTCAGAATGACATTAGGGTTTCTATTTCCACAGTCAAGTCCCAATTGTCAAACGCTACCGGTAACTGACGGGTGTAGCCAGGAATTCTGGGTCCCATGAAAGAGATGTAGCATGGGTCCCCCCTCCTGTGGCATGCTTCGGACACTGAACATGTGTAATTACGGAATTATTTAAAGTATAAATATATAGAGTTACGTCACTTTATGAAAACATGATATTGGGGACATACTGTATCCTCCTTCATCGCAGCCACTGTTGCTACACTGCCTTTTACCTTTTCTTTTTTACCCTCACTCCATCTGACTGACAGCATATTGCACCAAGATTCAAATTATAAAACATTAGGTTGTACATTTATTTTCATGCCAATCATCACAACAGTAATGCTATATTATTACTTTAGTGTGACTTAACTCATATTCTTTATACATAAATTGAAACATACTACTGATGTCTGATATCATGGACAATATGTGAACAAATTAGATATACCCTTGCATTGTGACATAATATCAAAATGGATAGCCGAGAGGCTGACTATGAGCTGCCGCTACAATATAAAGCACACTGTATGCCTTCATTTCAATAAAACCTATTAAATATTTAGCATTTTTCATGCACTGGACAGAATTTCAAGACAAATCAAGTAGATAAATCCAGGCCTAGTGAATGATATTAGCTAATCTTGTCTGCAACCATTGCTTTTGAACACTGAATTTGAGACATTTTGCTTGAGGTGAGGGAATCTGTGAATGCCTAGCATTGGCTAGCAATCATACCGAGCTCATTTATAGCTTCAAGCACCTGTTTATAGGCAGAATTACAATTATTTAGTCATCGTCCACATGTATATCATAGTTGTCTTGTCTGTCTCCATAAAAAGAGAAGTAGCGAGCTAGCTACAATAACACAGAATGGTTGATACATTTTTTGTTTTTTGGAACAATTTTTTCTATTTTCTTTCAAATATCGCTTTGCCAATTATTGTGCCTGTGGAGTGGATCACTGCAATACCACCATTGTCAAGAAAAAAAACACAGATAAAAAGTGCATACACTTCTCTGATACAACTGCTATTTACACACTACAGAGCTGACAGTACTACAGAAGCGCTTGCGCAGATTGACATATCCTTGCTCTACCCACAGTCCGCTATACTATACCCTCAGGTGAAAAGTGGTTTGACAAAAATGGGTAATAAAGTGACTATGCTTTGGCTACATCATTCACACACATAAAGCAGGTGTTGTGGGGTAAACAACTTAAAGTTAATTACTGCATGAAAACACCCCATTTTAATTTAACTGTTGTTCATTTGAATAATTGTTCTCAAATATTTGAGCGCTTTTGTAGACAGACTTCTTTTTCAGGTCGCATTTATAATGAGCAAATCAAATAACAAAACAAAAAAAATCAATACTCAATCAGCAGTGAAAAAGCATAAAGAATTATTCCAATTGCAATTGGTGAACATACCTTTATAGGGGTCATTAAAAGAACCACAGTGTGAGAATGCCATTACGAATAGAATAGAGGTTAATCACAGCATTGCCAATTCTGTGGAACATATTTTCAGCTTCGCTCCAATACTCTTCCATTAATGTAGTTAGCACTTTGGAATCGTGGAGAGCAATGAAAGAGTTTAAGTGTGTTTCTGGTGGCAGTTAATATTACTTAGGTTTAATATTACTTGGATTTTGCTTCAGAAGGGCCATGACCAATATACCAGAAGGCAGCGCATCCCATTTAGCCTGAGTCCCATTTACAACTCCCTGATCCAGTAAATATCTTTGTCAAAAGAGATGCTGTAAGTATACAATGCAACATATTTAAATATGAATGTCCAGGGATCAAGAAATACCACAACCATAGTCAATGAACGAACACGAGCTTGACTGCCTTCAAATATAAATGTCTGCTAGTCTGCCAATCAAATGAAGGGCTTTTCTTGCTCAATCAAAAATGAGATATGTACTGATTATAATATTATTGTAATAATATAATATTAATATTAACTGGAGTTTTGGAACAAATTTGGTGACAGAAAGAGGATTCAGGAGAAATCTTCAGACAATCACATAGAATAATAATGTAAGTATATTATAAGCTCACATGGGACAAACTCATCTTGCAAAAATGGGCACATTCCTCTACCCATGGTCAGTTATTCCTGGGACACCTCCTCATACCCATGGTCAGTTATTCCTGGGACACCTCCTCATACCCATGGTCAGTTATTCCGGGGACACCTCCTCATACCCATGGTCAGTTATTCTGGGGACACCTCCTCATACCCATGGTCAGTTATTCCAGGGACACCTCCTCATACCCATGGTCAGTTATTCCCAGGACACCTCCTCATACCCATGGTCAGTTATTCCAGGGACACCTCCTCATACCCATGGACAGTTATTCCAGGGACACCTCCTCTACCCATGGTCAGTTATTCTGGGGACACCTCCTCATACCCATGGTCAGTTATTCTGGGGACACCTCCTCATACCCACGGTCAGTTATTCACCTCCTCATACCCACGGTCAGTTATTCACCTCCTCATACCCACGGTCAGTTATTCACCTCCTCATACCCATGGACAGTTATTCTGGGGACACCTCCTCATATCCATGGAGTTATTCTAGGGACACCTCCTCATACCCATGGTCAGTTATTCTGGGGACACCTCCTCATACCCACAGTCAGTTATTCAACTCCTCATACCCACGGTCAGTTATTCACCTCCTCATACCCACGGTCAGTTATTCACCTCCTCATACCCACGGTCAGTTATTCACCTCCTCATACCCACGGTCAGTTATTCACCTCCTCATACCCACGGTCAGTTATTCACCTCCTCATACCCATGGTCAGTTATTCACCTCCTCATACCCATGGTCATTCTACATTTATATTTGTCTCATTAAATTAGGTGTGTGACTTTAGTTGTTTTTTATTGTCACCTTTCTGTCTTTTTTTAAACCCTTGTGCAAATGAAAGGGATGGCATTCAAATGTGATAATTCCCAGACTCCAGTCCAAGCCCAAGATCAAATGCATTAAATTGTTCCAAATGTAAAGTACAGTTTGTCTGAATAAAACCCCTTTCTCTAATGCATATCTGTTATATGGAAATGTATTCTATTGAATTATTCATGATAGAAGTGAGCATTATTTATGCTAGCTCAGTCCAAGAGAAAACTCTATGCTCTAAAAGACTTCCTGATACAAACGCTCGATGCACGGATCAATGCAGTGCAATCCACCTACAATACAGAGCAACCACAGTTACAGGGATCACCAAACTGCCCAAGCATTGAATTCTGTCATCCTATTAAAGGTTTAATTTTCTCCATGTTAGTATACGAGACACGACGATAAAGAGCAAGCTCTTACATGTCCATTTCAGAAGGCCTACCTGTATTCACTGGGTGCCAATAGAAATGTTATGACACTAAAACCAAAAAATAAGTAAATCTCAACAAGTATTTTAATCTTATAATCTTAAAATCTTAGTTCTATTACTTTTTTGATAAATAAGACAAAAAAATTGCCAATGAGGTGAGACAGTTTAACTTATTTCAAGATTTGCTTGAGAGGAAAAATAAATAAGACTCATTACAAGACTAAAGATAGACTTTTTTTGCAGTATGAGAAACATTTTTGTAGCAGTCATGTATTTTTACATGAGAATTATACAGCCGCAATATGAGATACAAAGCTCAACACAATCAGATAAGTATGCATAAAACACAGATGGAGGGGTCTCTCTGGTGCTTTGCAGAATAAACAAATCTATTTCACCTTGATTCTGGAAGGTGATATTGTATCTGCATTTGTTTGGTATAGAGTTAGCCTTGGTCAGTTTGCTGTAGAAACATCTACATCTCCCCTGTGAAATACCTGACCTTTAGATAGCACACCTCAGCGAGAGCTGACAACGAGACATCACAACACAAGCCTCGCTTTCTCCAAAATGCACAGAGCGAGCGCCACGCGCCAGTGCTGGGCCTGGTATTTCACACTGAATAAAAGGGATAATTGCGTGTCTGTACACGAGGAGAGATAGGAGAAACAGTCCTGTGAGAGATAGACGGAAGAAACAGTGACTCAGAATATAATTCTAAAGGAAAACTTTGAACGAATTGCATTCATTATCATCGAGGAACAAAAATGTTTGTGACAAATGCTTATGGAAAAATGTGGCTGATATTCAAATGGAAAACAAAGCACTGGGCAGAAACAGGGTCCTCGTGGGAAACAATTTACATATAATTTCATATGCAGCATATATGTACAATATAAACCACGACATGCTGTATATATACAAGAATATATGGCAGGACAGGGGTGGTGAACCACCCTGGAGTGCCATATATTCTTGTATATACACTGGCATGGAGTGGTTTATATCTCTTATACCATGATTACCAACAATAATTATATATAGTTACTGTCATTGATTTTTATCGACTTAATCAGCTGAAATGGAAATATCCTTCCGTGGCGCTTTTAACATGTTTTTACGCTGTCAAGCAGAACTCTACTAGTTCTATTTCTCGCCGTTAGTTCTGAAAACAATCGATTCTATATATTTCTTTAAAGTTCCTTCTTGGTTTTATTTGGTTATTCTTGTCATTACATTATTTAAGAAAATTGTAAATAAATCAGATTTAACGTTACCTGACTGCCCCTCTCTGTCTTGGTTTTAAAAAACGGTTTGGTCATGCAGACGATGCAACCGTGTAGCCTATTTAAATAGCCTAACGTGCAGGCTAGCTAAGAAAATAGTTAGCTTAAATTTCAGATTCGCATTATGGTATGCATAGGAACGTCAATAAAATACTACGGAGTTTGTTAGATGCAACTTATCTAAGAAATTCCGTTGGATAAAATGTTTGCTATAGCCTATACCAGGGGTTTTCAAAGTGGGGGCCGCGGCCCAACGGGGGGGCGCCAGGGGGGCCAATTGGAAGGGAGAGGAAAATGGAAAATGCAAAAAAAAAAAAAAATTTAATTAAATTCATAAGATTACTGTGCCGGTTTAAAATAAGATATAAATTGTTATAAATCCTTTCATATCGAAATTAGGTCTTTGCCATGCCCTTCTTTCAATCGCAGCCAAAAACTAACCATCTGCCTGTCAGTCAAAGCGTTACGTTGAGCTGCTAACGGCCCGATTATGGAATCAAAATAGGGTCAAAAGTATTGTGTTGTGTATTAAGAAGCTGTATGTTAGATTTTTTTTAATTTGCTAGTGTAATTTAAAAGTAAAAAAAAAAGCCATTTCGCAATAGGGGGGCCCCAGCCAGAGGCTACGACTATTTGGGGGTCCTTGGCATGGAAAAGTTTGGGAACCCCTGGCCTATACAGATTAACGTGCTTTTGAAGTGACTTGCATTCACAAGCAGTCTGAATGTTGCTGACGTTAATTTAGCCTGCATGATAAATTCGTATTTCCAAACTGAATAAATACTGCACCTCTAACCACAAAAATGTTTTGCGAGATGAAAGTTGTTGTAACTAAGATATTTGCCAAATACAAACTTTTTTAAATCTGCAGATTAATGTTATTTACCGGTTTATTAAGCCAGCTGTAGCCTATGTTGTTGCTACGGTAATTTATAGAAAAGACGAATCTAACGTTATGGCTCGCAGTAAAAAGATTAAACACCAAACAGCTTTGCTAACTCTGTGATAATGTAACTATATATTATATCTAGTATAACTACACAATGTAACTAGTTGCCTAAGCACGTATTGCATTTGCATTATCTTAAAAACAATGGCAAAAGTTTATCTTAGTGGCCAGCTATGCAGTTGCCTAAATTAAAGTTACTCTACTATTTGCAGGCTAGCTGCGAGGCTGAGTAGCCGCCTGCCATCCAATAACGTTAGACACTGAGGGAAATAAAGTAGGTAGGCTACATTCTGCTTATTTTACTGTATCAATTCACTTTATTTATTCCACTTATTTGATTGTTTTGGACTCTGAATTAGCCGGTTATGGAGCAATAGCTTGCCATAATTCCCATCGGTTGTTCAGCAGGCCAGGCGAGGCAGTGCATGAATTTAAAACGGTGATCAAACCTGTTACCCGGATGACCATTCATATACAAGCGTTTAAACCACGACTGTCATCCAATCAGAATCGAGTATTTATCCATTCCATGGTATAAATACAGTATATATATACGACCATTTTTTTCAGGAAATGGATTGGTAAAGAAACAGGTGTGATGGGCCCCACAAGGACAGCAAAGATCCAATATTTTGTGCTGGATAAGAGCGAATCATTTGTCACTGCAGCTCCTTTAAAACAACCATTGTTTCAGCAGCTGCTGTGGCAGGTGTAACAGGGAGAAGGAAAAAAAACACTCCTACCTGAAGGACACAGCTAGTGCCTGGCGTCCCTGCTATGCCATGCTTGTCTGCCAAACACCATGTTATTCTCATGGCAATAAAACATGAACAAGTACTCTGCCAAACACCAATCCAATTCTCATGCTATTCTAATGTCATTAAAAGCTGTCTGCCTGACACCTTGCCGTTCCAATGCCACTAAAACTTAATCATGCGGTGTGGCCGACATCATGCCATTCTAATGACAGTAAAACTAAAGCAATAAGTCTGCCAATCACCATGCCAACCTAATGTGATTGTAATACCACTAAAAACCCAATCAATAAGTCTACCAGCCTGCTATACAAACACCAGTCTAATGCCACTAAATCTTTAACAAGCAGCCTGCCCGATATCATGCCATTCTAGTTTCACTGAAATAAAACAGAAATATATTTGATCCCTGTGGTCATATTTAACTCCAGCCAAAGCACTGTTTACACTCTTTACTGCAGGCTATAATATAAAAACAAAGAGAACACAGGGAGAGTACTTCTGAAAGATGAAAATCTATTTCATAACCTTTACCTTTACAGGCAAAATAAAACGGTCTCAACTATGATAATATTTTATAGCAAACATCATTCTCATATAAATAAATATGTTCATGACTTTATAGTGGGTAATCTCTCGACAAAAAAACAAACAAACACGGCTAGGAGATAATACAATGACTCAATTCTTGCTCCTATCATGAAAATCACCGCAGTGTTGCATAAAATAATGTTTCCAAAATTGTGTTTTATTCATTTTCATGGCGTTTCACCTCTTTGCATGCAAACTTATGTGTACAAAATACTGAAAACAAAAGATTGCATTGCCTTAGCAAACATTATTATTATAATTTTTTCCCTCCAAGAACCCACACTGGGATAAAAGCCACTAATGAGCAATAGGGGATCAGCAGTGCGCTCTGTCACAGGTCTTCAATCACATTGTCGTCCTTGGAGATGGGAAACTCTTGTGCATGGCAACACTCATCACGTAATGGCAATATGTTTTATGTTTTTACGTATGTAATAATACTGCTATTAGGAATGTGCAATTAGTATACACCCAAATCTTGATACAGTTAATTATTACATGTGATTTGTAGAGCCAATAACTAATTATATTAGTAAAGCTACCATGGCCCTACACAAATAGTTACCCACACACACACACACACACACACACACAATAAAAACACACAGACAGGCCTGGTGAATAACAAACATGAGCCCAAACGCAGGTTACACAGTAATATTCTACTGTGCTCAGTTATGTAACTTCTGTCAATTTACAGTCTATATATGAACACTTAACATGAGGCGTGACCTAATTAGGGTACGTGAAACTATCATTCCTGTCTGAGCTAAAACGTCATGTTGCCATGGTATTTACATAATAAATACCTCTGACCAGGGGTCCTCCTTGTCACAGCCTAGGAGCAAAAGGTGGCAGTTGGAGAGTGCCAGGTAACATACTATACCACAGAACCTTTCATATTTTTATATGGTTTTGCACAGGACCTATAAATCTGCTTTAGATTGAGGTGGCCAACATGTCACCTTACGGAAATGATCAATTCCCAGAGCACAAGGGGGGGGGGGGGGGGGGGAGGGGGGGGAGTGTACAAATGCTATCCAAAAAGTGGAGGGCCTGTATTTTGTCTGCAGTGAAATTTAATTCCACAGGAATTGTGCACAAGTGTTGTGTGTTAGAGCAGAGCACTCAGCATACTAATTGCGGTGTAATGAATTATAGAGAAGGAACACAGCTGAGTTTTTGTCTTCATTGTTTTTGCTCATATTCTGCTGTGGCACCCTTGTGAGCAGCCATTAGTGTTCCTGGTCTGTGGGCCTGTCACACCTTCTATCAAATATAAACAACTCCCATATAGTACCCATATCAGACATTCTCATAAGTGGTGCTGTGGTGTTCAGAACCAAGATTTTTTCCATCAAAGCAGTAGACGATGACTTCATTTCTTCACTTAATTTCTTCACTTAATTATAACTCATCATTGTTATCGGGCCATGTTCCTACTTCCTTTAAATTGGCAGAAATCATGCCACTACTGAAGAAACCAAATTTGGATTATACTGGCTAATTATAGACCCATTTCAAACCTCCCATTTTTATCAAAGATTTTTGAGAAATGCGTAGCGAAACAGCTTTATGAATTTTTACATACTAATAACGTGTATGAGAGGTTTCAATCTGGGTTTAGGAAGCACCATAGCACTGAGACCGCCCTTGCCCTAGAAAATAATGACTTGTTTCTCTCTCTGGATTGTGGCTGTATTTCTATTCTTGTTTTACTTGACCTGAGCGCTGCCTTTGATACGATAGACCATCATATTCTCCTCCGTAGGCTAGAAAATTGAGTTGGTCTCACCGGGCATGCTCTTATGTGGTTTAAATCTTATCTCTATGAAAGATCCCAGTTTGTTAGGGTAAACAATCAGTCCTCTGAATTTTCTAGGGTGAACTTTGGAGTACCACAAGGATTGGTTTTTGGTCCTTTTTTTTCTGTACATGCTCCCTCTTGAGAACATTATAAGGAGACATGGTGTTACTTCGCTCTCAAAGTGCTGGCTATTTGAAAATTCCTATTATATCTAAAATTACAATGGGTGGCAGAGCCTTCTCTTACAGAGCTCCTTTCTTATGGAACAATCTTCCTATGTATGTCCAGTCTTTAGACACACTTTCTGTCTTTAAGTGTAGGCTAAAAACGTACCTCTTTAGTCTAACCTTCTCTTCTCCTCCCTTACCCTGAGCCGGCCCAGGCCCCCTCGCCCTGGGTTTGCGGACTGCTCCAGTCCTGTCCCTCCCCTGGTTTATATGCTCCTGCCTTGATGCAACCGGAGTCCCAGATACACCACCCCGCCCCTTTGAGTTGAATATTTTGCATTCTTTTCATGGGACTTTCTACTTACCAGCTAGTTTTATTAGATCCCTCATTACAGTCTATTACCATCCATTCCACCTTTAGTTTAAACTGAGCCGGGCAGCGAAGGATGAGCACCTCCTCTCTAGCCAGGTTCCTTCCGAGATTTCTTCCCACTGGGGAGTTTTTTCTCGCCACTGTTGAGTGTTTTTTTCTTCCCACCGGGGAGTTTTTTTTACCTCGTTTGGCTGGTTGGGGGTTAATGCCTGGTTTTTTGCTTAATTTTCAGTGGCCAGTGTGGCAGTTCTCTCTAAAAAGCGCTTTACAAATAAAACTGAATTGCATTGAATTTAATTAATTTAACAATCAGCTCATATCACTCAAATGATATACAGATAAACAAATGATATATTATTATATAATAATAATGGCTTATTATTTACTGGCAGTGTATATTTTATATTTATAATTATCATGCCTTTCTAATTAGGTACAACCATAACCATGGCTTAGGCCTGTTCAAACATATTTTAAGCCAAAATGTTTATGTTATTTTATAATTAAAATGTTGTAGTTTGTGGCTGCAATAAGACTGTCTTTATTTACAGTGCAGGAAATGCGAAACTCTCCACTGTATGGCAGACAAGATAATGCAGCTGTAAATGCAACACAATTTCTCTGAGCTTTGAAACACTACAGGTAGCAATTTCCATTGACCTGTTATTTCTCTGCTGATACTTATATCTTCAAGCACAAATAATGCTCCATATATAACATTGTGTGAATATAGGGAAAGAACAAATAATAGAAACACAACAAAGTTCCAACAGCAAAGGGTGGATCTGTAATGGCATGGTGTGTAATTGTCTGGTATGTGTTGGGAGTAGTCATTCCCTCAGATGTCAATGTCGATGTCAATCATTACTTTATGGTGTAATTTTCTTCACCCCATGATAAAGCAATTATTTCCTGTAGAGAAGTGTGTCAATCGCATTGCTCCCATCCACAGAGCACCGGAGTGGCCACTGATGGGTTTGAAACCATGACACTGAAACTATTCACATGTCTACTACTTCACAGTAACTAGATATGAACCTAACCAAGCATTTATTGGATATTCTGGAATGATGCAGTGGAACACTGTAACTATGCAACACTGTATGAATACCATTCCATATGTAGCACTGTATAGAATAAAACAGAATAGAATAACTTTTATTTTCCCTTTAGGGAACTTCAATTTTAGCCACCAGCATCAACAAAAAAGACATAGACAGTGGGGCAGACCCACAACACACAAACAAACTTATCCAATAGAGACATTCAATAGAATCATTGCATTAATCAAACTAATTACGCAAATTAAAGTGGAATACAGCCATGATTAAAAATAGCCCCCACTGTCCCGAGATGTCCAGTGTCATTAACCCCTTCGCACAGATGGCACATTTAGTCAATTCTCATCTATTTAGGGGGATGCTCTGTTTAAGGCTTTATAACTCCAGGTGTGAGCATCACATAAACTTGGTAAATGGTTTAAATGAAACAAAACAGGTGTACCATTTACAATACAAACTTAGATGTGTTCATTTTCATAATTTAAGTAAAAATAAAGTGCCACAGATGCAAAAGAAATTGGGAAAATGCAACAAAAAAAAAACTAAATACTGAGAGCTACGTAAGTGAAATAGGTAAATATATACATTTCCTGGATCATAAATTCCATGTTAACAAGTGTGCAACATCTGAGGATGATATGCAGAACTACTAAAGGTCTATGATGCAAAATATAGGCAGTGTACCCTGTTGTCCATTAGTGTCTCCAAATCTATCCAAATGGCTAAATTGTGCACTGCTCTTGTAAATCTGGAAATAGCAACTGAAATCATGTCGAGTTCTCCAAATTGTAAAATCTGGAAACAGCAACTGAAATCATGTTACAAACCAAATTGTAAAACTCCGCGCGGCTAGACCAATGAGGGAATAGCTCGGAGCGAAGGTTTAAGCGTGATGTATTCCGCTATTGCTGTGGGAAAAGGGAAAAGTTATGAAAGTTAATAAAGTAATATTAATGTTCTTGCAACCGGGTTAGACTGCTCTTTAGATTCACGGGATCAGCTAATAAGGGACCACGAATCAAAGGTAATTGTACCACGTTACCTTCCGCTTTAAGTCTGGTCTCCCCTGACCCCAGTTTATCCAAAAAACAGTCTGTGTGCATTACATTAAATCATCAGCCACCAACGCTGATTCTGTACTCGTTTATCTGACTCCATTTAATATTAGAATTTAGTATGTACAATTTCCACTTGATTTGTTAAAGGACTCTCATACTTTTAAGACGGTTCTCTGAACTGGATCTGTCTGTTAACACCGCGCTTTACATTGGGCCCTTAATGTACACGACTCACAGCTGACTAGAGATCTGCGGTTATCTCAGAGGTTGCGGAAGAAGCCATTTTGTGCGGTATACTCTATGGTTAAGACTCAGGGACCGACGAAAGGAATATTGGCGACCACCGTTCTCAACATGTATAACCACCAGGCGGAGGTGATCTACTTTAAGACATAGTTCTACGGGTGCAATACTCCGTGATACATTAAGCTTAAATAGTCAACCTCCCTAGACCAGCTGAGGGGATAACCATGACTGAGGAAATTAATCAACCCATTACCGGTGAACAGAGATAGTACGTCAATTTTCAGAGAAACCACACAAATCAAGTTTAACTAATTTATTACCAGGTAGGTTACTTACTTAAATTATCAATACAGTTACAGATTAAACAGTCCAAATTCAAATACAGTACAGAAGAAAAATACTTTGTCATACCTGGCAATCGCTACACACAGTGACCTGAGGTTAGATGTGTGGGAAAGTCTGAATTACAGCTTCCCCGATGGCTTTGTTCCCTTTGCTTAAATGCTCAAACTCGGCGTTTGATCTGGCTGCAGACGGTCGTAAAACCATAAACTGGTCAGCACGTTTCGTCCCCCCTTCTAGGGGGTTTCACAGAATGGTTTTCTGTAAGGACAATTTCACAACGGCAGCTTACGCCTGTGTTATGAAATATACATTCCATCCATGTTGCACATTTAGGACATGTAGACCATTGCACCACTCACACCAAGACCATCACAATGATATCAAACATGAGTAGGTCTAAGTTTGTGTTGCCATGAGAATCCTCATCTCTACAGTTTTTCAGATGTGATTGATATTAATGCCACAAAGGTCCCAGAATTCCTGTTGAGAATATTACATTTACACCCTAGTTGTCCCTGTTAGTTCAGGTACGTTAACTGGATGTATTTGCTAATGTAACACTCAAAAACTCAACAATACATGATTATCTCTCTGGAAAAAGAGTATGTAATATATGTTCCATTGCCCAGACTAGTTCCAGTGTATACTGTACAATGTAGCAAAAGTATCAATCACATCTGTATGTTTTTAGGCTTTTTGAGGACAAAAGTAATCTATAGCTATGTTGTGTTGTGTGTGAAAATATGTTAAGGACAGAGATTTGGCCTGCCCTGATGACGTCATAAACTTCACGCCAGATGGTCCCAGCTGACTTTACGGCACCGAAGTTCTGGTTTATAACGTCCTAGAATAGTTACAGGCTTCCACCCCCTGTGTTGTGTGTCCAGGTGCCCTGGGATCTCAATTCCAGTCTTACACTCTCAATAAAACAAAATTATGATATATTTAACACCAAATCAACAATTTTGGCTCATAAAACTCACTTTTGCATCATTTTCAAGTGGGAATGACTATATTCATCAGTATAGGGGGGTAGATATCTATCGGTCCAAAACCCCTATGCAAAACATGTCATAAAATGAATAAAATGAGTTTTGTCCATTATAAAGAATATACATTTGCTCCTTCTGATGGATTAATATAAAAATATTGATATCACAGTGTTACATACACCTATATATGTAGCCTAATCATTCACTTTTGTACCTCAATAAAACATTTTCCTGTACTATACTTTTGCCCTGGGATTGCATTTTTCTGTAGTTTTTGTATGTTCCTTATGTTCCATTCATAATGATGCCAAAATTTGTTTTAACCTTAATCTACCACATATCAGCGCACAGAAAATTTGAATGAGCCATGCCATAAGTGACAAGTATATACACCATAGCCTATATTATGTACGATAACATGAAAATAAAATAGTATTCCACCGTCTGCAAAAGGCTGCCAAATGTTCTATCTTCAATAAAAATCGGTAGCCTGCATCAAAAATAAAATCAACGATTGCACTACAGTATGTGAAATGCACTCAAAATGTGAAAATAACAATAGGCCTGTCAATCATATTGGAAAGACAGTGCTCGAGTGGAAAAACAAATGTACATATGTAGCCAGCAAGACAAACTGCATTTTAGACGCAAACATTTTTACATATCGGTAAAGAGAAACTCCCCTCCCTAATGCATTTTCTATAGAGCTTGCATAATATGAGAATTCATTTTTCAAAGCACAAAATAAGACGTTGCATATACCGCTGCTAAGGTTATAATGTACTCTATTTTATAAAAGAGCCGACAATTAAACCAGAATGAACTGTAATGAATGAGACGAGCTTGCAGGGCATGGGGGGTATACGAGTCGACGTTTAAGATGGTGTAATGGCAGTATAAAGTGTTGTATATTTCTCAAACGGATTGTACCAGACAATAAATGACCACTGAATTTTTAAAGAAACATCTCTATCTATAAAACCATTGGCAGGATTGTATATTTATTTCATATTTAGTAGCAGATATTCATTGTAGAATATGTGGTACAATGAGACTATAATTTCACATTTATTTTGCATCTGAGTGAGCAGGGCTTTTCATGGAGTTTTTGGCATACAATCAGACTATTATTGGGTTTATCTTGTTGCTATGACGAAATTCAAATTTTATATGATGAATAAATATATTTATGAACTCACACAAAAACGCTATTGTCCACTATCTCATGCATGGGTAGGTATAGACTGGGTGGGGGGGGTGCTTGTTAAATGGACTTGCTATGAGAAAATAGTGACACTTAGAAACTCTCTATTCAGCACAGTTGTCACAAATCGTCTACCAATAAAGTTAAAACACAGAGTTTGTGATTCCCACTAATAGTTTGGCTGCAGGAGCAACGAATGTCTCAGTTGAGCAAAGAGTTACACAGTCCAACACACAAACTCTGCTTCCATGACTTTCCTCCATACACGCAGTATTGCTGTCTCTGTACATTGTCGAAATGGAGCACCGAACTGCGTCAGCGTTTCCACTCCTCTCCTGCATTATTTTCTCCTTTCCTTCCCTGGCTGCCTTTTGGAGATTGCCTGCACTCCCGGATCAATCCCGACATCTTCAACTCCGGTGAAGAGTGATGGTAAACTTTGTTGCTGCAGATCCAACGAACATTCCCGAGCATAAGTTGTGAATGCGTCTCCATGGTGACGACCACAAACAAAATTATTCCGACTGGACAATTTGTCAATATTATCAAAACAAGCAGCAGGAGTGCCCTGAAAAATCTCCATCCCGCTTCCCCGTCCCACAACAGACACACAACGCATGAAAAAAACAAAAAAACAAAAGCCTGACACAACAAAACACATTAAAATGAACAAACACGAACACGAAAGACAGCTGGACTACATGTTGCCATTACAGCGCCACGCGACATTACAGCATATAAAATGGGTCTGCAGTACATATGTGAAATTATGCACTGATTCATATGTGACGTACAGAACCCAATTTACTCACTTGCCTTTTTAAAATAACATGCAGTATTTTAGGTAATTCATTGGTGTCAGCTGTTCTGTGTCCATTCATTCATACACATTAACCTGAGATGAATTTGAAGGCAGTCCAAGCAGGTGTTCATTCGAGATACCAAGAGAGGAGAGTCACACTCTCACACAGACAAATCTTAATTTTTTTCCCCCAGAATAAAACGGGCCAAGGTCCTGGCACAGACTGCGGCTCCCTCAGGCTACAGCAGACATTTGAATGGGCTGCACTATTTACACAAGCTGCATGAAGACATGACACAGACATAATACAAAAGGAATATGATGCGAGACGTAGAAATACGATATATGACATGGCCAGAAGGAGAGGCAAAAGCTGGCTACAAGGATTAAACTGCACACCTGCACTGTCATGGAGGCTCTGAAGCCCAAAGCCTGGCCTGCCCCAGGAGGTCTTTAGGGGGGAGGCATGATGGATTACAGGAAGACGGATCGTAACTCTTCCAGCTCCGCACCGCAGCCAAGCTTTAATCTGCTTTTCAGCAATACCGTGTCCTTTCCCACTGCTTTTTACAGCGTATAAAAACATCCTCCCTGACCTCTCTGGCTTTTTGCACTCAAACACCTGTTCTGCTTTCATGTTGCAATAATGTGCCTCCCTCTGGCTCGGCAAGCGCCAGCCGCGGCGAGGTTATTTGGTGCGCCAGGAGGAGGACAGTTTGTGTGTGATGGAAGCCGCGCTGCACGACGGAACGGAGTTCTGCAATAATGGATGCGCTTCTGTGGTGGAATGTTCCGGCATTGTGAAGCTGCGTTCCTGTACAGAGAATGCAAGGTTGTGAGAATGCATGCGTAGGTGGCGGTGGTGGTGATTCATTATGTAGCTCATACTGCACAATAAAATCACCTGTCGTGTACGTCCAAAGCTCACGATTTAGGTGCTCACACTGTACGACAGTAATCAGGCAGATCATAAAGCTCACGACCTGCTGCTCACGTTGGAGGACAATAATCTCAGAAAGCCTCTCCCAAAGAAGGGCTTTCTGTCATGTTACGGTTCCTGGCTACAGGTCAGTGTAGAGTGTACACTAGCCACACAGTTGCATGTCTCAAGTCATGCCATGGACAGAGTACCCAAATCCAACCGACTTTAGATAGCACGACTGATACGTAGACGCAGTGAGATAGCCACGCAATGACTTTCGGGAAACCAGGTTGTGAGTCTGCTCACGCTATACGAAAGCCGTCCAGAACGTTAATCCAATCGTCTCTCGTCGTGTGGTCCGAGGGGCAGTTAATCGGGAATCTCTCCTCCTCTCATACTGCACATCAAACCATGGCCAATCCTAGCTAAAAATTTGGCAATTTTGCAAAGTTGATCGGCGACAGCAGGATCGGGTTAAAAACAGGCTCAAATCGTACAGCGCATGTCCGCTCTAAGGCATGTATTTATTCTGAAATTCATTCTGTGTCGTATATAGCACACCGATATACTTCTCTCTTTCTCTCGTATCCGTGCATCAACAGACACGGAGACATACAAAGCAACATCTACATAGGTCTCCACATTTCACCATCAGAGTGAAGGCTCCTTATTGTTAAGCAGAGAGGTGCTGGATGGCACAATGACCTGTGGCCCGGGTTTGATTTGAACAGTGCCTTTCTCTACTTTTATCTTGAGTGCCGTAACTCATATTGATTGCGTAGGGGGATCGTTTTACGGGAGCCCTGATTATGCGTTTTCCTCAAACTCACTGCCACAGCGCAGTGGCGGATTGGGGAGGTGTCAGCTGCTACAGCATCGGAACACATGTCCATAGGAGGAGGATCATTAACATTAAGTGGGCTCTCTCTCCCAGGCCTCCAGTAAATATACCAACTGCCTGGTGGAAAAAGAGATGATGATGCACTCATTTAAATGAGGAATACCCCAAATTTTGTAGCCGAGCAATCTTAATCATCCACACTTCCCCCATGTGTGTTGGGCAAAGTGCTTGTTCAGTCCTTTAATTGTGCGATCATGCATCGTATCACAGCAGCGGAAGCCTCCCACAGTGTGCTCAGGCCACACAGCAATATGCACAACTGAAAATGCCCTTTATTTCTCTTGAAAGCCAAGAAGCATTCTAGCTATCCCATCTTGGGCTGCTCAGTAAAACTAACTTGCCATTTATACTACATATACACAATATATAATGCATGTACATTACACACATATTATATGCTGCATTTAAAAATATATATAAAGGTTTTATAGAAAATTACAGTATATATTATATAAAAATATATTATTATATTTAATCTAGGATAATGATGACATCCCAGTGAAAAAAAAATTATTATTACAAAAATTTAATTACAACTGGAATAGCTAATCCTTATTTCACAGATTTGGAAAGCTGGTCCATTTTTAATGTACTTCTGTGGTCTAAGGGCTTAAAACTGAGGTTTAAACTCCAGATAAGCACGCTGCAATTGACCCAATATTACTTTTACACTGAAACCAATTTTGTATTGGTGTCAGGAGTAATTACTGTAATAACAGGCAACAGGCCAATTAAATCTGGTCCAGGATTCAACTCGACAAAGTAATTTACAAAACTCATATTAATCATCATTAAGCACATAACACCACGTGACAGGCTATCATTGCATTCACACTTTGTGCCCTGATGAAGGTAGCGCTGGCCTCTAGGAGCGGTAAGAAACTATACAAACTGTGCAAGGAACGGCAAGATGCAGTAGCACTTGTTGCGCTTTCATTAAGTGACTGCCCAAAGACATGCACTGTCTGTGTATAGGCTACGGCGAAACTTTGAAAACAAAATAAACACACACACGCACAATAAAAACTGTACCGACAGTACTATTAGCGCTAGACCTGCGTTTTAACACTAATGACCACTTCTAGGTATCTCCCCACATGTCTGAGAGATTAAATATCCCTCCACAGATATTTATTGCAGTTGCCATTAAGGACGTTTAAAAGCACATTTAAGGTTAGCTGGTGCGTATCATTAAAGAGACATCTTATAAAACATAATCATTTACTGTCTTAATGCATTAACAGTGTTTGTATCTCATTGCATTCAAATCCGACTCCCTAGATTTCTTTGAATTAAAATGGATGTCACGATATCAAAATGAGCTACGAAGCAAGTCATTCCTGCTTTGCATTGCTGTCCATATTTAAAAATGACTAAACCAGGAGTTTTCTGAAAACATCGAGCCTCATAGCAATGTTGTATTTTTCCATTAGATAAAGGCACATTATCTTCATATTTTTGAAGAACAGAGGTCACATAAGGCCTGTACATTACTCCAGTGATGCGTCTATTGTCCTAAAGCAGGGTTTCACGATGGTGGCACAAAGAGAAAGAATGCTGGAAAAGGGGCATTGAGGGTCGGAAGAGGGTATTTGTAAGTCAAATGGTGCGTTCAAACTGTCACTGTGATCCTACTGACGGCTGAGGCTCTGCTGAGGCTTTGATCAGAGGATCCCTGTTTACACAACAACACAACACAGCTAGCAAAACCAATGAAAATATTAAACGTAGCTGTCAGTCTAACAATCTCAGCCTTCCTTTTTCCATTCACTGGGCTCAGGGAAAGACTGAATATTGTAGAATTCCTAAAATATCACTTACACACAATACTGGGACAGTTTATTACGAGCACCAACATCTATGAATGCAAGTTTAAGGAGTAATGCATACAGAGCAGAGCATATTCTCTGATTGTGCATAATCTGGCTATTTCTCCATTAAAACATTTTCGTTGAGATTTTATGATTACTATTATGATTGATAAGAACTTCAGACAAGATCATTTTAGCCAATGGCAATCCCCTTGAATGACAGTGGTGATGATTAGCTGCCACTGAAGCAGAGGACAATCACTTGCGCTGGCGTGGAACGGCTCACCAGCAAAAAGCACGCTTGTAATAAAAACATGCGTTTAAAAATATGCAATTCTACTGAAATTAAAATGTGACTTAAGTATTCAATGCAAGTATCCCAAACCATATACACATAGCAACAAACCTTTAGTCCCTCTCTACTGGGTTAGAAAGCAAGCTTTGCAATCACTCACGTTACCTAATTAAGTTAGGTTTTAGGTCAAAATGGTCTCACAGCATCTCACAGATAGCTAGCAAGCCAACTATTGAATTACATTCAAAACAGAGGCTAAACTATAAACATAGTCAGGCTATAACTACTAACTGTTACAGTCATTCATGGACATCAAGCAGACTATGCTTGAGTGGCGGAATGCCTCCCTTATGCGAGATGTGATTTGGAGATCATTAACACTGTTGCAAGTATGATAATCTAACAGTTGGCTTGCTAGCTCATACAAATTTCCACTGTGTCAGTTTTTTTAACTACAAGGAGAGTCAAGGTGTGTTATTATACAAGATGCTTAATTATAACACATCAGGGTGGACCTGGTCCACTAACAGTAACACCTGCATTGCAATAAGGAACGCCACAGGGACAATCAAGGCGCAGGGTTCTCCCAAAAGAATGTAACAGAGGCGGTGCACCACTTTTTTTGTGCTAAACTTCAATTTCTGAGTTTCTGAGTTTTAGAGTTCTGATGACTTGGCTTCAATAGGCCTAATTTTCTTCAGAAAGAAACTATGGCCAGTTAGCCACTGTTTACATTTTCATAATGAATGAAAAACAGTTTTATATTTTGCATTGAATTCTTTTCTGCTGTAACGAAAATGTACTGAACCATGAAGTCAAAACGAATGCAACGAACCAAGACTTTTGCGCGCCACTACACCCCTACTGGGTATCAATTAAGCCCAGTCTGGACTTCACATATTTCATAAGATTTATTCAACTAGTTTTTGAAAAATGAAAAATTTACCTTGAAGTGAGCAATTAATCTTTCACTGTGTCACTTTAGATATATATATATTTTTGGAGTTTATTTTCATAAATACAGTAATTTTTTGTATCTTTTTAATCATCTTTTCAGAGAAAAAATATTTTAAGGTTACTTTTATCACTGTCATGATTTCTCGTTCTTAACTGTCTGGAAGCTTTTTTGTGTGTTTTTTAATTCCCCAGAATGCAGGAAATTACATCTAAGGTAGGAGAAAAATACAAAATCAGCACTGCCCCCTCCATTAAAGATTTTGGGGAGAACCCTGAGGTGTGTTATACATAATGGGGCGAAATGCTTAATTTCGGGTGGGCCTGATCCACTGTCTCTTATCTGCTCAAAGAGATTCTGAGATATATTTTTGAGTGTTGAAACAGTCCTGCCTCATTATATCTGCATTGCTACATTGCGTTTTGCATCAACAGATACACTGCATAAAGTCTCTTGTCTTGTGAAGTTTACATAGCTATCTTCAGCCCTTGATCAGAGTTACATCTTCGCCAGTTGACTGCTGCTGGGAAAACAGAAGAATATTTCTCCCAAGCACAGATTCAGGACACCGTTTCTGAGAAGCCTCGCGGAAAGCTTGAGCCAGGGAGCACCAAGAAGAATACATCAGATACCATGTTTAACTATGACTCAGCGGCTGGCGTGCGCACTGTAAAATCAACGCGAACCAATGGACCAATCATGACTCTTAAATCCCACACAAGCGGAGATGACTGTCCTCATTGAGCAAATGTCCTCCCTCCCGTCCTGAGCTGCTAAGGTCACGATGTGTCATTCACATAAATGCGCTGGAGTGCTAACACTAATATGCTCTGTCCCTTTATACTGACGTACTCTGTCCTGTCCACATTCATTAAACCCTTCTTTCCAGGGCTTCTCAAGGAGTTTGGGTCACATCATCCCTGGTAACAGGATACATATCAGAAACTACAGAAATATGGAAAATGAGCATGTGAATAATTATGTGGATAATGAATAATTCTGACCAAAATACAAAATGCTATTTATCGGATCCTCTGACAAGATTTTGTGTTTAGCTGCACTTTTCAGTGAAAAACGTATACACACGTTAGGCTGAACACTATAATGTTTGTCATTGCAAACACAGTGTAAGTCACACTGCTATAGACCCTGGGCGAGGCCTTCCATTTGCTAATGACAATAAATTATACTAAACTGGTATTTGGGTTTTGCAATACATTGCAGACACCATACCTTCCAATGTGATGGAAAGGCAAACAGAACACAACCAGCCTCCAATATCTTCCCTGTGTTTGCTATCGCGATAAATAAAACCGCTTGACAACCTTATTAGTCGATCTATAAATATGTTATTGTACTCCAGGCAAATAGCTGCTTTGCATGATTTACATAGAAAGTTTATGTAATCACCAGTCTTAATGGAGGCAGCTCACGGTTGGTTCACGGTTTTATATTTTATCAATGCCAGTTAATTCAGTGACATTTATACATTTCTCACAGTGATTGGTAAGGCCCAGGATGAAGGGGGGTGCTACCAGATGATGGACGATATTTACACAGACTTCCATTCTAGAAGCAGGGATTCTGATCCATCCACATCAGCATCTATGTGCTTCTGTGTGCGTGTGACTCAGTTCTGACATGATCAGTGAAGTCTGGAGAGAAATAGGGTCTTGATGAGCCCTCGGGCATCAGGTTCGGCTACATCAATTTCAAAACCGTTTCTGATGTTTCGGTATTCAGAGGTGTATTGATTTTCATTTTACACCTGTCTGCATAGACATTTTCAGTCACATTTCATTTCTAATCCGATGAGACCAATGGGTTTCTACTGTGCAGGTGATGTGTCTTGCAGCAAATTAATTTGTCAGAGGTGTTAAAAAGCGGCATTGACGTAGCACATTCATTAAAGTGACTGGCAGGCACTATCGATACTGTAACTCAAACAAAAAACCAAGAAAAGGCAGAAGTCCCTGCTAAGCAGGTCCAAATTCAAACCCCGTCAAAAAAAGGGACATTATTTCGGCATGTAAAAATGTACATGCTTGTGTGCAGCCTACAGAACAGAGGGACATGCAGCAGGGACCTGCTGAATTCTAAACTAGAGAGATATATGGGGAAACCCACCCAGCCTTGTCTAAACACAAATTTAGATTTAATAGGTTATTTTGCCAATATGCAACATATTTTGCCCCAACAAGTCAATTTATGACTTTGAGACATGCAGTCAAAATATTTAAAAATAATTTTAAAAAACTTTTATTTCACAGTTCAGTCTTTTCTTGTATTTAAATATAACTCAGAATTGCAAAAAAGCCAGAGGGGATTGTGTTACTTTAAATAATGAGAAACATTGTCGTACGTACATATCGGCGCTGAAAAGTGAAACCATTCTCCATGACGAAAAGTGGCGCCATAGATTTCTACAGATCTGCAGAGGAGAAGCTTTGTTAATTAAAAGGCTTGTTCTGGTATCTCTGTATCTCCTGTGGTGCAGAAACTTAAAGCCTTGGGAGTTAATCCTCTCTGCCTCGCCACACTGCCTGAACCCAACAGCATCGCGAGCCCCATGCAAATCAAACAGAGAAACAGTGGCTTCGCGGACAGACCTGGCGAGTTTGGGCCACCCCCCTGCATACGCTCATCAGAACCACACAAGCACACAGCAGAACCCAGATCAGCATTTTAAACCATTACCATTATTAGAAGTAAATTTGGGGTAGTTTAGGCATTGTTCACAAAATTACAATTAGATTGTAGTTAACAGACAATGTAAAATACATTTGTAATTAGTGGAGTTTTTGTTGTGCTCTGTAGCTAGTTAGCTCTTGTCAGTCTACGGGGCGCCATTTCTTTATCAATGGTCATGTTTTCTTCAGTTTTACTTCAAAAACCAAGATCATATATACAGTTAATGGTAGCAAGCGAGTTAATGTTTTATTTCAAATTTCAAACCTGCATCAGTTTGTGACTGTTTATGCAATAAATTAAGTGAAACCCATCTAAACAAGCACAAGCACAGCTATACAGAGACTCAATGCTGTCTATATTTATACCCAAGAGACTTAGCAATTTGAAATATTTTGAAAACCAAACCAAATGTGTTAAATTTTTCCTTCATGAGTTGATATCTACGCTAATCTACGTCTTCATGTACAGCGAGCACCATCATTCATTGGACAGTGACACATTTTCTGTTATTTTGGTTCTGTACTCTAGCCTGAGTTTGAAAGGATACAATGACAATGAGGTTGAAGTGCAAACTGTCAGCTTTAATTTGAGGGTATTGTCATCCAAATTATAGAACCTTTTGTACAAAGTCCCCCCATTTTCGGGCATCAAAAATATTGGACAGATAAACATGATGTAGAATAAAGTAATAATTTTTTATATTTGGTCGCATGTCCTTTGCATGCCATCAACAATATCAAACGACTCTTGATTTCTTATTTTCTGGTACTCTTACAAGCGATACTATAACCTCTCTGCATTTGAATGGATCTCTATGGGAATTGGGGGGTGTGATTAGATTTAGCTGTAAATTACACTAGAACAGTATAGAATACATGGTTGGTAAAATGGCTGTAAGTCATCAAGTGTCTGACGTATCAAACTAGCCTCAAACCATCACTCTGCTGCCAGAGATGCAGTAGATATGGATGGATCACTTTAAGGGTTGTTTCTCCTGACAAATTTTCCTATTGAACTCCTATTGAAAAATAAATCAGGTGAAGAAACCATTCACATTATCCATCCATATCTACTATATTTCTGGCAGCAGAGTGATGGTTTAAGGCTTGTTTGATTCGTCAGGCCCTTGATGACTTCGAGCCATTTAGCCAACCATGTGTTCCATACTGTTCCAGTGTAATTTACAGCTAAATCTAGTCCTACCCCCCAATTCCCATAGAGATTCATTCAAATGCAGAGGGGTTATAGTATCGCTTGTAGGAGTACCAGAAAATAAGATATCAAGAGTTTTTTTATATTGTTCGGTCACAGGCAGTCATGGCATGCAAATGATATGCAACCAAATCTGTACAAAAGGTAAAGGTATAATTTGTAAACGGTTCATCCGATATGGATGAAAATACCCTCAAATTAAAACTGACAGTCTGCACTTCACCCTCATTGTATCCTTTCAAACTCAAAGTGTTAGAGTACATAAATATAGTAATTGTGCGTAAGTGTACAAAGTAAGTGTACAAATGTTCTATAGTTTAATTAAATCATAAATATGTATGTGACCTCAAATAAAAATATGCTCAGTACACACGACAGAATGTGAAAACAAAATTCTGGAGAGAGGGAAAAGTACGGCCATGATCTTATTCATCCAACAAAAAAATAATAAAAATATTGTCGGTGGGTATGGGTGTTTTTAAATCATACTGCATTGAATGCCGTTTTGAATCCGACTCCAACTCCATGTTCATTATCATGTCAGTATTTTTAAATGACATAATGACAACATGTTGTTTTAGCATCTTGTAATAATTGCATGTTGGTTGTTTGAATCACGTAATGACAAAACTTTTTTATTTTTTATTATTCAGTGACTGGATTCACATAATAGCAAATTGCTTGTTGTGTGACTCACATAACGACCACATATGTGTTTTTAATCATGCTATTATTAATCATGTTGGATTTTTTTTGTACAATGGCTATTTCTTGTTGTTATTGTTGTTGCCATTTTCATATATAAAAGAAGAGGGGGTTGAGCTGATTGCAGTGGGCGATGTTCTCTGGCAGGTTGTGCTGGTGATTACCCTGGTTGAAAACGCTGACTATGTAGATTCACTCCTACATGCGGCTACAGAGCTTCCGCACACTCCAGTCGCAGTGCTCCTCAAACCATCTCACCATACCGCTCTAATGGTGGGGGAGCTACTCTTTATGCTGAACAGCATTATACTCCAGTCGCAGTGCTCCTCAAACCATCTCACCATACCGCTCTAATGGTGGGGGAGCTACTCTTTATGCTGAACAGCATTATACTCCAGTCGCAGTGCTCCTCAAACCATCTCACCATACCGCTCTAATGGTGGGGGAGCTACTCTTTATGCTGAACAGCATTATTCTTCTGATTTGATTGGCTTGATTGAAAGCTGAACAGGATGTTCTTTTTGAATCTCTTGCAAGAGGGGTAGGTTGCTAATTGTTTGTCAATAATGTAAAATAAGCCACTGTTGAGCTTTAAAATTATATTTCTGTGTATTTCAATACATGGCAACTAATTGAAAGAAGGCTACCATTTACAGTGAAGATAATAAAATATAGTATCCATTGTCATTGAGTTTTTCCAACAAAATTATAAACAAATCACCATTTAACCCCTAAGTAACCAAGAAGCAGGGCCCGTGAGAGATATATTTTCAGATAGATATGATTGTTACACGTTCTACAGGCGTGACCTATGTGCAGAGATAAAAATGACCTGTGTTACCAAGGATAAGCAGAAATATAAATAGCACTCCTGAGGCATCCAACTTATAAATATTTGGTATCAAAACGCGCACACACACACACACACACACACACACACACACACACACACACACACACACACACACACAAATAAAAGGCAGTAGATCACTGACATCTGCATGATGGGCCTGTTGACAAGATAGGCATCCCTCGTCACACACGTGTACACACACACACACACACACACACACATACACATACATGTGCCCACACATTTCCTTCAACAGGAACTGAATAAAATGTGCATGATGAGCCACTTGGTGCAATGGTACCAGCTCTGTAATGGACATCTTCAGGGTGGAGAACAGACATCTTCAGGGTGGAGAACAGAATCTGTCTTTTACACTTTTACAGGCATGACGCTCTGCAAAACATGGCTTATATAATGTGGCGTCTCTGTAACAGCACCCAGGAATGATGCTGTATTTATGGTCGGAGAAAACTGAGCCCCGTCCCAAAGGCTGTGTGGCCCAGCTGCAGTCACGTCCCGGGCCCAGCAGGGAGAGCCTAAGAGAGGATAGCACAGTAGCTTGTAATGAGCAGTGAGTTTATGAAACATTGGCTCCCAGGTGGCGTATAGAGCTGAGGCACTTGTTCTTAGGGTAGTGACGTACCCTGTGGTACAAACCAAGTCCAGTTTCAGAACAAACATAAACACACCTAAAAAAGCCTTGCGCAGGGTGCTGGGTCACAGCAACGTGTAAGGCTGGAAATCAGCTGTATATGTATATTGAATCATATGTATGTGCATGTAAATTGGTAATTGTGGAAGTATAAAGTAATTGTGGATAATATATGAATAATGTGGTGAACTGGGATAATAATAATTGAGTGTGGTGTGTGTGAAGTATAGGAGGGGGAGAAATAAAGAAAGTGAAAGGAGGATGTATAGGTAGTTATCAGGAGATGCGTCCATATAATAAGTTGGAACTGAGTGGCCATCACCGGGGGACCTCCCCACCATCTCGATATGATAGAGAAGATAGAGAGATCACGCGCGTCGTTCAAAGAGTCTTATTACTCCTTACACTACTCGAGAGGGAAGAGAGAGTAGACTCCCTTCTCTCGGGTCCCTGGGGGGTGAAACTGGTCTTCTCTTCTCTTCTTACCTTACACTTAAAGGGACTTGGACTTGTGGAGTGTGCATACCTGTACTGCATGCAAGGACATCAAAGGGATATTCGGGATATTCAAAGGGAGAATTAAGGAACAGCTGTCCTGGGTGCTGTAGAGGCAGTCATAGGTTTAATTCATATAGGATAATCCTTGGAATCTGCTGTTATGTAGTGTATAGTAGCACCATAGTCATTTTCATATAGGAGAATCTGCTTAATGCTGTAGTGCACTAATCATCATCATCATAAGTCATTGCTTTTCATAGCTTAATATCTGCATAAATAGTCACACCCGGAATATGGTACTGATAATACTTTCTTTGTGGTTTGTACATGTTTTTTGTTGTTTGTTTGGTTGTATTTGTTTAGTGTTTGTGTTTATTATTAGTGTGTATTTGTTTATGTGTTTTTTTTTTGTTTTGTGTTTAGTCTCACAGTTTAACCATGTTCATTAATAAATTACATGTTTTCCATGTTTTCATTTTTCTAATTTTCTTTTTTTTTTCCCAAGCATTAGCATGCATTCTGCTGCTGCCAGCGTGCACAGCGTTTTGGTGTGTAGCTTGATCTCGCGCAGAACTCTCTGCAGCTCACGCAGCATGCTAATTCCAAGCTAATCCAAGCTGCCTTACTATTATCCAACCAATTATATTTTTTATTTCTTTTTATCCTAAATTACGACTTTTTTTTTCATACCCTTTCTGACCCTGGACCGGAGGGGAAAAGACCGACTGAGACCGACAACAGCAGACCAAGGGGTCAGCGGTGGGTTCTCACGGCAGGTACAACAGAGTTGTGTAGTGCCCACAACCAGTTGGTGTATGTGAAGTTTCTGGTGAGAGAACGGTTGGGAATTTGTTGGTTTTTTTACTGTTTTCTGGCCCCTTACTTGAAGAGTTCTTAAATGGGCTCAAGGAGCCCTTTAAAAAATATCTATGATGAATAGAATCTTGTCTAATTTTGTGTATATTCCCCCAACTTGGCTTCGCCACCCAACCTAGAGCTTCCAATCCGATGATGATTTAACCAAATATTGTTCGAAAATGAATACCTATGGGCGAGTTGAGTTGATGAACCCCAGGGCGAGACCAAAATGTTGTTGAAATAATTAAAATAAATTATAAATAAAGTCAGATAAAATAAAATATTAAAAAATATAATAAACTAAATAATAATTATTTAATTTAAATATTTCTAAATTAATTTTATTTTAA